>OY723395.1:27630055-28045055 GCA_963210295.1 Ophion ellenae
GTTGTTTTTTTTTCTTGAAAATGAGCAATCAGGTTCGCGAATGATAATCGGTGATGAAGCAATACGCCGTACGAAATTCAGTGAAATTTTGCTATTGACAGAAGTGCATAATCCTCAGTCATGCCTCGCGTTCACGGTGCTCGCGGTGAAATTTCTTAGAAGAATAGCAACTAAAGAAACTCACGTTTCTTACGAGACGTAACTTGTTGACAAGACTCGAGTGCTGGTGACCGGCGAAACGTTCTCACTCCTGGAATATACGGTTGGGGAACGCTGCAAAAGGACGAAAGAAAACGGTGCTAGGAGCCCATAAGGGATAGGGAAAATAAGTGCGATGACTCCAGGACGAGTCTTTGGGCACCTGCTGCTCGTCACGGCAATCATAGTTCTCGCGGCTCAAGGTACGAAAATTCTAAAAATTCCTGACGTAAAATTTATTTGATTTAAATTTTTCATGTTTTTTTAAGCACACTTTTTATTAGCTGCCGAAATATTTTGAAACGAATCCGGCGCAAAGCACTTTAAAATTTGTTAAAAACTGCCTATTCAAGCGAAAAAACGGTTTTCAGGCACACCAAAAAATAAAAGAAGAAAATAAAAAAATTCAACGTCGTATGGACAAGTTTGGTTTTGTTCTCCAACTCCTCAAATATTAATATTAAATTTCGCTATTAAATACACTTTTACAATAAATATTAATATCAAATGTCGCACCAGTAATAATTGAGCTCCGCTGAATTTTTCGATTCGCACGATTTAATGCTCGAGATGTTGTGAATCGGAAGTTGAGATTTTTCGCCATTGACGTTTTTCGTCGTGTTTTGAGGCGGTGAAAAAAAGGATAAATAAATCTCGCGAAGTATACCAAAAGATACTAGATAACGAAAGTACCGGATACTCAGGACAGTGCCAGATTCCAAAAGACAAATATAGGACCTTAGATCGTTCGGTCTTTAACGAGGAGTGTGAAACTCGCTACAATTCCAATTTCACACATCATTGAGCAGCGAAAGCTTTGCTTAAGGAGGGAAAAACTGGCTGATTTTCATGATTTTCTTTAAAGGAAAGATTTCTTCGCCATTTTTGAGACTGCGAGTATGTCATATTACTACTTTTGGCTGATACATGGTTTTTTTTTATCTTGAAAAAAAGCCGAGGCACGGTCTTCCAAACGTCAAAGATTTATTAATACGGATATGCAGAATATGAACCAAGAAAAAAGTGAGAAATGTTAAGAATCGATGAAATGGTACACTTTGAAACAGAAAGATTGAATTTTGGGAAAAAATTACTACATTTTGCAATTAAAAAATGCTTTCTTTTTAACGTTCAAAAACATTTAGGGTCATGTTTGAATTATTTAGACCGAATTTCATCAGAATCGGTCGATTAGTTTTTTAGCTATGAGTCACGTCAGTTTTGAAAATGCAGTTTAGAAGACCGTGCCATATCTCCGCCATTTTTGAAGATTAATTTTAAAAAACACCACACGACAGCGGAAATATTGCTTTTTTCGAAGGAAAAAAAAAATTCCGACGTTTTGCAAAATCGAATACTTATTTTTTAATTGTAAAAAATATTTGGGGTATATTACGGTATCTGTAGCCCCTAATTCTGACCACGCAGCCATTATATGTGACCCAAAATAAGACTTTTTTGCGGAGTGGTAAAAATCGAAATTCGATCCTTAAGGGGTTGATACAGGGGTTTTAAAGTTTGTATGGGACATCATATTTTTTTTGACAGATTTGCTTGAAACTTGGTGTAAATACTCTACAATACAAATAATTGAACACGTATTTCTGCATTTCCTAAAAGTGGACCCTTAAGAGAGTTAAACGGGAGGGTAAAAGTTTGTATGAGACAACATATTTTTTTGTCAGATTTACTTGAAACTTGGCATAAATACACTAAAATACAAATAATCAAACACGTATTTCAACAATTTATGAAGTTTAACCTTTAAGGGGGTTAAACGGGAGTGTTAACGTTGATAAGAGAAAACATATTTTTTTACCAGATTTACTTGAAACTTACTAAATTGATTTGATATAGAACACTAGATGTTTTTCTCTGTGCTTGGTGCGTGTAGACAGTCAAGTAGTACTTTTTTAGCCCCTCAACTGTGTTTGTTTCAGTTGGCATAAATATACCAAACAAATACATGTGTAATTATTTGTATTGGAGTGTATTTATACCGAGTTTTGAGCAAATCTGACCAAAAAATATGTTGTCTCATATAAACTTTGAAAACTCCGTTTCACCCCCTTAAGGGTCGAATTTCGATTTTTACCACTCTTGAAAAAAGTCTTATTTTGGGTCAAATATGAAGACTGCGTGGTCAGAATTAGGGGCCACAGATATCGTAATACTGCCAATATTTGTGGTCATGTTTTAGATAAAAACGGTGAAAAAGATTTATACCAAATTTCATCAGAATCGGTCGATTAGTTTTTTACATACACGTCACGCCAGTTTTGAAAATGCAGTTTAGAAGACCGTGCCCTACCTCCGCCATTTTGAAAGATTATTTTTTTCAAATACCATACAACAGCCAAAATATTGAAATTTTCCGAAAAAAGTGACTACATTTTGCAATAAAAAATACTTTATCTTTAATTTTCACAAACATTGAGTCAGGATTTATACCAAATTTCATCAGAATCGGTCGATTAGACTCATTTTTTAAATTCAATTAAAAAAATACCATATAACATGTATACCATATAATATAATATAATATATATATGATTTTCACGATCATTTTTAAAGAGGAAAGATTTCTTCACCATTTTTGAGACTAAGGGCACCCTAAGTGAAAAAACATACCCTGAGTCTCAAAAAACGCGAGAAATCTTTTCTTATAAAAATAAATCATGAAAATCAGAATTTTTTTCGTCCCCTTAAGGTTTCTCCCCCCTTAATAGTATTGTTGAATTATCCGCAACGTAATTTCAACGACACGATTGTCCTTCGGAATTCCTTGCCGTTACGATAATTGACAAAAACTCTTCGCGTTTTTTTATCCGGACCGAAACGTTCGCCAACGATCTTGCGTTCACTCTTGGACTATTGTCGTGGAGAATTACGCGACAAAATTCTCGGGCCCGATGGAAAAAGAATTATTGACTCAGTCGATATTTACGTACAAGAGTTTTGAAGGAAATAAAAATTGACGAAGTGGAAAATTCGTCAATTTTTATTTCTTAAAATGATTCTCTCGTAATATTTGACAAGCGTGCAGTGGGCGATTGACCTGACACAAAAAAAAAAACGATCGAAATATATGTGTAACGATAAGAATAAGAATAATGATTTGCCTGCGCTTTATGGGTGAGCGCGGTCTCCGTTCTCCAGTCGGAGGATTAAAACTCTCGCAATGCTCCCGGCTTGCAATTATATGTTTCTTTAGACTTTTGAACGCACACCGCCGACGCGCGTTTCACCTCCATCCGCTAATTAGCCAAGTTCATTTAGATCCAGTAAAAGTTGAAACGGAGTTGTTCTTCTTCTTTTTTTCAACGGCGATCGATCAACAGTCGCGATTTGGGTTACGTATGATGGAGAAGAAAAAAATAGTAAAAAGTGACTCGAGAGATGATGATTATTCGTAAGAAAAAACAAATCGAGGTGCTTTCCCAACAACTTAATTGCGATTGAGTCCTACTTCTTCTTTTTTCTTCAATTTTATGGAGTCACTCCGTTTACGTGCTGATCTCAATATTGCTTTTATATTCCAAAGACAGCATTTTTTTTCAATGACGGTCTAGTTCCTCTCGCTGGACGAAAGTACACGGATATTCCATGTCGACTGTGCGCCAAGAAGTTTACGGCTCGTCGAGAATCGTAGAACGGAATTGATTTTATTCGAATTTCAGTAGTTCTGGGTTCGAGATAAATCTCAAAAAAACTCAGACGTATTGATGCTGGCTTGAACGTTGCTTGGAAAAACAACAATGCCGAAAAGTTATTAACGAGTGGTTGAAACAATTAATTATTCAACGAATAATCGATGAAAAAAAGTTTTCCGAATATGCAATAATTCCGCTTATTTTTCTATATACCTATGCATTTTTTTCAGAATTTTACCTGCTTTTTTTTATCATTCTGAAAAATGGCTGGACAAACGGGGATTTTTAAATATATTTTTGTACAAGGATCGAAAATCACCCTTAAGTAGTTTCGAAATCATTGGACGGACAGTTCCAAAACGGCATCCTTGTAAATAAAATCGAAAGAAGAATTCCAGAAAAAAAAATCGGTTAAAAGTGCCAAGTGTTTGAAAAAAATCTTTTAGTATGAGAAAAACGATTTTTGTTGTTAAACAGTAAACATTTTTATTATAACTGTTGTTCGTTAAAACAACTAGTTATAATAATAATTATGTTGAATTATCATTATGCTGAATTATTATAAAATTATTGAATTATAATTATGCTGAATAACAATTGAATTATGCTGAATTATTATTAAATTATTGAATTATAATTATGCTGAATAATAATGCTGAAAAACAATAATAATGCTGAATGTCAATGCAGCATTATTATTGCTCAAAATAAATGTTCTCATATAAAAGATCTTAAAAATTTGACAATTTGTTCAGATTTTTTACAAATGTCGAAGTCCTGAAATTCTTATCCGCTGGGAGAACGTAAATGCGATAATTCGACACCCTCAATAAGTTCCAAATAAATTTCGGCGCTAAAAACGGCAACCCTGTCATGAGTGTTTTTCGAAAAAATAAAGGCTTTCGGTTCTCGAAGCATGTACAGGCAGAAACGAGGCCGTTGCGCGAAAATATTTCGAGGGCTTGGCGCGCGTTCCTGGCGTCGATCTCTGACCCACTGACCGGCTAATAAAATTCGAGCCTTGTCCGCCAGAGTGTGCGACAACGCGTCAGAATACACTGTGTAATGTTGTATGCAAAGAGGCGCACAACCGGAGTCGGGACGACGCAAGGAATATCCACAATCTTACAATAGCCACACCGCGACCTCTCGGTGTGTTTCCCAATGTTTGCTTATCTCCGAGCGATCTATAGTGGCCTCGCCTACGTGTACCTCAAACACTCAAATCTCTCGGAACAAGGAGGGACTGCTAATTAATGCGCGGCTTCGAATTCCCACGGATTGCCTTCGTAGTCTGAAGTTTTGTGCCCGTAAACAAAAAAGAAACATTCCATAACACTTCGAGCCGACATGTACATGTATGCACGTCAAAGATTGAAAGAGCGCACACCTTTTCTCAAACCTCCGAGAAACCGATTGTGCAACAGCGCGGTAAAGACTTTTGGTACAAGAGATAAACGCGTGATGGCGCTCGCGTCGCGCGTACCGGTGACGCGCATCGGCGCTATTTTGTCAATCGATCACGTCTTCCATTTTGTCGAACGATGGAGGTTAGGGTAGCGGATTAGGTACACTATGGAGTAATTTCCATTCTTTCGACAGGATTTATTGAAATTCGCAGGGGGAGTAGAGAACTGTAATTTCTGTGAAATTTCAAGGAGCCCCGGTGTCTCTAACTCGAGCTGTTGGATATCGAAGTTTGCACCTTTTCACATATGCCTTTTCACATATAGCAACTGGATTATTATCCAGATGGGCTTGAAAAGAAATAAAATAGTAGTCGATTTGTTTCCGAAATACACCGATCATTGCCAACCATAATCAGCCATCACCCGCTATTACCAACTTCTACTAATCATCACCGATTATCGCTAACCTTCACCAAATATCAGCAACTATCGTCAGTCATCACTAATCATCACCAATCACCAATTATCAACCATCACCAATCATCACAAACTCTCGTCCACCATGTTCAGCCATCACCGACCATCACCGTTCATCACAAACTCTCGTCCACCGTGCCCAACCATCACCAACTATTGCCAACCTCCACAGTCCATCACCGATTATCGCCAACTTTCACCAAACATCTCCAACTTTTGCTAGCCATCGCCAATCATCATCAACCATCGCTAACCATTACCAAATATTGCCAACCATCACCATCCATCGCCAACTATCGCCAATCATCACCAACCATCACCAATAATCACCAATCATCACCAACCATCACCAATAATCACCAACCATCACTAACTATCGTCGACCATCACCAACTATCACCAACTATCGCCAACCATCACCAACTATCGCCAACCATCACCAACTATCGCCAAACATCACCAACGATCGCCAAACATCACCAACTATCGCCAACTAATATGAACTATAGCCAACCATTACCAAGTATTACCATCCATCACCAACCATCTCCACCAATCACCGACTATCGCCAACCATCATCAACTATCGCCAACCATCACCAATAATCACTAATCATCACCAACCATCACCAACCATCATCAACCATCACCAAGCATCACCAACTATCACCAACCAACCAACCAACCAACCCCCACCCACCATCGTACCTTCCTCACACACATGAGGCGACCCGATCGTGGGAACGTAGCGATAATAACTGCGTGCGCGCGAACGAACACTTGCCCTCTTTGAATATATCGTACACCGGCGATGCGGGTACGCGCCGATACACTTGTGCTCGTAAAAATTTACGGATCCTCCTCCTGCACTATGCGCGCTTCAATTTCCTCATTGGGTCTCAAAAGTTGACCTCGATTTCAATATAATCATTGCTTTAATTAGTAATCCTCATTGATTCAATATTAAACACCTGTTTTTCTTACTCACATTGGAGCTGGAATTTAGATTAGCTTCAGCTTAAGTTTAAGGATGTACGGGGGAGACTTGATTCATGGAAAAAGTACCCGAACTGTGATAATCTCATATATCTGCATGACCTAGATCTACAGTAAAATCAGTCGTAACTGGCATAACAGGTAGTCCAAAATTTCCGGAGAAAAGTGTTTATTTTTATTGACGGTTTCACCTGTATTTGATAGCCTCGAACTTCATTAGGCCAAAACTCTTAAGAGTGAATATATCGCGCCTCACGACCACCACCGTCGAGAATGTATAGAAGAACCGAACGGGAAAACAAGTCGTGTTTCCGTTACAATTAATTACACTGCAATTAATCAGCGAATAATATTGAAACTTTTCAAAAAGTTTCTCACATACTCAAATTACCCACGCAGAAAATCTAAAATATCCCGTACCCCTTTTCATCCTATTTTACCCTATGACCCGTAAGAACGCATGAAAAACTGCTGCAAATTAAAAGTGTTATAATTCTTCAACAGTCCAGTCGATCCCAAATACATACGATTCGACCGGACTCCCGTACACCCTTAAGGTATTCCTTTCGACGACTTCTGAATCATTGGTAAATTACAGTCGCGCCTCATAAAAATGAGTCACATTCAATTATTGTATTCAACGATAAACTGGAATAAAAAAATTCGCGTAAATTTGGTAGATTCAGGCGCTTTTATATTTTCTCTAAAAATTCGCGGCTACGAAAATTCCTCCGCTAGGCATATTTTTAAAAGTTCCATCACTAATATATTATTTAAACATTTGGTGACCCCCTGTTTTTATTGTCGTTGCGGAATCTTTAGATTTTTTTACACGCGTGAGCAGTTGATATCGAGCGTCTATAGTTATTTAGTGTATAAATTATTAGTTAGAAGTGTGGCCAGAGTGTCGTCTCCACAAAGCACCGTATGAATGAGGAGATTTTTAGAGCGATAATTTTTCGTTAATAGTTCGGCAACTTGAAACTTGACCAGTGTACCGGGATGTATTTTCACTCGATTGTAGACGAAAATCGGTTAAGGCGTTACCCCCACTTGTAGCGCAAAAAAGGCCTTTTTCATGATTTTTTTTAAAGAAAACTACAAAACTTTTTTAATCGATCAATATACCATCTTAAAAAACACATCGCGAAGAACTTTCAGTAATTTTTTATTGAAAAATATTACATTGTTTAGTGGCAAATGGCCGTCAATGAAATAATGTTTTTATATACACGGTTTGCGGTGACCAACATTGCGGCGAAGTGGATCATCTGAAAAAAAAATGCGGATGGATTTAGTCAAATATAAGTGTAAACTAGTCCTCAATCGAAGGATTTTAAAAAATATTCATTTTTCACAAAATGGCGGACAGTCAAAGTCAATAGTTCGATTTTAACGAAAAAAAAACGGCCGTTTTTTGGCTATAAAACGGCCATTTTTTTCGAAAAAAAAAATCGAACGATTAAAGACTACATTTTTATGTATTAAATAAGCCTGCAAAATTTCAAGAAGATCGGTTCATTAGTGTTCGAGTAATCTTGGTCACCGACTTCAGAAATGCCATTTTGAGAAAAACGCGTTTAAAGTTTCTCTTTCAACGCTCTTTCAACGCGGATTCTTCTCTTTCAACGCTCATATCTCAGTCAATTTTGTTCGGATCGACTTGAAATTTTCAGGACATAATCTCGGATACTTATACTTCAAAAAAATGCAATAAAAAATATCGATTTTTTCAAAATCGCAAGTGGGGCTAACCCCTTAATTGTTAATTGATCGCTCTCGTTAAAGGAATACCTTAAGGGCTTTCACCACTGTAAACGTCTAAAATTAAGTCATTTCTCGCGATTTTTTTTTTGGGTGAAAGGACAAGTGAGAGAATATTAATATTCAAGGATGTTATTAGTCGTATCTTGAAGTAAACAAAAAAAACATTATAATACAAAATTATACAAAATAGTAACGCTGCAGCCATTCTCGCGAGGCATGTTGATTTTGAAACGCTCTGACGCAAATTTGAATTTGGAAAAAATAAACAAATTTCTATTGATTTACATGAGTATAGCTAGAGAAACACGTAGGAGATTTTGAAAATATGAATTTCGGTGTAATTGGCGAACATTTAAAGTAGAAACTCAATTTTCGACAGAAAAAAGGACAACCATTTTTAATAACTAATGTTATAATTAACTCATGGAAAATCCCGTACGCATTGCTCTTCGGAATGTTATTTTAAAGAAGTGCTCAAAATTTGGAGTGAAGAGAATGAAAATTGTTAAAGTTATGCTGGGTGTCGTTTTGAAAAATTGTGTTCAGAAAAAAACGGTCGAAGTCTCGCACGCGGGCCAGCCACTACCACCGCAGACCCACACGGGCCTGCGGACCTTTGTTTTACAGGTACCAAAATTTATCACTTTCCAAAAATTTGCCTAAAAAATCGTCAGATAATTGGTAATATCAAATGAACTATGCAATATAAAAAAGAATTCTACGTACTTTGACAGAAAATGTATTTTTCAAGATATATTCAACATTTCAAGTGAATCGGTTGAAAATTGTCTGAGTTATGTTTCCGGCCAACTTAGAAAATGCAGTTTTGAGATCAACGCTGCACAGCCGCCATTTTGAAAAAATTGCTTAAAAAAATTATTGAATACAGTCACTGATATGTATGATAAACACCATTTTTTGTATCTCGATTTATTTTGTAGTTTTTCTGAAAAAAAATCCCCGAAAAGCCTATTTTTTCGCCTCTAGAGTGGCCTAAGGCCTTAAGGCGGGATATACGTTTAGACAGGAAAACATCAGCCGTATTGAGGGATTTTTTAAACTAAGAAATGATTATTCTACAATTATCAAACTTTAGGTATACTTTAATAGTGTATTTAAGTATACGAAACAATTTGTCAAAATTAATTCATCATCAAAATGGCGGAGCCATGGTAGAGTGTTAGAGCAAGGTCGCCGCGGGCGTTGCGAATCGGCGTGCAGTCTAACTTCCCGTAGACTTTGATTTGCAAAAAAGTTCGAACATTTTTTCAGTTAGAACATGTATAGTTTCTACGTGACGGTAATTAAAATGAAGAAAATGCAAATTTGAGAAAATGGCACGCATTTACAAAAAAAAATCAACATTTCACGCAACATTTCTGTAAAATGTGGATTGAAAAAGTAGTTTTTTTTCCCAATTTTTAAAAAACCATTTTCGTTGAGTAGAAGGTACCAATATTATCAATATTTCTACCAAGTTACAACTCAATCGGCTTAATAGTTTTTGAGTGATCCTGCACGCCAATTTCGATAATGCAGTTTTGAGAAAAACGCGTTCGAAGTTCACGCCCACTCCGAATCCGAGCGGTGGGGCACATAGTTGACGGGCTGTAACGCTTGAAGTTTTTTCGAATTTCGCTTTGAAACTTTGGGAAAATATTCTACATATATAGTTCTGTCGTTTAAAGAGAAAAAAAGAAGTCGATTTTTTCATCGTTGAAAATGTATATCCCACCTTAAGGGGAGATATACACCTAGGAGCCGAAAAAAAGGTCATTGTAGTGAATTTTTTCAAGGAAAATTCGAAAATTTGAAATTTCGGATTGGGGTTTTAATTATCTAAAAGTATATACATTCAAAAATATGTTTAATTTTCTTTATTTAAAAATACAAAAAATTTACAAGGATATTGTATGATCCGTGGAGCGTCGTAAAAAAATCTGCGTATACGGTACCCACTGGCGTTTCTTCAAAAATCATCTGAAAAAAAAAACCAAAAAGATTATTAAATTAGATACTATAATCTAATACTTGTCATAGCCGATTTTGAAAATATCGATTTATGACGAAATGGCGGACTTTTGAACATAAATAGTGATTTTTGGGCCAAAAATTAGTTATTATTTTGCCTATAAAACAAAAACTAAGTAACGGAAAAAAAATCCTATGACAAGTACTAGATAATGGTGTATAGAATAACCAAAAAAAACCTCAAGGCAATCGGTTCATTGGTTATCGAGAAATTTTGGGTACCGATTTGAAAAACGTGGTTTTGAGAAAAACGCGTTTGAAAATTTGGGAATGAATAAATCATGAAATTTGTCAATTTACATGAAATCATCGCTACCAGGCCCATAATGTAGGTCTTCTACGGTCGACGGAATGTTCATAGCTTCTAAATCCTCGACCTCGACCATCTAGGTGTATATCTGCCCTTGAGCCAACTTAAAAAAATCAATTTTTTGCTAATTCTACAGTGGGATATCCCCTCAGTAAAAAAATACAACGCTACAGTAGAACCTCGATTATCCGAACCAATTGGGACCGAGGCTAGTTCGGATAATCAAAAGTTCGGATAATCGAAACGTGGGTTATTTGGGACGGGATCATAAACAACACCTTTTTACATAAAAACAGTACATACATATATGTATGTACTGTTTTTATACATATATGTATGTACCTTTAGGGTACATACAAAAAACCCACGTTTCAATTATCCGAACTTTTTATCCGAACGATTTTATTAAAAAAATATTTAAAAGGGCATCCGACTTTTGGGTTTTTTGGGACGAGATCATAAACAACAACTTTTTACATAAAAACAGTACAGTACATGTCAAATTTTAATATATATATATGTACTGTTTTTATGTACATACATATATCAGGTGTTAAATATATATATATATATATATATATATATATATATATATATATAAATAAAACGCCTGAAAAAAGTCGAATGCCTTTTTTAATATTTTTTTTCTAAAATCGTCCATTTCTAGTTGACGAACGGCCGTAACGCGTTTTTGAGCGGCCAAGTCTCGCGGCCATATGAGAAGGAGAAGTTGCGTTGGGTTGCTCATTGTTGCTCACGGCAGTGGCAGCGAGCAACAATGTATCTTTCGCGCCAACGTTCGGATAATTGAGCGTTCGGACAAACTAATCCATCGTTCGGATAATTGAGGGTTCGGATGATCGAGGTTCGGATAATCGAGGTTCTACTGTATTTAAAAACGACTACTTTGTAAGCGAAATCTCGAACTGCAGTTCACATCGTGTGCTCGATGAAGACTTATTTTCTTCCACAGGTTTCCACCACATATCTCGTGAAGAGTCCGTTTCTTCTCCGCGACTGAAGCAGGTGAAAAAAAACGCGCGAGACGGTAATTTTTCCTCGCGCATCCAGCAAGTACCATATGCCAGACGCCCTGAGAGCAGATGGGCTCTATATATATATATATATATATATATATATATATATATATATATATATATATATATATATATATATATATATATATATATATATATATATATAGTGCACAAATGTATGCGTCGATCCGTTGGACGGCCAGCATATACAGCATACAGACGTGTAGCAAAGCGGTACACACGGCTGACGACTAGAGCGAGATGGAGAAAGAGCAGAGGCACAAGAGTCACGCTTGCTCCTCGTCTCTCACGTTCGATTCACCGTCCCGCGCGTACCTACCGGCGAAAAAGTAGCACGTTTCGAGTCACGAGCCACTGGCTGCACTACTCGCTCCACGTACTCATACCGCTACGCGTGTATTCGCGTGTATGTGTCCAGTGGAGAATCAAGGACAATGAGCCTCCCGGGATCCTTATTTGCAACGATAGATCCTCGAAGGTCAGGGTTCATCCGGTTCGGTATTGGACGTCGAATGAAATTGTTGGGAATCAGGGAAAAATCATGTATTACTGTCGAAATGAAAAAAGAACGTTTTTTTTTAAGTGGAAAAAAATATTTAAAATTATGGTTTTTGTTTTGGGGATAACAGCACTCTAGCCCCAGAAAATAAGGCCTAACTTTGACAATTTATTTTGGGAGTATGAAAAAAGGAATAGGATTTCTTTTAAGAGGGTTTATTTAAGGCGTATTGAAGTATTTAAAAAATTGGTTATTATCATTTTCATACAAAATGGCGGCGACAGAGCCCATCTTGAAAAACGTGTAAAAATAGCTTCACGGGAGGACGGGTTTTCTTGTAAAGTACAGGGTGTCCAATAGGAAGTTGCTGAAACTGATCGACTGTAATTTTAAAACACGTGCACAGAATCAGAAAAGCCAAATTGCTTTAAATAGAGGAAACTCTGCGGTTTTAAACGCACAATAATAAAACTCAGTCAAATATTTTTTATGTCAATTTATTACATCATATAAAAATAACGAAAAAGTACAGTGATCAATGATAGATATTTTCGAAGTGCGAACCGTTAGATTGTGCACAAAAATCAATTCTCTTTTGAAAACTGTGAAAAACTGTGTCCGACATATCGTTCGTAATGCCGCGAACCACTTTCTGGATGGCCGCGATCGGTTCTTCTGCTGTGCTGGGGTTTTTAGCGTAACAATGATCTTTAATGTAACCCCAAAAGGAAAAATCACAAGGGTTCAGGTCCGGTGAATACGGAGGCCATTCTAGTCCGCCTTGAGCAAATTTAGGGTACCCCAGACCGATTACTCGAGTCCCATATACGCAATGAATAGCTTCAAACACCTCATGAGTTCGGTGCGGCGTCGCTCCATCTTGCATGAAGTAAACATTTTTAACCAGTCCCCTCTTTTTTGCATAAGGGAAGAATTTCGTTTCCAAAAGCTGTTTGTAACTCTCTCCTGTTACCGTAGATTCCAAGAATTGCAAATAAATTCCGTTTACTGAAATCGCTGCCCATGCCGTTACTTTCTGTGGATGAAGGGACTTCGCTAGCGATATGTTGGGATTTTCCGTTCCCCAAAACCGGTAATTTTGCTCGTTTACGTACCCATTCATCCAAAAATGTGCCTCATCGGAATAAATAATCAATTTCTCATTAAGTTCTTCGGCTTCAAACATTCCCGTAATAGTGTCACAAAATTCGATGCGTTTCGTCATGGCATGTTCAGTTAACAATTGATGAGTGCTTATTTTATGCGGATGAAACTTTAAAAAATATTTCAAAAATGTTGGGTAATGATGATTTGGTTATTTTTAATGCTTGAGCAGCTTTCCTAATCGAATCATTTGGATTTTGTTTGAAATAATTCTCAACTTCGTTGATCTTCTCTGGTGTAGTCACCGTAACAGATGGACCTGGCAACTCGTGTCTACGGTCCTGGAGTGTACCATACTTCACGAAGTTATCGATTATCCTACAAAGTTTAACGAAAAAAAAAATTCTAACAGTTTGATATTCATAGTAAATAGATGTGTAATTAATTTTAGGAGTGAATCACTTTTTCATACGAAAAAAATTGTTAAACTCGCACATGATTTTATACCCGTTACTGTAGCCTAAGGCCGTAAATAAAAGCTTGTTTTTCAAAAATATTTTTTTTACGTATAATTTATTTTCTACGTTTTAGTCTTGAGTTGATTTTACTAGTCGGTTGTTACTAGTAGTTTACTAGTTTACGAGTTTGTACGTTAGGAACGTGGAATGCTTGTAAAAAATAACAAAGACTGTAATTGGGATTGAACTTACGACTGATTGCAACATAAAAACTTTTCATATACAAATACAGTCGGCTACGAATTTGTTTGTATGTGTTAGTGAGATTTTATATGGATGATGAGATATCGCTAATTTTACATGAAAAATTGACAATTTTATGGAATTTTTTTTTTTTGTAAGTTGAACAATACCATGTCACCTTTTAGATGCATGTTTGCAAAATTTGGGTGAAATATCGATTTTCCGTTTTCCATCTCACAGAAAGTCGAGTTATAAATAAAAGCTCGTAAAAAGTATGAATCGCAGCGGAGCAGTTTGCCGTGGCACAGTGAGTGATCAATATTTGGAATTTTTCAAAAGTTTCGTTACAAATTAAAGTCAGGACCCCAGGCTATAAAGGTATACAATAAATAAATCGTATCTTTGAAATTACAAGCTTATACGCAATTATGTAAATAACAATTATCAATTTTGTAATTGTAATAAAAATAAATCTTTTAGACTCGTGAACGCCAGATATGAGAATCTTTATCTTGATTTAAGAAATATTATTGTACTTAATTGGGTAGTTATTTAAGTCTGAACCTTTAAAGTGAATTTCCCATGCAAATGAAATGGGGAAGCAATGATCGAGCGCAACTGGATTTCACTTGGGTGTCCGCTTTCGATTATGTTGAAACTCGTGTATATGGTAGAGCATTAAAAACTATTAGATACGTGTTTTTTTTTATTGCGAAAAATCGGTTTTAAGGGGTGCAACCAGCCCTTAGAGTGAAACATGCCAAGGGCTGATTTTGCAGTTTCGGTCGCCGGCAGTGCAATTTTTTTTGCATTTTGACCCAAATTGCGTGGCTTCACTGAAATGCCCGTCATTCATTTCCTGTTTCGTTTTAATACTTCGCTCTGCGCTCATTCTTTTCGTAATCCTATCTATTTATATCTGATCTTTCGGGATTTTTTCCATATTTTTGGGAGTTTTTTCCTTTACTTTTTTTTCGGTCATTTTTCAAGTGATTTTTCCGCGAAGAATAATTGAGTTATCGGCATGAATCTAGCGCCATTCGCTAAGTGTACCTAAATCCTCTTCAAAACCGCTCCGTTAAGTTTATGTCACCAACAAGGAACATCACTTAAGTGTTCTCCGTTTTTGTTAAAACTCACATATGTGATAAAGCATTGAAAACTATTAGACACGTATTTTTTTGTCTTCGGAAAAACGTTTTTAAGTTGGGAAACGACCCCTTAAAGAAAGCCGTGTCACCCCTTAATTGCATTTGTTTTTCAATTATTCTATAGTGGGTTTTTTTTATCGCTTTACATTAGAAGAATTTTGGTTTTTGTTTCGTTCAGATCGGCGGACTGCTTGTGGGGGAAATTGCAACATCACCCCTCAACACGCCTTTCTTTGAGGGGTGGTTTTCCCTCTTTAGACCGTTTTTGCGCAGATAAACCAAAAAACGTGTCTAATAGTTTGCACTTCCTTATCACATATATGGGTTTCAACGAGCGGGAGCCCGAATTAGAAGGTCCAAAAAAGCCTTTTTTCGGGAATTTTTTTAGAAGGGAAAAAAACAAGTGAGCCCAGTAAACATTGAGGTATCTTTTCATGTATATTTGAAACATATAAACAAAAATTGAACATGAAACAATAAATGACTGCACATTTATCAGCCTATTCCATGTGCGTTTTGCCACTGCCGTCCCCAATCGGCGGGAAAGATGCAGCTCGTAATTCTTAACTGAACAAAATAAACCAATAAAATGTTCAATTGTCATATGTTTTTCTTCTGGGTGAATTGAGAAGAAGGTGAAAAAATCGTGAAATTGTAACATTTCTCAGGTTTGAAAAAAAAATTATTAAAAAAAACACTTAAACGTGCTATAAAAATTATTAAAAAAGACTTTTTCAACGACTTTTTTAATTCACTTAGAAGAGATTTTTATACAGAAGGAAACAAACTTTGGTTTGATTGAATAGGTCGTTTAGTTATTTTGCTATCACGCCCGCCAATTTGGAAAAATCGTGAAAATGAAAACTGGAGAAAACGCGCTTCAAAGTTTTCAATAGGAGGAAATATCAATATCAAATGTCAATCACTTCTCTGCTTTTCGCCTTGTATTTTCGAAAATATTTACAATTGGCCTCTTTAACTTTGTAAATATATTCTTGGATAGTTCATCTATCGATTTAAGGCCTTAGGCTACTCTAGAGGCCGAAAAATAGGCCTTAGGGGATTTTTTTTTAGAAAAACTACAAAATAAATCGAGATTACGAAAAAGGGTGTTTTTCGTACATATCAATGCCTGTATCAGGGTGTATAATTTTGACCAGAACTGAAATTGCATGACATTTAAGGATTTTTAAGGCAAGGAATGGGGATTTTTTCGTGTCACTTAGTATGACTTTCTGGCATAGAAGTATACTTAATGATTCTACAGTGCGACCGATTTTATAAATTTTTATATTTTAATTTTGCTCTTTCAAACAGATGTGTGTTGCATGCAAATAAAAAGTATACGGAATAAACGAAAAGTCACCAAACTGTACAATTCCATATGTAGTAAAAAATGTGAGACAAACATAATTTCAAGATTGCTGTAAAGAAATATATTTTGGGAACATCTAGAAAAATATTACATACATTTAAGAACTTTGAGTAATATCATCTAGTCGCTTTACACGAATAACAAAGAAAAACTAATATGTTGAGATAACGCATAATTTTCTTTTACTTTTTTCTATTTTATTTTCTATCGATTCGATATTCGCGTCTCTATCGACAAGTACCACAAGGTTAGTTCATATTGAATATAGACTCAACCATTATTTAGTAGGGTATAGTAATTCGGGTAGACGGGTAATTTTTCATGACATTTCATGACTTTACCCTGCTGTATACAATAATTTTTTTAAGCGATTAATTTCAAAATGGCGGCTGTGCAGCGTTTATCTCAAAACTGCATTTTTTAAGTTGGCCGGAAACATAACTCAGACAATTTTCAACCGATTCACTTGAAATGTTGAATATATCTTGAAAAATACATTGTCTATGGAAGTACGTATAATTCTTTTTTTATATAGCATATTTTATATTCATTTGTTATTAACAATTATCTGACGATTTTTTGGAAAGTGAAAAATTTGCCAAAAAAATCGTCAGATAATTGTCCCAATTGCCCCAAAAAGCCTATTTTTTCGACCTCTAGAGTGGCCTAACCTCTTAAGCAATAAAAAAATACGATTTTTCGGACCTTCTAATTCAGGCACCCGCCTTAAGAGGAGATATACACCTAGGAGCCGGAAAAAAGTTCATTTTTGTGAATTTTTTCAAGGAAAACTATTTGAAATTTCGGATTGGGGTTTTAATTATTTAAAAGTATATACATTCAAAAATATGTTTAATTTTCTCTATTTAAAAATATAAAAAATATACAAGGATATTGTATGATCCTTGGAGCGTCGTAAAAAAATCTGCGTATACGGTACCCACTGGCGTTTTTTAAAAAATCATCTGAAAAAAAACCAAAAAGATTATTAAATTAGATACTATAATCTAGTACTTGTCATAGCCGATTTTGAAAATATCGATTTATGACAAAATGGCGGACGTTTGAACATAAATAGTGATTTTTGTGCAAAAAATTAGTTATTATTTTGCCTATAAAACAAAAACTAAGTAACGGAAAAAAACATCCTATGACAAGTACTAGATAATGGTGTATAGAATAACCACAAAAAACCTCAAGGCAATCGGTTCATTGGTTTTCGAGAAATTTTGGGTACCGATTTGAAAAACGTGGTTTTGAGAAAAACGCGTTTGGAAATTTGGGAATGAATAAATCATGAAATTTGTCAACTTACATGGAATCATCGATACCAGGCCCGTAGCGTAGGTCTTCTGCGGTCGACGGAATGTTCATAGCTTCGAAATCCTCGACCTCGACCATCTAGGTGTATATCTCCCCTTAAGTGATGTTCCTTCCCCCATAGAATCGACACTATGGCTGTTTGAAATTTCGCGATTTTGGCGATTCCGGAAACGTGGCCAAACGGACCGAAAATGTTTTTTTTTTCGACGTCTGAACCGTTTCAAGTGCTCCAATGCTTCTCCCATATACATAAGTTGCAACAAAATCGAAAGCGGACACCAAAGTGATGTTCCTTGTTACACTTTACTTACCGAGCATATTCAGCATTGCTTAATTTTTTACACCTAATATTATCGTTTCGAAGCAGAACCGTTCGATTTTCGTTTTCTCGATACCCCTTAACGTGCACATACGATTTTCTTCGCCACGTGTAAAAGTAATTGTCCGGTTCGGCTCGGGTAGATCTCCCGCGCGGATTCATCGCGATATGCTTGCCCGTATTGCGACAGAAGTTTCTTATTTTTTACTGTGCCTCTCCCTGTGAGATGTGTATCACGTCTCGGACTGTGAGCACCGCGACTCTCTCTCTCTCTCTCTCTCTCTCTCTCTCTCTCTCTCTCTCTCTCTCTTTCTTCTATCTTGATGCTAATAACATTATTAATACGCGGGGGAGTTGGGCATTCGCGCGAGCGAGTTGCGCAGGCCTCTGTACTTATTTCCTGTATGGTGGATGCCTACACGGGAACTTCCGGCGAAGTAAATCGCCGAGGAGAACGATGAAACGATGAGGCATGTATTTATAACGTGGAAATAAGAAGCGTCGAGTGCTTGTGGTAATCGCGAACATATATGGTATCGGTCTCGGCTCGCGGCCTGATGGACGAAATAACCGTTGCACATGTACAGGCACATAGCGGGAAGAAGTTACTTGGGCTGACTAAATCGATCGGTGGAGGGTGCCGACAAATTGTTTACTGAAGTAATGGAATATTTCTGTAAATATATTTCTGTAAATTAACAATTTCGTTGATCAAAGTGATTTTTTTCTTCTATGTACGTGTCGAACTTGTAACGAGGTATTTGGAAAGCAAATGAAGGACTATGAGAAGCTCAATGCTGGGATAACAGCTGTTTGTATGTTGTGATCTCATTTTTTTCCAAATTCTTTACAATTAATAGAGATTTCGTTGGTCATTTGTAAATAAACAATTTTATTGTCGAAGTGATTTTTTTCTTGTGCATATCGCACTTGCCACGAGATACTTAGAAAGCAAATGAAGGAACTGGGGGAGTTCAATGCTGGGACAGCATCTCTTTCTACGCCTCTATCTCTCTTTTCATAATTCTTTAGAACGAAATGGAGATTTCGTTGATCGAAGTGATTTTTTTCCATATAGGAGGTTTGTTAAAAAAAAGGTGCATTTTCAAATTTCGCGGGCTACGTACATTCGATTTTCGATAGTTTTTTTGT
The DNA here is from genome assembly GCA_963210295.1 of Ophion ellenae. Lineage (NCBI taxonomy): Eukaryota > Metazoa > Arthropoda > Insecta > Hymenoptera > Ichneumonidae > Ophion > Ophion ellenae. The sequence continues at coordinate 27,649,579 of OY723395.1, forward strand.
GATGTTGGTACACATGTCACCAACGTATGTTGACATAACAGCCATTTTGCATATTTAGTTTGCTTTTGACAGATATAAAGGTTAGACGCGTTTTGGTGTGCTTGGCGATTTTTTGCTATCGATTTGTGGCAAAACAATTGATGGCTTTTGCATCACAAGAGGGTTGCAAATAATGAGTTACTTTTTGTAATGCATTAGCGTTTTCATTACTCGTTACTTTACATTTTGTAATTTAAAAAAAATTTCACTACCCATTACATTACATTCGGTAATGTAAAAAATTCCATTACTCATTACATGACATTTTGTAATGCAAACAATTGCCATTACTCATTACATTGAATTTTCAAATGTAAACAATTCGCATTATTCATTACATTGGAATTTGCAATGTAAAACATTTCCATTCCTCATTACATTACATTTTGTAATGTGAAATATTTTCATTGCCCATTACAATGTAATGAGCGATGGATTTTCTTTACATTACAAAATGTTATGTAATGAGCAATGGAATTTTTTCACATTACAAAGTATAAGGTAATGAGTACTGGCATTTTTTCACATTGCTAATGCAATGCAATGTAAAAAATCTCCATTACTCATTACAATGTAATGAGGATTATTATTTATTTCCCATTAGGGGCAGCGGTTTTTGCACTGGGTCGATCTGACTCGATGGGAAACGAATAAGAATCCATATTACCTTGTAATGATTAACGGAGATTTTTTACATTACATTAGTAATGTGAACAAATTCCATTACTCACTACCTTATATTTTTTTATGTAAAAAAATTCCATTACTCATTACATTACACTTTGTAATGTAAAAAATGGCCATTACCCATTACAACGTAACGTGTAATGACATTTTTTGTCATTACACATTACATTGCATTTTGTAATGAAAATGTTTCACATTACAAAATGTAATGTAATGAGTAATGGAGTTTTTTTACATTACAAATTCCAATGTAATGAGTAATGGAAATTTTTTACAATACAAAATATAATGTAATGAGTAATGGACATTTTTTACATTACAAAATCCAATGTAATGAGTAACGGAAATTGTTTACATTACAAAATATAATGTAATGAGTAATGGATTTTTTTTACATTGCTGAATGTAATATAATGGGTAATGAAATATTTTTTCATTACAATTAAAAAAGTAATGAATAATGCATGACTTTTTCATTGCAAATTTCGCAACTCTGCATCACAATAATGCACCTGTTCACACATCGTTGCTTGTTCGTGATTTTTTGGCAAATAACAAAACTGAAATCATGCCTCAGTCACCGTATTCTCCGGACTTGGCCCCCTGCGACTTTTTTCTGTTCCCAAAACTGAAAAGAAACTGAAAACGGAAAAAGCGCTGGCACAAGCGTATCATATCTGAGGAGGATTACTTTCAAGGGGACAAAATAGATGTTGATGAAGAAATACATATTTTTCGAGAAAAATAAAGTCACCTTATTTTTTTAACAAACCTCGTACATGACGAACTCGCAGCCAAGTATTTAGAAGGCAAATCAAGGAATATAGGGAGCTGAAGCTAACCTGTTTCTAAGCTTCGATCTCTTTTGTTAAAAATTCTTCCGTTTTTCCTTGTTCTCTCCCTCTCAATATGATGTTTGTGTTTTATCGTTCTGTTATTTGCACGTATTGAAATCGCTCTCGCATAGAGAGCACGAAGCGCAAAAGGCCGATGCTCGATGAGGCAACGTCCTCTCGCCATGCGTCGGAACGCCACCTATGTGTAGAGCACAGATTCCAATCGAAGCCGTTATACACACGTACGCGAGTCTTCATACGCGTGCAAACTTCTCGGGTCCGGACGAGAGCAAAGAAAAACGTGAAAAAGAATAATAACCACCTGTTGCAGTAACGTTTTTTTTTTCTTCTTGTTACAGAGAGCCGCGGAGATGGAGGTGGATGCGGATATCCAGGCGCGCCGGCTCACAGCAGCGTCCGATTCACCGGGGCCGGGGTAGACGATGTTCTCGACGAGGAAGAGGCGTTGCTCAAGGACACGAGCTTGCCCCTCGGGACCGTAGCTACGTACTCGTGCGAACGAGGCTTCGAACTGCTTGGACCAGCGAGGCGACAATGCTCACCAGCTGGCGTTTGGTTACCCGAGGGCGTTCCTTTTTGTGGCAAGTATCCTCGCTTGTTTTCTTTTTCGCTGATATCATCATCATCACATATATAAATTAATGTTTGTGTTTTCGTCTTCTATCCGTTCGCGCATCGTTCATTCGATTGAGTTGAAACTTTGTACAGTTGTTGACACTTGCGCGAAAGTTTTCGACGTGGTACAAGCAACGTACAATAGGTGGCGCGCGAGTCGGATAATTGTTCGTCTTCGATCATTGAAAGCGGCATTGCAACGCATGCCGGGCTAGTGAAAAATAAAAAATTTACTCATAGCATAGTAATAAAACTTTCGTAAGGTCGGATACTTTCTGGACATGTTGAAAATTACGAAATTGGCGAGCTGCAGTGCAGTGGGCGATCTGAGGCTTCACAAAAGCGTCGTAATTTAGTCAACTTTTGGATTTTTACAAAATGTTTGTTGACAATTGAGGTTAAGACTCTAGCCTATAAAACTATACAATGAAGAAGTCGTTTTTTTAGTTTGAAGACCCTTGGCTTTCGAGCCGCTCAACCGTTTCGACGCAGCCGTACAGTTCGGTAGGGACGTATATGACCGCTGAGCAAGAAAATAAGCGCAATTTCAGCACGTCACGGTTGATGGCACGAGAATTGCGCGGCGAATGATTGTTAAATTTTCCAAAAAGTTTCATTCATACATAATTTATCCAAACTAAGAACTTTAAGAAGAACAAACTAAGAAAATTTAAGGGCCCGATTATTGGCTCTTTAACGGCCCAATTATTGTCATTATAAGGGCCGGATTATTGGCACTTTAAGGGCCCGATTATTGGCACTTTAAGGGTCCAATTATTGGCAGTTCAAGCCTTATTATTGGCACCTTAAGGGCCCGATTATTGGCACTTCAAGGGCCCAATTATTGGCACTTCAAGCCTTATTATTGGCGCTTTGAGGGCCCAATTATTGGCGCTTCAAGGGCCAAATTATTGGCACTTCGAGAGCCCAAATATTGGCACTTCGAAGGCCCGATTATTGGCACCAAGGGCTCGATTGTTGGTACTTTAAGGGCCCAATTATTGGCACTTCGAGGGCCCAATTATTGGCACTTCGAAGGCCCGATTATTGGCACCGAGGGCCCGACTATTGGTACTTTAAGGGCCCAATTATTGGCACTAAGGGGCCGATTATTCGCACCTTAAGGGCCCTGTTATCGGCACTTCAAGGGCCCTATTATTGGTACTTCAAGGACCTTATTATTGGTACTTAAAGGGCCCTATTATTGGAACGTTAAGGGGCTAGGCCACTCTAGAGGCCGAAAAAATAGGCTTTTTCGGGATTTTTTTTCTAAAAAACTACAAGATAAATCGACATTACAAAAAAGGGTGTTTATCATACATATCAGTGACTGTATACAATCATTTTTTTTGAAGCGATTAATTTCAAAATGGCGGCTGTGCAGCCTTTTTGCGACGACGTCTCCGTTTTTCCAGGGTCCACGGCCGGACAAACAGATCTTGTAATTCTTAAATTATAATGAGCCAATGATTTTTTTTCGATTATATATAATAACTGTTATAGAAGTACATAGGATTTTTTCGATATATCGATTTTTGGCCAAATGGCGCTAAGGTGGAAAGTGAAAAATTTGCCTAAAAAATCAAATAATCTGAAGTCAAATAATTGTTAATAACAAATGAACTATGCGATATAAAAAAAAATCCTACGTACTTCCATAGACAATGTATTTTACGAGATATATTCATAATTTTAAGTGACTCGGTTGAAAATTGTCTGAGGTATGTTTCCGGCCAACTTAAAAAATGCAGTTTTGAGATGAACGCTGCACAGCCGCCATTTTGAATTCAATCGCGTCAAGAAAATTATTGTATACAGTCACTGATATGTATGATGAGCACCCTTTTTTTAATCTCGATGTATTTTGTGGTTTTTGTAAAAAAAAAATCCCAAAAAGCCTATTTTTTCGGCCTTTCGAGTGGCCTAAGGACTTACGGACCATTGTGTAGGTAGGAGAGAAATCAATAATTGGCGGGGTGCCAAAATAAGGTCACTTTACCCTATTTTTGAAATGTTATATTTCGAGAATCCGTCGAAAACCAAAAACTCATATTTCCAAAAACTTCAACTACGTGCCCTTAAAAGTGTCAGAATTCTTCAAAAAAATTGGCGAAAGATTCCAAACTTTGCATACAAGCTTAGAAGCAAAGAAGCAACAGTGCATCGAATTTTGACGTGACAGAGTTTTTGGAAGACTCCCATGCATCGTTAATTCCCGATGAAACGCGTGAAGGAAGTCATTCATACGGCGAGTCATTCACCGCTCTATCCACCCTGTACGCACATACACACGAGTGACTCGTGGTGAGAACGCGGAGGGAGAATTCCCGGCGACATACCGATACACGGGCGCGCGTATCCCGTGATCGTTTAAGAGGGAATGACACCTCATCGCGGTCGGTATGGTAGAACAATTATAGATTCCCAAAAATCTCTGAAACGGCTCTTCAGATGCCGTCGAAACTTTGCCAAACGACGTCAAATAGATAGACGAACAGCTGTCTTCCCCTCAAATTTTCTGAATTTGAGAAAATAAAACTAGATTGGCTTATCATAAGCCAATCTACATTTTTTTCTCAAATTCAGAAAATTTGCGGGGAAGACAGCTGTTCGTCTATCTATTTGACGTCGTTTGGCAAAGTTTCGACGGGATCTGAAGAGCCGTTTCAGAGATTTTTGGGAATCTATAATTGTTCTACCATACCGACCGCGATGAGGTGTCATTCCCTCTTAAGTACACGACGAGGAGGACGGAGACGTAACGAGGAATCGTTGTATATCGGACCGGTAGCCACTCTCGAGGGCATTGCTACAATATCGTGCGACGGCAGGTTCTCTCGCTCGCGATCTTGGATTATGGTACATGTAACGGTACGCGCACGTACCCATACGACTGCATCACGCTCTCCCTGTTTTACCGCACGGCGGCAGCCAACGGAGCCCGCGCGGGAACCTGTTCCGGCCATCTTGAGTCACCTCGGTCAAGGACACGGCGTGGAATCGGGTCAAATTCTCCCGAAACAGCTCCACACGCCGCGTTGCTCGCCTCCGCTTTCCTCCAACGTCGAGAAAGTTTTGCATTATTTTCTACTCTGTTCGGGGCTTTATTCGAATCGATAAAAAAAAGTACGATTTCGGCTGAACCGCTTCGGAAAAGTTGCCCGTAGCTTTTCCGAAAAATTTTACTTTCTTTTTTTACATAGGATGTCTCGGAATGACCTGATGTTTTTGTTTATTAAGGGGTTAGGCCACAGGGTATTGAATCATTTGCGAATTTAACAATTTTTTTCGTATGAAAAAGTGACTCACTCGTAAAATTAATTACACGTCTATTTAGTATGAATATTGAGATGTTAGAAAATATTTATATTTTTTTTTCGGTGGACAAAATGGCTGAATACTAATATTTTGTTTTGTTATCTTTTTTTAGGCGCTCCGCGGCGTGACATTCAGCATCCACAATTTGTTTACCTGGAATAAAAAACAAAAATTCTACTCAATCTACATTAGAATACCTAGAGAAGTACGTAGGGAATTTGAAAAATATTGTTTTATTCAAAAGTTGTAGGTATTTGAAGTTAAGAAATGAATTTTCAGTGAAAAATTTCGTTATAACTGCTCATAAACTGCTCATAGAATGGAAAGTTTTCGATTAATCAGAAATTCCGTACGTACTTCTCCGCGAAATGCAATTAGGAACATAACTTTTAAATTTGAAGTGAAAAGAGTGAAAATTGTTGAAGTTATTTGTCACGCCAATTGGAGAAAAGCTGTTTCGAGGTGTTACGAGTAGTCTGCCATTTTGTGCATCGGAAAAAAAATTCTAACAGCTTGATCAGCCCCTTGACACTGGTAGATAAATGCTGTTCGCAAAATGTCCTTGCCGCACTGTGGCGCTAGTAGTCATGTCACAGGCATGCATATATATGTATGTTGCGCCGGTGTTTCGAATATCTTACATGAATAAAAATCTATTGATATATTTGGAATGATTTTCCGTTCTAATGGTTTTTCATTTGAACACAATAAATAAAGTCGCCATAAGGATAACAGGCGAATGCCACGAGAGAATCGAATCGTTCAGCTGATCGGAGTATTTAGAGCCGAAGGCTGTCACACAACAGCCAACGCTAAGCAGTGGCCATTTCAAGAACTAATAAGCCGGGACAAAACGCGTTTTCGTTTATCGTATAGGAATAGTAGGCCAGTGTCAGGGGGCTGAGCTTGATATTCATACTGAATAGATGTGTAATTAATTTTATGAGTGAATCACTTTTTCATACGAGAAAAAATTGTTAAATTCGCACATGATTTTATACCCGTTACTGTGGCTTAAGGCCTTAATGAAACGTATTGTTTATTCGAAAAGTAGGGATATTTTTATTTCAACATAAGGTACAAACATGGAGGTTATGTGTGGAACACAATATCCGATGGATGACATGGACTTGGAAGACATATTTTTTCAACAAGATGGCGCAATCTGCCACACTGCGGGCGAAATAATGCACATATTGCAGATGAAGTTTCGGGGCCCGGTTGAAATTCCAAACTCTGAATGATCAGAACGCTCAAAACTCCGAAAGAATTTTACACGAAAGACTAAAACTCCGAAAATCTAAACACCGTCAAAATAATTCGACTATGGAAGTTTTTAAAGTTTCAAAATTTTCAATAAATCGACGAATTATTTCAAGAATTTCTTCTTTTTATCAAGAAGTGATTTTACGTCAATTTTGAAATTTGTCTACACAATGTTATACGTTCTACATCATTTGCAGCCAACTGTGTAGACTTTCGCTGGCATAATCTTGACGAACCTTGTAATTTCGGAACATTAAAATTAGGAATTTTAAACCGTCGGCGCATTCAAAGTTCGGAATTTCAACCGGGCCCTCATGTCAAGATCATGCCAGCGAAAGTCTACACAGTTGACTGTAAATAATGTAGAACGTATAACATTGTCTAGACAAATTTCAAAATGAACGCAAAATCACTACTTAATAAAAAAAAAATCTTGGAATAGTTTGTCGGTTTATTGAAAATTTTGAAACTTTTGAAACTTCCATAGCCGAATTATTTTGACGGTATTAAGATTTTCGGAGTGTTAGTCTTTCGTGTAAAATTCTGTCGGAGTTTTGATCTTTCGGGGCAGTATTCTTTCGGAGTTTTGAGCGTTCTGACCATTGGAAGTTCGGAATTTCAACCCGACTCCATCTTGAATTTCGGAACATTAAAATTTGGAATTTTAAACCGTCGGAGCATTCAAAGTTCGGAATTTCCACCCGGCCCCGAAGTTTCATGGTCGTGTTATCTCCCGCCGCGGCGATGTGAATTGGCCACCAAGTTCGTGCGATTTGACGCCGTTGGACTTCTTTCTTTGGAGTTTCCTGAAAGGAAAAGTGTATGCCAATGATCCACGGACCATTCCGGAGCTCAAGGAAGTAATTGGACGCACCATTAATGAAAATAGTCCGCAATTATGCCGAAATGTTATTGAAAATTTCGGCCAAAAGGGACGGCCATTTATCGAATATTGTGGTCCACACATTATATTTCAAATTTAAAAAAAATATTAAACTATACAATTTAAAAAATATGAAACTGCCTTATATTTAAATAGAAATATTCGTACTTTTTAAATTAACGATACGTTTTATTAATAAATTAAAATATCAGGTCATTTTGAGACACCCTACATGTCAGTTCATCCTATGATAATTCTAATGAATTAGCACAATCAAATTGAAAAAAGTGGCGCGTGATCAAAGTAATTCTTGATTTGCGCGAAAAAAAAATCGCATTTTTCATTCATCAAATCGAAAGTACACATTAGGCAAAAAAATCTTCAATCAATTACTATATTTTGACATTTAGAGAAAGCGATAAAAATTTCAGAAAAATCGATGCAGTAGTTTGTGAGATATTTGGCTCACCGACTTCGAAAACGTACTTTCGAGAAAAAAAGCGTTTAAAGTTTCGAACGCCGCTCCGAGCTTTCTGACGGGCGTCAACATAACAGCTTATACATCTGTCAATTTCGATCCGATCACCTCGAAATTTTCAGCGAAAATTTATAAGACATACTGTCAAAATAGATCAAATTTTGAAAAAAGTGACTTTTCGACTTTTAAAACTTGGCATAACCCCTTAACGCAAAACCACGCACGGCTTTTCTGGTAAAGAAATCCACCCCAATTTTTCGGATTTTTTCGCAAAAACGCCTGGCCCGAACGACGCGAAATGTTCACACTCGATGTCCAGTTGGTAGAGAAAGAAGCTAAAGCTCCCCGATTTTTAGGATGTGGGGGAAAAAAACACTGATTCAATTACCGCGGAAAACTGCGTTCAAGACAGGTCAGAAAATGATGATTCGGTTGGATGAGATTGAAGTTTGCATCGTTGGAATGCAATAAAAATGAACTTTTCTGTATTCCTCACTCTTGGCAGTTTTTCGACTACAAAAAATCCTCAACTGTTTTTAAAGATGCTTATTCAGAGGCCTACAATCTAAATATACGAAAGAAAATTTCGATACAATGATAAGAATGAGGAAACAAAGTTATGAAGAATAACTACGACCAAAAAGTTCGTTGCAGTCCAACGATGCAAACTTCCACTAGATTCGGTCCAGCTGATCGCGAATCGGGCACCTAGCCACCTAGAAACACGCATTTTGGCACTCGAGTCATTGCATTCTGTGGAAGAAAAGCTGAGAAAAGTTCCGACAGATATTTCGGTTGATTTTATATATCAAAAACACCATTTCCAACAGTCTTTTAATCTACCAGAGGCCGAAAAAAATGACCAAATTCCGATTTTCTTTGGAAAACGTTTGGTGAGAAACAAAACGCTTAAAAAAATCTAAGGATATAAGGATCTTCTAAAAATATAAGGAATATTTCAATGAAATGTTCAGGGAATATAGTTAAAAGGTAATCGAATAAAAATATTTTTGGACAATGCCATTTTTCGATCCACCTAGGTAGAAATGTGGCCCGTTAATGTACTTCTGTAGTTTTGTTCAAATCTTAGGAATTGGCTGAAATCTAAGTATGGTGTAGATATGACCTTCATGGACTGATGCCCAAAAATTCAATTCGATTCACCGTTTAGTTCATGAGATAATTGCAATTGAATATGGGTATTTTCGTACGCGATCCCTATATCTAACACGTAACCCGATAGGAGTTTGCTCGCATTTCTCGATATAGTTTCTAAACGGATCTTAGGATTTCAAAATAAAAACACACGTGTACGCAGTACTATGGTGGGATTGATTTTAAAACAATGACAAACTTTGACCGTTTAGTTTCGGAGATATTGGCTTATGAAAACTGGTAATTTTATTCCACGCCGAACTCGGGCCCAACCATCTGTAACGTAATGGCAACAGTGTACGCTGCAGCCAGCTGATCGGCGCGTGGTCCGGGAACTCGAAGCGTGTTTTTTTCCCCCCGAGTTCTAGTAATTCCGATACGGATGTGAAATAAATTCATTCTGCGAACAAATTTAATTTGTTCAATTTATGCATGTATTTATGCATGTATCTGTCTTTGTTGCAGCGAATACAATTTAAACTGTCGGCAAGATGTTGTAAATCCACGATCCGAGGTCCTTCGACAGCGAATTTTTGTTGCTGATCTTTGAGGTTATGGTTATTCTCATCGCGTTTAGCCGCATTTCCTTGACACATGGCTGCCCCAGCTTTCAGTCTTTTAGCAAGCGCCTTTTTTCTTGTAAACTTCCCTTTGTATCGCATTTGGGTTGACATTTTCACGCTTTTTGTTATTAATATAAAATATTTCGCGAAAGACGGATCGTAGGAAGCTCAACGCTACGACTGCAGGAAAATCGCGCTGTAGCCACGACTACAGCGCCGCTCTCTATACGAGTATGAGACCTATCTATGCATGAGGTGCGAATGTGTGGGACATATACAGGGTACAAGCTCTGTCAAAAATGTACACCCAACAGCATCGTATAGGCATTGGATCTTACTATACGCTTCGACCGAAACTTTTGGCTCGTACGTGTACCTACAGAACTACCTTAAATTGGTATCCAAGTGCTCGTCGCCTATTTCACCCCTGCCCACTTCTCGCTGAAAGGAATGCCCTCGTGAAAAGCAAAGTTCAATTACGTACGTATAATTTATTCCGGACGAACGCGTACAGAGCGAGAAAGAGCGAGCTAGAGAGAGAGAGAGAGAGGGAGGGAAATTGTACGAAAGTCACGAAGATTGTCCAAAGTGGTCCTCGCGGTCATGACAAGTGGGTCAACGGGTATATACAGTAACCACGACACTGCTGTACAACCACGTGTATATAGGCGCAACAGCTGTGTGTTATTATATTTATAAGCTGGTCGACGCGCTTCGACGATCAAAAAGTCGAGAGCGGCGTCGTCATCGTCGTCGTCCTTCTCCTTCTCCTCTACCTCGTTGGTCGGATACTCTGGGACAATCGCCGAGTCGTCTATCACGTCGAGAGAGTTCTCAAAGTGGTAGAGAGAAACAGAGCGCGAGATGATCCCAAATGCTTCTTTTATTTCTGATGATGGAATTCCTCTTTCACTCGTTTTTTTTTTTTCTTCATTCCTCTTCTCAATCCGGGGACACGCAACTCCACTCAATTTGCAACGTTTCGGTGGAGCAAGCGAATAAAAAGGAACGAAGATGAGACTTAATTCGCGGAAAACTATCCTTACCGGTCATTATTACGTATTACAGCGACTCACCTCGCTGAACGACCATTCGCAAAATCGTTAAAAGTCCATACGCACACGCACGGCAGCCCGACAGTTTGACGATTCGTATCCGTTAACGGAAACGACATACGGTATTCTCTGACCGGCCGAGACTGCTGCGACGAGTGCGAGCCGATCGACGAACACGCGGAATTTCCTCGGGCAGCCCTTGATACTTTTGAGCAAGTTGGAGCGTTTGCCACCATCCAAGATTCAACATATAGGCCTCCGAAGTAACTAGTGGCGCAGCCCTTGCGGCGAGTTTTGGCAAAACTCGGATTGGTTTTCGTCTGCTAGTGCAGTAGTGCTGGTCGCCATTGAAATCAGGTGTTTGCGTGAATGACAGTACCGCGTGTGATGTTTACGTTGTAAAAACAGCGTTTCACGTCGTATTTGGGATTGTTGACGCGTGTTTGAGGAAGAACTTTTCCCATTACAGTCCGTTTCTCACCAGCGGCAATTTCGCGAACTTCCGATACATGATGACTATCGAAAGTTTTCTGCCTATATTACAACATCCTTTATGTAAATTTCCGATGCGAACAATAATTTGAACAGAAATGTTGTTGTACGGCAGAAAAAAAATTGTGTGCGGCCAATGTACGGAATTTCATTAACATTCTCTTCGTCACATACCTATAGATATGCTTTTAGGGCGAAAGGAAGTCATGAGGATACATTGAAATCCGCAAGTAATCGTTATTAGTTCCATCACACTATTTTATTTTATTTGAAAGCACATTCCATTCACAATGTGAGATCTACAATGGATGATGCTTGCTCAAGCCTAGCTCTTTCGTGATTGTGACAGTTTGACTTAAGACGGAATGACACCTCATCGCGGTCGGTATTGTAGAACAATTATAGATACCCAAAAATCTCTGAAACGGCACTTCGGATCTCGTCGAAACTTTGCGAAACGACGTCGAATCGATAAACGAACAGCTGTCTGCTCCTCAAATTTTTTGAATTTGAGAAAAAAAACGTAGATTGGCTTATCATAAGCCAATCCTAACCAAACCCAAAGCCAAGCCAAACCTACATTTTTTTTCTCAAATTAAGAAAATTTGAGAGGCAGACAGCTGTTCGTCTATCTATTTGACGTCGTTTGCCAAAGTTTCGACGGGATCTGAAGAGCCGTTTCAGAGATTTTTGGGTATCTACAATTGTTCTACCATACCGACCGCGATGAGGTGTCATTCCGTCTTAACCGCCATGCGCCAATCCAAGTTTTGCCACCGGCAGCCGTTGCGCGGCGCCACCACGAAAGTTACTTCGGAGGCCAATATATACGTTACTCGCCAAACGTTTCCGGACACTTTAGATAATTGCTTAACTTTCGATCACTGGATAATCGCCGAATAGGAGATAGGTGGACGATATGATCCCCTTGAGGCTGAATGCTCGTTATTTCAAAGATATTCAACATAATTAAGATCCGAAAGCGTTTACTACTGGCATGTTTATCTTACGATTGGTATATGCGAAATATTCAATTTATTAGGGTTTCAATGGAAAGATTTCCCTTTTTTAAAACCTTACGTAAGGATCATCTCGGACACCCCGGTGTTCAAGATGATCCCCAGGGGACGGACAAGATAATCCCCCGGATAATCTTGCCCCTATTTCGGATTTTTTCTTTATTATGGAGAAATTAGGTGAATGTAAATAAAAATTCGCTCGAGTTTACAACACCTTTATATATATATATATATATATATATATATATATATATATATATATATATATATATATATATATATATATATATTGATCATAGGTATAGGGGGAAGTATACATTACTTCCCCCTATACCTATAATACATGACTTTTTGTAATGCATTCGCTTTTTTATTTCTCATTACATTGGATTTTGTAATGTAAACAATTTTCAGACCTCCGCCATTTTTGAAGATTGATTTTTTTGTCTATACCATATAACATGTCACATTGCATGATTTTCATGATTTTTTTTTAAAGATATATTTCTTCACCAATTTTGAGACTTAGGGTGCCCTAACAAGGAACATCCACTTTGATGTCCTCCTCCGATTTTGTTCAATGTTTTTTATGTGCAAGAGTATCAAAAACTAAGAGACACGTATTTTTTTTTATCGGTGGAAAAACGGTTTTAAGGGGTGAAACGCACCCTCGAAAATAGGGGTGTTTTTCGTTTTCCGTCGATAACGTTATCGTTCTCATCTCCAATGTGTAGTACACAAAAAAATAAACATTGTTGCAATTTGAAGTTTTATTATATCTCGTACCGTTAAGGGCATGTACGAGGTCAACATAACCTCACGAATTTTCAACCCTATTTTCTCATAGATGGTTGAATTTTTTAGGAAACACAAAGCATTAGGCTCTGGAGAATTCCCTGACGCAGAGCTTGATGATTTCCTTTTGCCCTAAATATTATTCATCTCTGAGAAATCTCTGTTCGAACATTTCAGCTATCTCTCTCGCACTCATATGTCACGTGGTACATCTTCTACTTCGCCTTAAGGCCTCTGTCTACTTTGGATGCATGAAAAAAAAACGCTATTTTTATTAATATTTTTTAAGAATACTGTTATGTTTATTGATATAAAACTTGTTAGGCTTAACAAAAAAACGCGTAAATTACGAACAAATTTTTTTTATTGTTTTTAAGCACTTTTTTAAAACTTAATTATTAAAACTAAGTATTAAAACTTGTTAGGCTTAAGGGAGACTTTGTCCTTGGAGTGCCATATTTCAGGTGTTAACATTTTATTTTTTTTAAAGGAAACGAGTAAAGCTTTTTGAGTGCGGTTTTTTTCTTGCTTTTATTCATGATATACAGAACGTTAAGAACATTTTTTTTCGAAAAAAAAAACCAAAATGGCGGCCGTTGCAGCTCCGCGAAAACAGGTCCTCAAATCGCGGGAGGTAAACGGCTGACATCACTACCCTCTTTGTTGATCTGAAACACAAATTCAAAGCATATTATCAATCTGTGACCCTTTGGTCATGGAATGACCGATAGGTTTTTCGTTTAGTACAAATTTCGGAAAATGGCGGCAATTTAAAAAAAAATCGAATTTTCGCGTTTTTTTTCGCATAAAAAGATAAATAATAAATGCAAAAATGTATCTATCGAAAAAAACGATCCGTCATTCCGCGAAGACATATTTTCTGAGTATGCTCTCCAAATTTCAGGTCGATATGTTAATTACAGCGGTCAGGAGAATGTCAGCCATTTTTAAAAACGTGTTTTCGAGAAAAACGCGTTTAAAGTTTTGTAATGTGTTTACACAAATGTGTTTATAATTACCGCTAATCGGCAATGCCTGGTCCACAGAGGCATCCCTCCTCTTCTTCTAGCTGCTCATGTTGAGCCGCTAACATCTCCCGCTGCATTTCAAGGACAAAGTCTCCCTTAAAAAAAACACTCGTACATTACAAAAAAAAAAATGTTTATTGATTTTAACCACTTTTTTAGTGTGAAAATGCCAGGTAAACTGGAGTCCTCAAAAAGTAGGTAGGTGTGCGCTGTTGAAAAAATCTGAACAACAGCCCATCTGAAGGAAAAAAGATTGAATGTTTTTAGATTTAGTGTGACAGTGGCTATATCCCGTACCTCTAATATTAATTTATATGCAAAATAACAAAATGGCGGACAAAAAATTAAAAAACGTGTTTTTTCGCATGTTTATTGCCAAAAAAAAAAGTAAAATTAAAAATTTTGCAATAACTCTGGTACGAAATATAGCGATAAGTCTACAGAATGTATGGTTACAATTTCATAAGGATCAGGTCAGTAGTTTCTCAGATTTTCTCAACAAGCGGTCCGAAAACGTTTCGAGAAAAAGGCGTTTAAAGTTTTAATTTATGAAAAATCGTAAAAAAAATCTGATTTACACTTAATCAGCAATGCCTGGACCATACATAATTCCTTCTGCCTCTTTCCGTAACTCAATTTCTTGCGATTTAGCTTTTTTGAAAAAGTAGACAGGGCCCTTAAAACATTATCTACGAAAAACATCCCCATTTTTAAGGGTGCGTTTCACCCCTTAAATTCGTTCTTCCGCCATGAAAAAAAAATACGCGTCTCTTAGTTTTTGATACTCTACTACGTAAAAAAGTTTCAACAAAATCGAAGGAGGACACCAGAAAGTGATGTTCCTTGTAAGTGATAAAACATACCATACCTCTCAAAAATGGCGAAGAAAACTTTCTTTTAAAACTTTCTTCCAGGGGACAACATTCCGCTGAATCGATCGATTCAATTACGATTGTCCGCGTGCTTCCAAAGAGGTTAATTTTGTCTTGTTGTCTCGACCGCAGTGTTGAACGTAGCCGGTGGCAAGGCGCCGATGCAGTCGAGCAGTGCGGAGGGTGGAATACCTCAGCGCGCGGTTGACGGCAGCAGTGGCCAGGTCTACACCTCGCAGACTTGCACTTTGACGAGAAAGGAGCTCAGGCCGTGGTGGTACGTGAATCTGCTCGAGCCTTACATGGTCCAGTTGGTGCGTCTCGACTTTGGAAAGCCATGCTGCGGTAAGAGATTTCAAATACGATCGCCTGGTCCGAAGATTCGATTCGAAGCATGATCGCGAATTATGATAATTCCGCGAATCCCCGTCGCGATTTTTTCCCCGGGTTCATTTTTTTGTTTTCGGCCGATCTAAACTTTCTATGGGGGGGCGCCGTGACGATCGTCGATTCCCGGTATGATCATTGCATGCGCTCGGGCGAGCAGCGAACCCGGTCGTGCGCGATCCGATTCGTCGTTCACACCATCACCATCATCATCATCATCATCATTGCCATTATCGTCATAATGATCATCGCCATTTTCAAAGACCCGAACAATCTCCCGAGCCCGTAGTCATTGGACACTCTTCTTCCACAATCAGAGCGAATCGCCGCCAATAATTCGTCCCTTTCACGTTCCCCGGGCGATCAAGAAGAATCGCATAGACGAACAAAAAAACCTTCCGCGAAGCCCAAACGAGCCGTGAAATATCGTTGTGAAAGGTGCAACGACCCTGCCGTATCGAGCCCGCTTTTCCTCGCCTGGGTCTCCTCCCAATCGACACACACACACTCGCGTCTATCTCACGGAGAAATTCTTTCGGCGAATGTGCACACGCGGAGATAGTGAGAGTTTCTCCACTTTCGATTGTTGCAAATCGCCCGGCTATCCTCTCCCGCATCGCGGGCTTGATGATACATTCCTCGCTCGCACACAATCTACACTTGCACAGGCATGCGTTTATTTATATGTATATAACGATAAACACAACACGAGTATCCGGCATCTCGTGACAGTTTAGGAATAATTTTTACGCTCATTTCCAACGGCGCATCGGCTGGTCAGACCGGAAGGAAAAGTCAACGAGATGTACCGCTTTCCGGTATAATTGCGCTGATCGTGCCACGCATACGTGGAATCGCATCCTCGAAGCTTCCTACTACAGGGAACTCTACTTTTCTATCATGCGGAAGGACCAGAGAGTCAGCTGCAATTATCATTCGAATGGAGAGACTGTGCTATTCTTCTGTAAACAATTTTCATCGCAACACAATATATTGAAGTCTTCTAGAAACAATTTTTATCACAGCATAATGTCTTAACAGCTTGTAGAAACAATTTTTTTCCCGGCATGATGCATTGGGATCTTCTAAAAACACTTATTGCCTAGCATAGTGTATTCAAATCTTCGAAAAACAATTTTTATCACAGCATAATGTATCAAAATCTTCCAAAACGATTTTTCATCGCAGCATAGTGTATTGAAATCTTTTTAAAACATTTTTTATCACAGCATAATATATTGAAATCTTTAAAAAAAAATTTTTATCACAACATGATATATTGACATCTTCTAAAAACAATTTCTATCACAGCATAGTGTCTTCTAAACATAATCTTTTCTTCTCACAGCATAATGTATTGGAATCTTCTAAAAACAATTCTTATCACAACATAATGTATTGAAATGTTCTAAAAACAATTTCTATCACATCATAATGTATTGAAATCTTTTTTTAAAAACTATTTTGATCGCAGCATAATGTACTGAAATCTTCTAAAAACTATTTTTATCACTGTACAATATATTGAAATCTTTTAAAAACAATTTTTATCACAACATGATATATTGATAGCTTCTAAAAACAATTTCTCTCACAGCATAATGTATTATATTCTTCTGAACATGATCTTTTCTTCTCACAGCATAATGTATTGGAATCTTCTAAAAACAATTCTTATCACAACATAATGTATTGAAATGTTCTAAAAACAATTTATATCACAGCATAATGTATTGAAATCTTCAAAAAACCTATTTTCATCACAGCGTAATGTACTGAAACTTTCCAGAAGAATTTTTTATCACAGCATAATATGTTGAAATCTTCTAAAAACAATTTCTATCACAGCGAAATGTATTAAACTCCTCTAAACATAATATTTTCTTCTCACAGCATAATGTTTGGAATCTTTTAAAAACAATTCTTATCACAACATAATGTATTGAAATGTTCTAAAAACAATTTCTATCACAGCATAATGTATTGAAATCTTCAAAAAAAACTATTTCTATCACAGCATAATGTACTGAAATCTTCTAAAAACTATTTTTATCACCGCTCAATGTATGGAAATCTTCTCAGAACAATTTTTATCACAACGGAATATAGTGAAATCTCCTACAAACAATTTTCATCACAAGGTGATATATTGAAATCTTCTAACAACAATTTTTATCACAGCATAATGCCCAGCATAACTTTTGGGAGAAAAATGCTTGTGCTTCGATTCTTCATCCAATTCAATCCTTCGAAAGGACACATATATCAACATATATATACGATCTTTCGATTGATTGGTTTGGACGAAAAAGCGAACCACAAGTGGCTTTGATTCGTTATTATAAAATTTATATATTTATATTACAATTATACACACCCACACACACACACACACACATATACATACCGATTCTCGGTGGCTCCCTGTTTGTCTGCCTCGAGATGGTCACAGCTGGAATGCTTACTGGGTCAACCGCACACGTCCACTACTCGGAGGATTCCAAAAAAGAAAGAAAAAAAAAACGGCCTCCACACAGATGTATTTAGCAGTTCTCGCAGGGAGTTGCACGATATACATATTCAAACCACAAGTGAAAGCTCACTCGAAACTCTCCGTGGCATGTTTAAATACGTGACGCGCACGCTCCAACGATGTTCCCGCCGTTTTGTGAATTATTTAGAGGTGTCCGATTCATCTTCGTATCATTTTGCCATGCTTCATGCATACATACACACACACATATGTTTATACATTTATAAGCGTGTCGTTGCTAATATATATATATATATATGGGGTGTCCTGTTATGGATGGATAATCCTGCAACTGTCGATAGGTGAGATCATGGCCTACTACATGCTGGAATTTCAGTTTCGTAAAATTCCCACGGTTTTCGAGATAAAAATCATCGACTTTTGGTTTTTCGCATGCCATTCCTAAAAATAATTACTTTTTTCACCCGGTTTAAAAAAACATACTCTTGGTTATTTGTTTTATCTAGAAAAGTCTTCTTTTCAACCTTAAATGCAAAGGAAGCTTTATGAAAAACGATCTTATGCAGAATTTTCATACAAACCAATTCGGACGTCTGACTTTGATAGCCTGTGGTGTAAAAAAAATGTACTACGCACATCGTGCCAATTAGTTAAAAAAGTTGCTTAGTTATTGTCGGATTATATCATTTCTAGAAATGACATGTGAAAAACGAGAAGCAGATGTTTTTTTTTTAATAACATAGAGCCCAAAATCTCGAAAACTGTGGGACTTTTACTAAACTGAAACTCCAGCATATAGTAGGACATGATCTGACCTATCGACAGTTGCAGGATCATCCATTCATATCAGGACGTTCCATATATATATATATATATATATATATATATGTGTAAGCGTGTTGTTGCTAATATATATATATATATTAATATATATTAATTAAGCTTATTAATATATATTAGCAAAACTTTAATATATGTATATACACACACACACACACACACATGTACATACGTATCAGCCATACCGTTATTTGCCACTAAACCGATCGGAGAACGCTGCGGGAATACAATGCTGCCTACTCGGAACGAATAGCCATGAGATAAGCGGGCAAAACCGATGATCAATAGGCGAAGGTTTTTTTTAATTCTTTGAACCCTTGAGATGATTATTGTTGATCCGATCCGCGCTCGTGTATCGATCGCCCGTTCTGCTCCCCGGGAGAGCGACGGATATATAGATATGTAAATAAGAGGATCGTTAAGGTATTCCTTTCACGAACCCGAATATGTAACAATTAACTGCTTCTTGTCTATAATCAAGTAAAAATACATGCTCGTATGCTGGTAAAATTTCAAACCAAGTTACCGAACAAAAGTTCGGTAAAAATAACAACGCTAAAAATAGTTTTATTTATCCGGCGCTTTATGGAGATGATACGCTAGCCACAATTCTATATAATAATGGATACACAATAACCCTAGATGCCTGGTGTAAACTTCTCAGGAGTGTAAAAAAATCTACATTTCGTAACGACAATAAAAACTAGGGGTCACGGAATGTTTAAAGAAAATATTAATGATAAAACTTTGGGGATGTGACTTGCGGAAGAATTTTCGTAGCCGCGACATTTTCAGGGAAAATGTAAAAATGTCTAAATCTACTGAATTTGCAGTAAATTTTTTATTCCAGTTTATCGTTGGGTATAATAATTGATAGTGACTTATTTTTATTGAGCGCCACCGTAATTTACCAATGATTCGGCAGGGCCCTCCTTATGCCCCCACAAAATACGCCCCTCTGCGAAAGGAATACCTTAAGAGGAAACACCACTGTGGAATTTTCGAAAAATTGATTTTTTAAAAATTGGCTTGAGAGATCCTTTAAACCATCTGGAATAAAGGGAAAAAACGTTTGGTACCTGTAAAACAAAGGTCCGCAGGCCCGTGTGCGAGACGTCGACCGTTTTTCTCGGAACACAATTTTTCAATACGGCACGCAGCATAACTCCAACAATTTTCGTTCTTTTTACTCCAAACTTTGAGCACAGCTTTAAAATAACATTCCGAAGAGAAGTACGTACGGGATTTTCCATGAGATAATTATAACATTAATTATTAACAAATTATGGTCCTTTTTTTCTGTCAAAAATTGAGCTTTTACATTAAATGCTTGCCAATTACACAAAAATGAATATTTTCGAAATTCCCTACGTATTTCTCTAGCTATGTTCATGTAAATTAATAGAAATTTAAAAATTATTTTCCAAATTCAAATTTGCCTCAGTTATACTGCGTGCTTCGGAGCGTCTCAAATTCAACGTGCCTCGCGAGAATGGCTCCAGCGTTACCATTTTGTATAATTTTTTAATATACATTTTTTTTGTTTACTTCAAGATATGACTAATAACGTCCTTGAATATTATTATTCTGTTGTCCTTCTACCCGAAAGAAAATCGCGAAAAATTACTTAATTTTAGACGTTTTCAGTGGTGTTATCCCTTAAGGCGGGACCCTGAATGAGATGGTCCGAAAAATCGTGTTTTTTTATTGCTTAAGGAGGTTGGAGCGATTCAGTTGAGTCAAATGACCGTATATTTTTTTTTTTCAATGAACCTCAAAAAAATGAATAAGAGGTACAGATTTATTTTGTATATGCTAATTTTTTAAAATATATAATTAAAGGGCAAAATTATGCATATTAAAATTTTCATTACGTAAAGTAGAAAAACTTTTGTGTTACTACCAACTTGAAAAAGTATAACATTATCGATGATTATTATGAAAAAACTACGACAACGAATGTTTTATACAATTCACAATGAAATTTTGAGTAATTTATAATTATGCCTATTCATATTTACGTCACGAGATTATTAGCCCATGGTTTACGATGGGCAAGATGAGGATTTTTTTTTCAAAACGTTTACAAAGGTTCAGTTTGCGTTAATCCATTGTTAGAAATGGTTAATCTTGGTGCTAAATAACACAAAAAATGACATAACCTTTAGTGTGAAAGTCTTGCCCATCTAACCGCACGGTAAATTACATACATTTAACTATTTTTTATCTCTGGTGTTTGGTGGTGAAAAAAGTTCAAGAAATTCGTAGACTCAGTATAGTCTAAACAATAACATGTATTTTTATTAAATTTGACCTTGGATTGTGGCTAACGCTCCAACTTCCTTAAATCGATAGATGAACTATCCAAGAATATATTTACAAAGTCACAGAGGCCAATCGTGAATATTTTCGAAGATACAAGGCCAAAAGCAGAGAAGCGCTTGATATTTCATATTGATATTTCCTCCTGTTGAAAACTTTGAAGCGCGTTTTCTCCAGTTTTCATTTTCACGATTTTTCCAAATTGGCAGGCGTAATAGCAAAAAAACTAAACGACCTATTGATTCGAACCAAAGCTTATTTTCTTCAGTATGATCATCTCTTCTGATTGAATGAAAAAAGTAGTTGAAAAAGTATTTTTAAATAATTTTTATAGCACGTTGAAGTATTTTTTTTTAAGGTAGTTCCTCTGCGAAAATCTCAACCAAAAGTTTACATACCACGTTCATGTTTAAAAGATTGATAATTGGTTTAATTAGTAATGAATAAAATTAAAAACTACGCAATATTGACTCGGTACTAGTAGATAATACGATGGATATCATTTATTGCCATAAAATATATTTTGTATTGTGTTTTTGATCGACCATTGCCAGTAAACTTTTTGCCGGGACTGTCCAGGCTTTGCCCCAATTGTTTTTTTTCCAGGCTTTGCCAGGCTTTGCACCAAAATTGTGAAGGCTTCTCACGGTTATATCTTGGAAACTAGATGGTGAATCATTCTCATTTTTTTTCACATTATTCGTGATATCTTACTGTAGCTTATCCTCGTTTTTTATCAATTTCTTAATTTCAGTTTTGACGGTAGAATTAATGATGCTCTGTTTGCCCATCATAACGCATTTGTTACGTGTAAACCAAGCCAACTTTAAGTGTAAATATCTCAGGTTTGGGGTGGTCAAACTCATTCAAATTGCACAGATGTTTGGATAATGTGTTAAATAACGTATATGTCAAATTTCAACCATTTCTTAATTCAACTCTTCTGTGGAGGTACGACCTTAAACGCATATTTTTTTCAAACCTGAGAAAAGTTATAATTTCACGATTTTTTCAGCTTTTTCTCAATTCACCCAGAAGAAAAATATGTGACAATTGAAAATGTTATTGGTTTATTTGGTTCAGTCAAGAATTACGAGCTGCATCTTTCCCGCCGATTGGGGACTGCAGTGGCAAGACGCACATGGAATAGGCTGATAAATCTGCAGTCATTTATTGTTTCACGTTGAACATTTTTATACATTTCAAATGTACATGAAAAGATACCTCAATGTTTACTGGGCTCGCTTGTTATTTTTTCCTTCTAAAAAAATTCCCGTAAAACGCTTTTTTTGGACCTTCTAATTCAGGCTTCTTAATTTAGAGCAATTCCTTCCTGCGATGTTTTACTGCGTCGAGATTAATTTCCGCTTATCGTTTTGCAGGCGAAGGATTGCCAGGCACGATAATCGTTCGAGTGGGCAACAATCGTCCGGATCTCGGTACGAATCCAATCTGCAATCGTTTCACCGGGCCATTGGAGGAAGGTCAGCCGCTGTTTTTACCGTGCAATCCACCGATGCCCGGGGCTTTCGTCTCCGTGCATCTCGAAGCGTCGAGCCAGACCGCGACTCCGGTACAGCTCTCGCTCTGCGAGGCATTCGTCTACACCGATCAGGCCCTTCCGATCGAGAGGTGCCCGCAATTCAGGGACCAACCGCCCGGCTCGACCGCCACCTACAACGGCAAATGTTACATATTTTACAACAGACAGCCGCTCGCCTTTCGCGAAGCTTTGGCGTTCTGTCGGGCCCGCGGTGGCACCCTCGTGGACGAGAGCAATCCGGCCCTTCAAGGCTTCATCTCGTGGGAACTCTGGAGAAGGCACAGGTACGAAGAATCGTTTTCCCCCATGGAACATCGTCCTGAACAAATTTACAGAAGATCGTTAAATTATAGCCACAAATATGCGATGCTTGAATACACATTCCGCAGATTGCCAAGAATAGAATCGAAAGGTTATATACAGTCGGGAGGCCGAAAAAGATCGATTTTTCAAGAATTTTTCTTGAGACGACGTCTAAGGCCTTAGGCCACAGTAACGGGTATAAAATCATGTGCTAATTTAACCATTTTTTTTCCGTATGAAAAAGTGATTCACTCATAAAATTAATTACACATCTATTTAGTATGAATATCAAGCTGTTAGAAATTTTTTTTTTCGAAGTACAAAATCGCCGACTACTAATATTACCTTTTGTTATCTTTTTTTAGGCGCTGCGTGACATTTAGCATCCACAATTTTTACCTAGAACAAAAAACAAAAATTCTCGTCAATCTACATTAGAATACCTAGTGAAGTACGTACGGAATTGAAAAAATATTGTTGTATTGAAAAGTTGTAGGTATTTGAACTTAAGAAATGAATTTTCAGTCGAAAACTTCGTTATAACTGCTCATAAAATGAAAAGTTTTCGATTAATCAGAATTTCCGAACGTACTTCTCTGCGAAATGCAATTAGGAACATAACTTTCAAATTTGAAGTAAATCGAGTGAAAATTGTGGAAGTTATTTGTCACGCCAATTGGAAAAAAGCTGTTTCGAGGAGTTTCGAGTAGTCGGCCATTGTGTACATCGGAAAAAAAATTCTAACAGCTTGATCAGCCCCTTGACACTGGTAGATAAATGCTGTTCGCAAAATGTCCTTGCCGCACTGTGGCGCTAGTAGTCATGTGACAGGCATGCATATATATGTATGTTGCGCCGGTGTTTCGAATATCTTACATGAATAAAAATCTATTGATATATTTGGAATGATTTTCCGTTCTAATGGTTTTTCATTTGAACACAATAAATAAAGTCGCCATAAGGAAAACAGGCGAAAGCCACGAAAGAATCGAATCGTTCGGCTGATCGGGGTATTTAGAGCCGAAGGCTGTCACACAACAGCCAACGCTAAGCAGTGGCCATTTCAAGAACTAAAAAGCCGGGACAAAACGCGTTTTCGTTTATCGTATAGGAATAGTAGGCCAGTGTCAGGGGGCTGAGCTTGATATTCATACTGAATAGATGTGTAATTAATTTTATGAGTGAATCACTTTTTCATACGAGAAAAAATTGTTGAATTCGCACATGATTTTTTACCCGTTACTGTGGCCTAAGGCCTTAAATCTATGAACGTAAAATTTGTTACACGTATTATGGTAACTTTTAACTTTATTTTAACATTTTTTCATGTAAAAATAATTATTTTGAAAGCTGCTGGATCATCTGAAATGAAAAAAACCAAAAATATTTCGTTAATATAATGGATTATCTTGTAATTGATCGAAGGAATAAGCAAAATAATAATTTTTGACAGAAATGGCGGTTTCTCAAAAAAAAAAAACGATTTTTGACAAAAATGTAGGCCTTAAATTGTTTATAAAACGGAAAATATTGATCGGTGAGAAAAAACCTTTGATTAATTACTAAAAAATATACTTGAAAAGATTGTGTTAAAATTTGAGACTGATCGGTTCAGCCGTTTCCGAGAAATCTTGCTCACCGACTTTAAAACACACAGTTTTGAGAAAAACGCGTTTAAAGTTTCAAAAGCACTTTCGAACGCTCTGACACGTGATTACGAATATGCGTGTAACTTCGAGAATATTCGCCGGATTGACAAAAAATTTTCTGTGTGTGTACTTAAATATATGTACATAACGAATTTTTTTTAAATATTTTTTTCAAATATTTCAATTGTATATAACCCCTTAAGCGATTTCATGCCCGTGTGAATTTCTATTGGATTTTAAGGGATCATCACAGTGTAACGCGTCGAAAAGTAGCTGATTTTCGCGATTTTTTTACGACGGTTAAAATACGCCTTCCAATCGGATTTTTTAATGTCAAATCAAAACACTCATGAAGAACAAGAAATATTTTTTTTAACGTTTTTCGAAATTGTTTTTATATTTTTTTTAACGGTTGAAAATGTCTTCGAAAAAAGGCGTCCCCATGTGTGGACTCCACGGCCACAACCGTGTTGTGGTTAATATTATCTGTTAATATTATCTGAAACAAAATTTGTAAAAAGATTATCAATCAGTATGAAAGCCGCCATCTTGCTATGGAGGTTAAAAAAAATAAAATTGACAAAATGGCGGCGTTTTGAAAAAAAAGTATCGTATTTAGCCTATTTTTTCGACAGTTTTTCGTTAAAGAAATATGAAGATTAAAAAAAAAAGCTTCCATAACAAGACAAACTATGGCGTGAAGAAGGT
The DNA here is from genome assembly GCA_963210295.1 of Ophion ellenae. Taxonomy (NCBI): domain Eukaryota; kingdom Metazoa; phylum Arthropoda; class Insecta; order Hymenoptera; family Ichneumonidae; genus Ophion; species Ophion ellenae. Next base: position 27,674,947 of record OY723395.1, read on the forward strand.
TGTGTCAAGATTTGAGACGGATAGCTTGAAAAATCTTCCTTTGAGAGTGTACACCGTTTTGAAAAACGACATCTCGTGAAAAACGTTTAAGGGGCTATACCAGTGTGAGCGCTGAACATTTGGTTGATTTTCGGGAATTTTTTGGAAGAAAAGTACTCAATTAAATGTTTCGGAAAATTAAGAATATATTTGGCTATATTTGACCTATATTACATAATTTTTTCATAGAAAAATATTGAGATCCACGCGCCTTATGCGCTGCCTTCGGAGGCGCCAAAAAAAAAGTTCCTCCCCTGCTGACATGATTCCGGCCGATTGAGTAGCTGAAACCGAAAAAGGAAAAAATGTCGTTAAACTGGAAGGTATTTCCTGTACAATGACGTAGGATTTTCGAAAAATATCAAAATCTAACAAAATGGCGTAGTTATGAAAAAAGTGTGTTTTCTTGCCTATAAAATGGTCGTTTTTTTCAATGCCAAATCGTCAATTTTCATCCAATCAAAAATATCCTACGTCATTGTAGAGTAAATATATTCAAGAGTACTCAGTTCAAATTTCAAGTCAATCGGATAATTGCTCTTTGAGTTACAATGTCAGCAAATTTGAAAAATCTCATTTCGAGAAAAACGCGTTTAAAGATTTAACTATCGATTTTTGCAAGATAAAATGATATAATTGATAATGATATTCTTGAAAGTATAAACTGTCGAAAAAGGCAAAAAAACATCGATTTTTTTAAAGTGTCACACTGGTATAGCCCCTTAATTTTCCCTGGTTGACTCGCGCGTTGACTCTCTTTTCGTATTCCAGAAGCGACACATCGAGCCAATATTGGATGGGAGCAGTGAGGGACCAGAAGGACAAGACGATATGGAGATGGACGGGCAGCAGTGAGCAAGTGGCCGTTTCATTCTGGAGTCTTCCACAAGGAACGGAGGAGGATTGCGCGAGATACGACGGAAGTCGCGGTTGGCTCTGGTCCGACACACCGTGCTCCGCGAGGCTCAACTACATCTGCCAGCACCGTAAGTCAATCGTGCTGCAATCGATAACATTCAATCAGGGTCGCAAATAATACATTACTTTTTGTAATGCATTAGCGTTTTCATTACTCATTACTTTACATTTTGTAATTTTAAAACAATTCATTACCCATTACATTACATTCAGTAATGTGAAAAATTTCCATTACTCATTACATGGCATTTTGTAATGCAAACAATTGTCATTACTCATTACATTGAATTTTATGATGTAAAAAATTTCCATTTCTCATTACATTACATTTTGTAATGTGAAATATTTTTATTACCCATTACAATGTAATGGGTAATGGATTTTCTTTACATTACAAAATGTTATGTAATGAGTAATGGATTTTCTATACATTACAGAATATAATGTAATGAGCAATGGAATTTTTTCACATTACTAATGCAATGCAATGTAAAAAATCTCCATTACTCATTACAATGTAATGAGGATTATTGTTTATTTCCCATTAGGGGCAGCGGTTTTTGCACTGGGTCGATCTGACTCGATGGGAAACGAATAATAATCCATATTACCTTGTAATGAGTAATGGAGATGTTTTACATTACATCAGTAATGTGAACAAATTCCATTACCCACTACCTTATATTTTGTAATGTAAAAAAATGCCATTACTCGTTACATTAAATTTTGTAATGTTAAAAATGTCCATTACTGATTACATTACACTTTGCAATGTAAAAAATTCCATTACCCATTACATTGTAACGTGTAATGACATTTTTTGTCATTACACATTACATTGCATTTTGAAATGAAAATGTTTCCCATTACAAAATGTAATGTAATGAGTAATGGAATTTTTTTACATTACAAATTCCAATGTAATGAGTAATAGAAATTTTTTACAATTAAAAATATAATGTAATGAGAAATGGACATTTTTTACATTACAAAATCCAATGTAATGAGTAATGGAAATTGTTTACACTACGAAATATAATGTAATGAGTAACGGATGTTTTTTACATTACTGAATGTAATGCAATGGGTAATGAAATATTTTTTCATTGCCCATTAAAAAAGTAACGAATAACGCATGACATTTTCATGACAAACTTCGGAACCCTGCATCCAGTACCATCGCCCATTTTCTTACAAAGTCCGCAATCGTCGAACGTAATTTTCAGAACCGCGAGCCTGCGGACGACCCGAACAACCGCCAAATTCCACAATGAGCGTGGCGAACGAACCCGAGGAGCCGCTATCGTCAAGCAACAATTACGCGGTCGGCGCGTTGGTCGAGTACAGCTGCAACGCCGGAAGTCTGCTGATCGGGCCCTCGGCCAGGACTTGCCTCGACACCGGTTTCTACAACGAATTTCCACCAGTCTGCAAGAGCATAGAGTGCGGCTATCCGGCCAGCATAAAGCACGGCGAATACACCCTGATCAACAATACCGTCAGCTACCTCAGTCAGGTACTTTACTCGTGCGAGGATGGCTACGAGATGACCGGACGTGCTCGTCTCACGTGTGACATCGACGAACGTTGGAACGGACCACCACCTCGTTGCGAGCCTATTCGTTGCGACTCGCCTCCCAACGTCGCACACAGCAGCCTCGAAATCGACGAGATCGACGTGCAGGAAAAGAATTCGGCCAAGCCTGCGAATCGCAGCCTACTCGTTGGTAGCATCGTCACTTACACCTGCGAGCGGGGCTATCGAATCAATGGCCACAGACAAATTCTCTGCTTGCCTACCGGACTCTACGATCATCTGCCACCCACTTGCTCAGGTATTGCCTCCATTTTTCACTCGTGTCCTATTGGAATCTCTCGAAAATGCATCCAACGAAAAAACGACTATTTTGTTCCCAAAAAGTCATGGTTGGTACGCATCATTGACTCGAAAGTTTCCTGACCTTTCCAGGGTTTCCACACAGGTTTTACACATATTTCAGGGAGATTAGAGTCAAATAAAGAAAACTTTCTTTTCATCTATACATATAAAAGAACATGTTCTGACTGATTCACCAACAACGAGCCAACAACCTTCAAGCTCATTGAGTTGGTAAAAAAATGTTCGTTTTCTTCTTTACATTGTAATGGGTAATGGCTATTTTTCACATTACAAAGTCCAATGTAATGGATAATGGCATTTTTTTACAATGGCATTTTTGGATAATCCTGATTGATGAAGTATTTTTATCTCGCAGAAGAGCCTCGCACCACCGTCGCGTTACCGCCAAGGGCGACCTCCCGCCCGTCGATAACGCGTGGAAGACCGTTCCTGCCGACTCGAGTGAGAACCACGACAAGCGCGCCAACGAGCCCCGTGCCGAAGTCGACCCCGGCCTCGGTGAGCGAGCAGAGCGTCTCGACGTCGAGTCCGGCCCACAAAGCAGCCGCTGCGCCCGGTGGGGCAGTCGAACTTCCGGCCATCGTCAGAGAAACGATATCCAAGAGGCCGACGATTGGACTCGCGAGGACGCCCGCGCCACCGAAAAACTTCCAAGGTGAAAACAACAGCGATCATCCCCAGGACAACGAGATTGCCGGGAGCGGAGTGGACAATGCGCGGGCAAAAATAGGCACCGGGGTGCCCGAACCTTCGGGGCCCTTCCGGGTCGATCGCGCGGATTCTCCCGCTCATCAGGCCAAGCTCAACTTGGGCGCGGTTATCGGTCTCGGGGTATTCGGCGGCTTCGTCTTCCTCGCGGCCATCATCACGACCGTTACGATCCTCGTACGCAGGTAACGTCGCGACGGAATAGCTGAATCGCAAACGTTGTTTATGTTTTTTTATTTATTTTTTTATTACAGGGTTGTTACGCATTATTGACTCAGAAATTCCCTGATTTTTCCAGCTTTTGCAAATGACCCAGATTAGGGTAAATTAAAGAACACTTTGTTTTCATCAAATATATTTAAGGGGAGATATACACCCAGGAGCCGGAAAAAGGGTAATTTTTGTGAATTTTTTCAAGGAAAACTATTTGCAATTTCGGATTGGGGTTTTAATTATCTAAAAGTATATACATTTAAAAATATGTTTAATTTTCTTTATTTAAAAACATCAAAAATATACAAGGATATTGTATGATCCTTCGAGCGTCGTAAAAAAATCTGCGTATTCGGTACCCACTGGCGTTTCTTCAAGAACCATCTGAAAAAAAACCAAAAAGATTATTAAATTAGATCCTATAATCTAGTACTTGTCATAGCCGATTTCGAAAATATCGATTTATGACAAAATGGCGGACGTTTGAACATAAATAGTGATTTTTGGGCCGAAAATTAGTTATTATTTTGCCTATAAAACAAAAACTAAGTAACGGAAAAAAAATCCTATGACAAGTACTAGATAATGGTTTATAGAATAACCACAAAAAACCTCAAGGCAATCGGTTCATTGGTTTTCGAGAAATGTTGGGTACCGATTTGAAAAACGTGGTTTTGAGAAAAACGCGTTTGAAAATTTGGGAATGAATAAATCATGAAATTTGTCAACTTACATGGAATCATCGATACCAGGCTCATAGTGTAGGTCTTGTACGGTCGACGGAATGTTCATAGCTTCTAAATCCTCGACCTCGAGCTAGGTGTATATCTCTCCTTAAGTTAAAGACCACAAGTTAAGTCTCGTTTCAACCATACTAGTATTTTTAAACGTTACAAACTATACGGGAAAAATTATATGCGTAGAATTAGCAATGAATCATTTTTTGTGAAAAAACAACATTTTTAACCGACTTAAAAAACAAAGGGAATTCTCAATTCGATCCTTCTATTGAAAAATTATGGTAAACTGGATAACATAATTTTTCCAAGATCAAATATATGGAAATGTTAAAAATTGAAATCAAATTTAAAGAAACTGAGATTCGTAAAATAATTTAAATAATGTAAAGAAAAAAAAATACATTAAAAGCAAATACAGGACCTGTTCTTCATTTTAAACAGAAATTTTTATCCCGGTGACAATAAATAAAAAATAAATATAGACACTTATCCATAATAGTGATGTGGTTGCGTATCGAAAGATCGAATGCAAATATATAGAGCTTTAAAGTAAATCAGTTTTCAGTTTTTAAAATTTTCAATAATTTGCACTGACATAACTTTTTTTTTACATAATGAAGAATAATATAAATATTAAAAATATACAAAAATATTTATTTTTATCCTGTTCTGTTTTTTGTCAAGTCGGTTTCATTTTTCGTAATTCTTGCAGAAAGTAAATTCTTAGAAAATTTCAGAGAATTTCCAAAATTCCCGAAGTTTTTCATTTTCCTGTTTTCCATGTGCGTAACAACCCTGTATTAGGACGTTGAATAAGTTCTCGCTGTTTTCCAACAGATTACGTTACCAGAACTGCGTGCGTGTAGTTTAAGATGGTAACGCATCTATAAGGACGTACTATAAGCAAGCTTAGAATTCAGTATGTCATTTCGCCGAAGTGTAAGCAACTTTTTTTTTTATAGTGTTAACCTGCCAAATTTAGTGCCAAAAAGAGTATTTGCGCGGAATTTTACTGCACTACTTTATTGAAAAAAACGACCATGCTCTGTCGGAAATAACATGCAGAGATTGGTGTAGAAGCTAAAAAAATAATGATTTTCATGTGTTCAATTGGAGGCATTACTTCACGAAGACTCATGCCAGACGCTAGCTGAACTTGCAGAATCAGGATAAAGTTCCGGAAATCCCATACCACCGATTGATTTGGAATTTCATGTACCGATGTATTTTGTCTCGCTGAGCCGAAATATGGTACTGAAAATACCCGCAAATTTGATTTTGAAGGTCATAACTTACAAAAACTGTTTAAAAAAAAAGTTTTTCTATATTATTTTAATAAATGTTGATCTTACAGAAAATTGTTTCCTACAAAAGTTGTGGCCTATAAAAAGCTTGATCTTTTATGTTCCATGCAGGTTTTGTCTATAACCATTCTGTTTCGAGAAAAATGAGATAATGCTCCAATACCTAAGTACATTATCCTAAACTCCGTTAATTTCGATATTATCTACTTACGCGTTTTACCGCGGGAAGGTTGGAGTTTAGTCTTTAAACCCAAAATACAAAAAAAGGCAAAAATTAAATAAAATACAAAAAATTAAATAAAATACAAGGGCAAAAAATTAAATTTAATTGAAAAACAATAAACGATCAAAATGCACTTTAAAAACTAAACTCCAAACGTCCCGCCATAAAGTGTGCAAGTAGATAATATCGAAACTAATGGAGTTTAGCTAAATCTACTTATCGGAGCATTATCCCATTTTTCTCCAAACAGAATGATTTTGGACAAAAACTGTATGGAACATAAAAGACCAATCTTCCTATATTCTACAACTTTTCTAGGAAACATTTTTCTCTAAGATCAACATTTATTAAAATAAAATAGGAAAACTTTTAAAAAATCAGTTTTCGTGAGTTTTGACCTCGAAAATCAAATGTTCGGGTATTTTCACTATCATATTCGTGATCAGCGAGCCAAAATAGATGCGTACACGAAATTCCAAATTAATCGGCGGTATGTGCTTTTCGGAACTCCACCCCAAAATCATTAGATGATCACACGACAGTTCCGAAACGTTTGAAAGCATTAGAAATTATTTTTTTACAATGAAGCATTAAGTTTCACGAAAAAAAAACAGCGAGAACTTATTCAACATTCCAATAAATACACAGCAATACTTTGCTGATCGACGTATCTTGGAGCTGTGAAAAATCCTGTAGTAGTCTACACGCCCGTATCGTCCAGTCCACATTCGTGCTGTCTCTTGGATGATCCGCATTTTTCTGGTGCACCTCGTGTCTCAGGGACGATATTGTATATTACCGAAACGAAAATCTTCGGATCGGGCACTCATTCGCCGGCATTCTCACGCGGTCACCTTCCTCAAAATTTTCTAGCGATTTATGTATCCAGTGAAAAGTCAACGTACTGTGTGTGTAGTGCGTCGCGACGTCCTCGTGCTTCTCAAATGTTTGCTTTCAATTATACATTCCGTTCCCGATCTTTCTCTCAGACGACGTTGCTGTTTCGGCAAAAAAGAAGAGATCAATTAAACCTGATTTTTTTTCACCAAGTGCAAGATTTTTTCGCCCTTTTATTTTGTGAAACATAATTCGTTTGGAAAAAAAACTTGGCAACGATTTTTTTAGCTATGTCGCTCACCCTCGTTCCGGGTCAAACGCGAACTCGACGATTTTATTTAAATTGCATTAAGGGGTTAGGCTACTGTGACGACCCGAAAAACCGGGTCATTTGGATAAATTGATTTTGAAGGAATAAGTGAGATGATTGGAAAATCGTTTGGACATTTATTTGTATGTATATTAGCGAAGTTGTGTATGAAATTTCATTGAAAAATATTCATAATCGAAGAAGTTGTTAACAATCTCGCGAAGAACCTTTGAACATGAGGGGCTCAACGGTGTACTTGATTTTGGCCAGCCGGTTGACCTGAGACGAAAAAGAAACGAGTTTTTATTTCAAATAGATAATATTGGGTAAGACTCGACTTAGTTTTTTTTCCAGCGTGTTTAAATCGTGAGAAAATGTCCGAATTTTGTTTTCGATTTTTCGAGGAAAAATGACATTATTCTTAATAACTGAGGAACAAAAATGTTAAGAAAAAAAACGTCGGTCGAGACTGAAACGTCAAGACTAAACTGTCGTTACACTGAATAAGTGTGTCAAATTTCAAGGCAAACCGTTAGTTAGAAATCGAGAAATCGTGTGCACCGTTTCGAAAAACATAGTGTCAAGAAAAACGCGTTTAAAGTTTTATTGACAGTTCTATCGTTGTAATCATAAATTTACCTTCAATTCCTGCACCATATGTTAGACCTTCCTCTTCAATTTGACTTGCTTCAAGCGACGAACGAATGTTCGTCATTTTCACAATGGCCTAACCCCTTAATACATATACATTTGTGAAATTAGCTTCACGGATGTTCGAACGGATTGAAAAAATATCAACTAGTTGTCGAATTTACAAGTTTGAACGCAAAGCGCGAATTTTTTCGTGTCATTGATTTGGTGGAAATAAAGCTATGCCTTGCTACGACGTAGACTTGAGTTGGGGAGCTCAAATTTGGCATGCATTTTTTCATACCTAATGATATTCATTGAACGGGTAAGGGTTGAACTCTCTTTTTTTTCTTCACATCCTTATATATACAGGGTGTCCCGTAATGAATGGATAATCCTGCAACTGTCGATAGGTCAGATCATGTCCTACTATATGCTGGAATTTCAGTTTATTAAAAGTCCCACGGTTTTCGAGATAAAAATCATCTGATTTTGGTTTTTCGCATGCCATTTCTACAAATAACTTTTTTTGACCCGGTTAAAAATAAAAATACTTTTGGTTATTTGTTTCATCTAGAAAAGTTTTCTTTTTAACCTTAAATATTAAAGAAACTTTATGAAAAAAATATGTTATGCAGAATTTTCATACCAACCAATTCGAACATCTGACTGTGATAGCCTGCGGTGTCAAAAAATGTACTACGCATATCGTGCCAATTACGTGAAAAAGTTGCTTAGTTATTGTCGATTCATATCATTTGTAGAAATGACATGCAAAAAACCAAAAGCAGATGATTTTTTTTCGAAAAATAACACAAAGCCCAAAATCTCGAAAACCGTGAACTTTTACTAAACTGAAATTCCAGCATATAGTAGGACATGATCTGACTAATCGACAGTTGCAGGATTATCCATTCCTAACAGGACACCCTGTATAAATACAGGGTGGGGAAAAAGTATGGAAACCCTTGGAAATTTCGGAGGGTTGGTTAAAAAAATAAATATTCAAGGTGAGGTCTTAGGTAATTTTCAACGAAGAATCTAATGGTGACCTTCAATTTGACCATAAACCTCATCTTCAAGGTTATTTCAAGGTCAACTTTGTTTTTTTTTAATCGGAACCCCTATTTTTGACATCGGCAATCGAGAGAGCGGAAAATTTCACGTTCAAATATGTACTCAGGTCATTAGTCAGGTGCGACCTTGAAGGTCAGCTGAAGGTCATTTGAACTTAAGAAAGGTCTGGGTTGGGTTAACGGGACGGTCCACTATTTGCTCAGGTCAAGATCATTCTTAGAGCAATTTTCAAAGATGAATCCAATGGTGACCTACAAATTGACCTTGAACCTCAACTTCAAGGGGAAACCACTATTTTTGACATCGGCAATAGAAAAAGCGGGAAATTTTACGTTAAAAAATGTTGATACAATTGATCTTCACAATTACCCTTATGATTACCCACAAACCTCAAACCCACAAACCCCAATATTCTACTCATATGCCAAGTTTGATTAAATTTGTGGCGTTTCATTTGAGAAGGTTTACTTGTTAATAACTTTTTATAAATCAAGCATTAAAGCAGCAGCTATTTCATTAAAAACAATTTTTTTATGTCATAAAATAAATTTGTCAATCGACAAGCAATTCATTTACTATACTAAAAAAATTGTTTACGATCGAATAAATTTCCGGCCAGAGATAAGGTCAATCACATTTTTTTAAATTATCTCTGCTGCGGCGACGCTTCGCTTATTGTCTTGTTAGCCCAACCCAGACTTTTCTTCAGTTCAAATGACCTTCAGCTGACCGTGAAGGTCACACCTGACCAACGACCTGAGTACATATTTGAACGTAACATTTTCCGCTCTTTCGATTGCCGATCTCAAAAATAGGGGTTCCCATTTAAAAAAGCAAAGTTGACCTTGAAATAACCTTGAAGATGAGGTTCAAGGTCAAATTGAACGTCACCATTGGATTCCTCGTTGAAAATTGCCTATGAGCTGACCTTGAATATTTATTTTTTAACCAACCCTCCGAAATATTCACGGGTTTCCATGCTTTTTCTCCACCCTGTATATATATCCACACTACAGTGTTTCGGTTCCATCGTCGCTGCTATCGGTTTGTTTCGTCACCATCACTCATTGTCCGTCTTCTCCGTAAACTAATCCGTTTTACCACCACTACTGTCCTATCTTCTTCAACACGACTTGCAGCTTAGCGGTACTTTTAGTAGCTGTAAACTAACAAAGAGTCTAAATGTATGCGTTTGCGCTAACGACGGTTAGCGGTAGCGGAAATGTACGAGGAAGCGGGCGTCGAAGGGGCCTGGCCGGGGTCGGTGGTCTCGGTGGTAACGGGGGTGGCCTCGGTAGAGCCGAGCCTGGAATGCCGTCTCGTTGGTACACCCTTCTAGCGCTTCCGTTTCCCGACCAGCACCTTGGCCGTCGTGATCTCACGGCACGCCGTGGCAGCGATCATCCGTACTCGTTCAGTCTATCGGCGGCTCATCGGGCTGGCTACTTCTCCAATCCTTCTCTCTAACGCTCATCGACGTTCGCGCGCGTCGTCAGACAACCCACACCACACCCGCCTCCACAAGTCCCACCAACAATCATCAACGAGACAACGCGCCAAACATCGTGTACGACCTTCATCGTCCCGCGAACGCAACCCTCTATACGTCAAGGTAAAACACGAGAGTGTAAAGACGACTCGTACGTTCACACACGGAAGCACCTGCAAGTAGACCTCGCTTCTTCCTGGACGGAACGTCCGCTTGTACGCGGAGAGATTGCCCATGGCACACGCTGCTTGCTCCATCACACCTTTCTCTTTCTTTCTCTCTCTCTCTCTCGCTTCTTCAATTTATCATTAATCGGTCATTGATGTCGACGGTAGATCTCCGCACACTCTTCCATTTGAAAGCTTTCTCTCCTCGTCACTCTTGAGTCGCACCCACGCCGCGTCGAACGCCTTTCCCTTGCACTTCCGGGCCGGCTGGAACTCCATGACACAGTACTGGAAACAAACGGACGATATCGGGAATGAAATATAAATTGGATGTGAGCGCATTCTCCGAATTAGCCGGAAAATTATGTATGTACAGATTGTCGCGACCACGACTCTTCGGAAACGTTTTCACGTATTTTTGTCCGAAAGATCGAGGCGCCATCTTGATCCGCACGGTGCAAGATTTGACGAAGTTTCTTCGTATACTTTCGTAGCGAGAAGTGACCAAAATGGTCGATTTTTCAAAATTCATCACTGGTTTTCGGCTTGAACACGCGATATACGTGCGCGTATTTTATTTGCTTTTTGTGTGTTTGTTTGTTGAACAATCAGGAATCGCGGAGTACGGAGCAAGCACTATCGTCATCGTGCATCGCCGGACTGCAACACCGTAGCGAGTTTCGACAGCGGCTCGTCCGAGAGCCGCGGAGGACTCAATCGTTATTACCGTCAAGCATGGGAGAATCTTCACGAGACGGCCGGTACGAAAGCGAATCACTCGCCACTGCGCCGCAAGGAGACCCTGGATGAACCCGGGTATCGCGAAAATTATCGCGGCGGCGCAAACTCAACCGAGAGAGACGGGGTGGCCGAGCAGCTCCCGGTCAACGAAGCATCCTCCTATCCAGCTAGCAAAACAGCCAGTGTAAACGATAAGAAACGCCATCATCATCATCACCATCATCATCATCATGGCAGCAGTGCCGCGACACCCGACTGGAGACAATCCCAGCCCCATCACAGATACTGAATCTTCGTTCCAACGCTTTACGAGGAAACTTTCAACTTCGTTCGCGTGTCAGGGTGTCTCAGTTGTACATTATCACAATTTGGGGGCGACATACCTTTAGGCGAGGAAAAATTTGCTGATTTTTATGATTTTTTGAAAAAGGATATATTCCTTCGCCATTCTTGAGACTTAAAGCATGTTTTATTACTGCTTTTAGCTGTTACGTGGTCTTTTTGCCTTTTTATTAATCTTTGAAAATGGCCGAGGTATGGCACGGTCTTCTAAACGGGTTGCGACGGATGTGTCAGACGGCGTGACGCGTAACGTTGACGGGATTAATCTGAACAAAAAACCAACGAAGGTTTTCCTTTCAGTAGCTCATACGCAGAACACGAACCACGAAAAAGTGCGAAATGTTGAAAATCAATGAAATCGTACCGCTTTGAAACAAAGATTGAATTTTCCGAAAAAAAGGCTACATTTTACACATTTACCAAATTTATCAGAATCGATCGATTCGTTTTTTTTAACTATACGTTACGCTCGTTTTAAAAATGCAGTTTAGAAGACCGCCATTTTTGAAGAATAATTTTTTAAAAATACCAAGCAACAGCCAAAAGTAGTAATAAAACATACCCTAAATCTAAAAAATGGTGAAGAAATCTTTTCGTTTACAAACAACATAAATATCAGTAAATTTTGGCTGCGCCTAAAGGTATCTCCCCTCTTAATAAATTGTACTCGAGACGAAGAATGTCACTGATACGTGAAATTCGCGATATTCACGTCCTAGAGGTGGCGCAGCGATATTTCAATATGGCCGGTCGAAGTATAGCCTCAAACGTAAACAATGACTTTGTTCTTGATTTCATGCGAGTCGGCTATTGAATCTCCATGATGGATTATTAAGATGCTACTGCAGTGAATAATTTATTTTCCGCTCTTTTTTTAGCTCCGTCAGCTCTGGATTTAGATTTTTCGAGGTTATGAGAGTCACTCGCAGGTTTCGAGGAGTGATTCTATTTTCCAGAGCATACTTTTTACAAGGGACGTCTGAAACTATATTTATACATTGTACATAACAGAAATAACTGTTAATATTGCTCGATTTATTATTCATAAAGATACAAACTTGGAAAGAAAAAATCTCGTGGACTACAAACTTGCCCTGATAGCCTAAACAAAGGCATTTTCAGAGCCGACAACCACTTTTTTCAAAAGACTTTATGTTTAGGTGACTTATGGAACGACAATTCACTTTTATTATCCGTCTTGGACCCCGGAACACAGTAGAATCTCGAGCATTTTTTCGTTTCTCAAATTTTGTCCATTGTTATCAATGTATTTTGACAAAGTTTACTATACTGGTAGAGCTTCCGCCTTAGGCCGCGAGGGGCGCCAATACTTTTGGGAATCGCGCATTTTCGCGAAAATCTCGAATCACCGTGATCGCAGTAAACGTCGGACCCCCTGACGCATTTGCGCTTACCTTCTGTTCCAACTACGCATCAATTCGTACTCTTCAAATTTCCTTGCTAAATGTTTTATTTAACGAGTTTTCGGGCATCCGTTGTATTTGGCGCGAGCAAGTTTCTGTAAATATCGTCAATCACTGATTCAGTAGCGTTATAGGGTTCGAAGTCTTCGTGGCTCGTCGCTGTCGCGCGTGGGACTCGCCCTGAGTTGGAGGACATGCCAAAAAAAAACACCAGAAAATTTATAAATATATAAATATAAATACATATAAATAATATATAAAAATATAACGATATCGCGTGAGTGTGCGTGCATGGAGTAGAGCGAAGTGACCACAATTTTCGCATTTCCCGCGAGTTCTTTTCGTCGCACGCAAGCAGAGATCGAAATCTCTCGTTGCTTCGAAAAGACACATTCCTCGTTCTTTTCTTGTTGGACCTACTTGTTATCGTGTATTTTGTTACAATTTCTCGCAACTGGAGGGCGACCGGTTGAGTATGAAATCTCGCGAAATATCGAGAGTTGTCCGTTGCTGCTTTGAAAGATTAATATTTCAGTTCGTTCAGCACCCAGTAATATTATACGATAAATTCGATATTTATACTCGTTAGAGGAACGTTCGGAATTCACAGGCGATTATATCGCGGTGACATTCGCTCCATGGGCTCTTTGGCCTCGCCTTGAGGGTCCGAAATTTCATTTTATTTATTGTTTTTTTGCTATTCAATTGCACGGACGTGATACGATAATCTATCGACTCAAGGGCAGGCCGACGCAGCCCATTTCGTTCTTTCATCGACACGTAGAATACTTTAATCGCTAATAATTTAAAACGATAAAGAAAAAAACTTGTAACGTTCTCGCTCACCTGTTCGACTCAAATGAAGATATTCGCTGTTCGCTTAGGCATTGTAACGTAGGCAATAAGGTGAATGTGTACGGCTCGGTTGTTCGTTAACATTAGTGCCATTATCGGCAATCCTCGTATATATCCGCTTATTTCGCGTATTTGCTTAACTTATACCTCTAACGAATGTAATATGCGCGAAGGAAAAGTCGAATCTTGCGTCGAGTGTACGAGAAATGTTACATTTATTCGATCACGAATTTTCATACAGAATTTTTGTAAAATAAAATGAAAGGAAAAGAAAAATGTCGCAACGATGCGAAAGCTTATTGATATATCAGTTGTACAGAGTGAATCACAGAGAGATAGAGAACGAGAGAGAGAGAGCTAAAAAATTGATCACATTACTTGATGGATCTTCGGTGTAAGGAGGGTGAAAACGCTTTCGCTCATGCCTTCAACCATTCCGTGATCAGCTGGCCAATTTTCTTGCGAGCTTCCGTTAGTGCGGGCAGATCGCTCGCCGACGCCGGATACATGTTGGCGCAATGCGCGGTTCCTTTATTAAAAAACGATCGAAACGTGGATATTAAAATTGGAATATTTTATCAATTCGAGGATAAACCGTGGAATCTTCGATATTAAAATTCTACAGCCACGTAGCCGTAGTTACGTGAGTATCGAAAAAAAATACGTGTCTGCGTACGAACCATTGATGAAGATCGCGGGTGCTCGAGGATTCGTCGATTGGGTGATGCCGAGGGCGTGCCACGGATCGATCGAGCCATGAACGTACACGACGTTCGTCACGTCTATATGCTTTGCACCGTAAAACGTATTCGTACGTTCGACCGAGTTTCCGAGCAAATGCAAATTGTAACGGGGACCGAAGATATCGATGCATTGTTGAACGAAGAAATCAACGGGGAAAGTTTCGCTGAACAAGTTCGGTCGTGCTGTCGAGGTCTGGAAGAATCCGAATTCCGTACACGTCTGATAAGTCCACTGGCGACCTGTTTGTGGAATGGCGAAGGAAGAGAAATATTTATTCGGAGTGAAGAAAAAGTGATGTCCGAGCGCGGCAAGCTTTTGAAAAATTCATTTCATTTGCATCGTTGGAAAGCAATACATTTTTTTCTCTTAATAATAGATTTTTTCAGCTACATTGGACCTGAGAACTTTTTAAGGGGCCAGTCCACTTTGAAAATTTCAAAAAATCGAACGCAAGCAAGACTTGAAGAAATCGACGATGGTGAGCAATCAGAAGGGATTTTGTACGGTGCAGGAATTGCCGATTGAGTTTAGGTAAGAATTTTTCATAGTATAAACTTCAAACGCGTTTTTCTCGAAACAACGTTTTCAAAATCTAGCTTCATCGTATCTCTAAAACTAATAAACCGATTCTCTTGGAATTCGAACCACATATTGTAAACACGATTCGCAACAAAATGACCCTCGATGGTTTTATAATTTTGATTTTTCCTTTTTTTTTGCAATAAACAGCGAAAAAACGCGTTTTTTTACTTAATTTTTTTGGAAAGACAGTCGACCCAGTCTTTCTTTTCGTATCTACAAACCTTCCTCTATAAAAACCTCAAAGGACTTTTTTTTTAACGCATCCCTCACTTTGAACGAATGTTTGGGCATTTAATTTTTTATTTTCTTAAAAAAATTAATTTCGGGCCATAAAACAAGGATCATTGACCACAAAAAACGGCTCCACAAAGAAAAATGTACATTTACCGAAATACAACGATCTGAAAAACGTCTGGGTCGGATCGACCCCATATGCAGTCAGAGATTCGTGGCGGACCTGTGCAGTCGAAGGATTAAAGATCCTCATTAGAGAACTTCAGGCGAACTCTCTCGAAAAATACTTACTTCCCCCGACTGGATATAATCATTTATAACCAAATAAATGAGAAACGAGCAAAAAAAATGTTAGGCTCATTTTTCGGAAAAGTCACTTATCTAAAGAATGACCAAACTTCGTTAAAAAAATTGTGAGCTCATGTTGGCCTTGTGCCCTGAAAGAACTTATCGAAAATAACGCTACAATCAGGTGAAATTTTCTTTCGATACGCACCTCCCTCAGCCATCTCGCTCGCCCACGTCACGTTTCTCAAGTCATCGACCATTTTGCTGTATCTGTAATCGAGGCACGTTTCGTTACTGGCAGCGAGCAGCATGTTGCTAATCTCGGCCAATCTGTCGACTGGTACGCCGCGTTTCTCATCGACGAGGATGTCACAGATGTCGTCGATGTTATAGAACTTTTTTTTCGAACCGATCCGATTGTCCCGGTTGTACTGCACAATTTCGGCAAAGTTGCCCGCCAGGGTCTCGTAAAAGTTCGCTATGTCGTTGCGTTTCGTGTGTGAGGGATCGATCGGATTGCAGAGGCTGCGTAAAAAGCGTCACACCCGATGGAATCAACGTCTCGTCGTATTCTCGCCATGGCAATGAGATCTTTTTCAACTCACTTGAATTTTTTCGTGAGCCCCTGCTGGCCGATCACGTGGTGAAGCATTATGTGGATCTGCTGATTAGCGGCGGCTATGGCATCGGGGCAAGCCTGTGAATGGCCTCGCAACGCGTTCTCCACGATCACGTAATATTCTGCAAAGAATCGAGCGATTACTGGCTTACTGGACTACGAAATTATTATTACTGGATTACGAAAATGAAATTTAAAAAAATCGATTTTTCAAGAATTTTTACGGTATATAACCCCTTAAGAGGGACATTAAGGGGTTATATACAGTTAAAATTCTTGAAAAATCGTTTGTTTTTATTTTATTTTCGTAATGTACATATATTTAAGTACACACACAGAAAATTTCTTATCAATCCGGCGAATATTCTCGAAGTTACTCGAAGAATAAATAGAATTTATTCCAACTTTGAGAATCTTTGATACATATTTTCAAAAAAATATTTAAATTTTTTCAAAGTATTTCCTCTGAAAATATGGAATATATAATCCGCCGCCCATCGAAGGTCGTCATCAGACTTTGCTGTTTGTGTACACTCTGAAGGCCACAGTTTTCGTCGAAAAGCATACGGTTTGAAAATTACTTTAAGAACATGTTTTCCTTCTATATGAACCTAACACTGACCGAAAAATGGAAAATTCCGTTTTTCAGAGGTGTTTAAACAAAAGGGTATAATTTTTCCCATTATTTTATAACGTTTTTTTGCTATAAAAAATATACCTTAAACAATCATATTACCCCAAATTTAGGTTCATATAGAGCGTAATTATATAAAGAAATTCACTATCACTTTATAAAATTACAGGTTAGAAACTTTTTGAACTAGAGTGACTAGTAATCGATGTTTCAGCTAAATTTCGGCACTATTTTACAAGCTTGAATTTAACTTGATTTTCTGTGAGATGCGGAACGGACAATCGATATTTCACCCACTTCACGACTACATACAGCTCTGAAATTTTGCAAACGTGCATCTAAAAGGATACTATACATGATGCAATCAAAAAATATATGAATCCATTAAATGTTCAACTTCTCATGTAAAATTAGCGATATCTAATCATCCATATCAAATCTCACTAACACATACAAATAAATTCTTAGCCGACTGTGTTTGTATGTCAAAAGTTTATATAAAACAATTAGTCGTAAGTTTAATCCCAATTACAGTCTTTGTTATTTTTTTCAAGCATTCCATGTTTCTAACGTACACACTCGTAAACTAGTAAACTACTAGTAACAACTAGTAAAATCAATTAAATACTGAAAAGCAGAAAATAATTTATATGTAAAAAAATATTTAAAAAACAAGCTTTTATTTAATGTACTGAAAAATAGAAAATAATGTTGTTTACTACGCCACCTATATGTGACTGTAACTAAAAGCTAGGGGCGCTCACAATTTAGACGTTTAATCTTTACTGTTCATAAATCCGTCAACATATCAACTGTATTTAATTTACTGTAAAACAACCTTAGATTTCTTTTTTTTTTTAATCCTGAAACTAAGTATAAACGTGTGATAATAATTTCTCTAATTACTATTGTGCCAAATTAAATACAGTTAATGAAACTGAATTGATCGATTTTATGAAACATTTAGAGAGTTGAGCGCCCCAAGCTTTTATTTATCGTCACATATAGGTGACTTGGTAAAAAAAGTTATTTTCTACTTTTTAGTACATTAAATAAAAGCTGGTTTTTTCATAAAAAAATGTTACATATAAACTTTTCTATTTCGGTCGTTTCGCGCCTGGCAAAATTTACTCAAATTCATAGAGCCTCACGTTGGAAGTCAATTTGAGCGAGGAGCGGTCCGCTGGCGGAAACTGCTCCATGAACGAGATGCGGATATTTAAGGCGCATCCAAGCAGCCAACGATCCGGGGTACGATCCACCGAATGCGATCCATTTGGCCTCGGCTGGAATTTGGTACTTCGTTTTCGCCGTTTCGATGAAGCTGGCCAAATCCGCAAGAGCTTGCTCCGACGAAAGGAAAACTAGATTCTTGACACTGAGGTCTCTGAAAAACACGAGAGTCAACTTTCCTGTGGCAAATTTGTGCCAAATAACGAACTGATAAGAAAAAACGCAATAATCTTCGAGAGAAAAGAGAAAATAAATGAATTTAAGATTGAGAAAACTAAGATTAGCGAGCGGGTGATTTGATTACTGGGTGGGGTGGCTTTTCCCATAAAAGCGATGCTCCACTTGGAAACAGAGCGCGTTGTGCTGCCGGGCGTACTCGATCCACTGTCCCTGCACCATCCACTTGGGGCTGGCCTCCCCCTCTCCACCGATCATCAAAAACACTGGCCCGTCCTTCTTGTAAAACGTGTCGTTTACGAAGTATCTCTGAAATCCCATCGCCATATTAAGGCGGGATATACATGTACAACGATCGAAAAATCGTTTTATTTTTTTTCTTCTTTAAACGATAGAACTGTAGAATATTTTCTAAAAGTTTCAAAGGAAATTCGAGAACTTGAAATGTTACAGCCCGTCAACACCGTGCCTCACCGCTCGAATTCGGAGCGGGCGTAAACTTCAAACGCGTTGTTCTCAAACTGCGTTTTCGAAATTGACGTGGTGGATTACTCGAAAACTATTGAGCCGATTGAGTTAAAACTTCGTAATAATATTGATAATATTGCTACCTTCTACTTGACGAGAATTGTTTAAGAAAAATTCGAAAAAACCACTTCTATAATTCAAATTTTCCAGAAATTTTGCGCGAGATGTTGATTTTTTTTTAAATGCACGACTTCTCTTTAATTTGCATTTTCTTCATTTTAATCACGGTCAAATAGAAACAATACATGTTAACTAAAAAAAATTTGAATTTTTTCGCGAATCAAAGTCTACGGGAAGCTAGACTGCACACCGATTTGCAACTCCCACAGCAAACTTGTTGTAACACTGCTACACTGCCGTAATATGCACGAAGGCGGCATCTCCAAAAAAATTGAAAATGCGTTTTACTATATAGAACGATGGGAAATTTTGTACTAAATCGACGGGTACCGAAAACGCATTTCCGATTTTTTTTAGGATACCGCTTCCTTCCATATGACGACAGTACAGCTCTGCCATTTTTATGATAAATGAATTTAAAAAAATTGATTCGTATACCCAAATATACCTTTTAAGTTTACCTACAGTTTGATAAATGTAGAATAATTATTTGTTATTTTTTTAAATCCCTCGAAGTAGCCTAATTTTGTCTCGTCTAAATGTATATCCCGCGTTAATCAACTTCTGAAATACTTTTTTTCCACTGTTTGCTGACAAACGATTTTCTCGCTCGTTTCAAAGCATGCTATCTTCCATCTGATTAAAAATATTTTCCTATCGACTGCAATCCACTGCGTACCTGCTGCCAGGTGCGAGTGTCCGTGGGATTGAAGTGGTCCAAGTTTTGCTCGACCCATTGTTCCTCCGGGAGCTGGATGTCCTCAGACAGGACGGGCTTGCCCAGATTTCCGTGCTTGCTTCTACCCCTCAGGAAAGTTCGCCACGCAGCAGCAGGGCCGACCAGTGCGAAAATCAGTATGCACGAGAGAAAAATTAAATTTTTCATCGTCGCGTCGCTTCGGTATCTGCGGAGGAAAATTTCACGACGATGCTTCAGGCAAGACTAAAAGCAAGACGAAACCCCGAGCGCGAACTCGAGCAGATACCCGGCAAAAAAAAAAAGCAAAAAAAAACTGGCGCGGATATTTATCGACGCTCGTTTGCTTCTGTCTTCGTATCTACGAATAATATTTGCTCAGCTCTCGGACGCTCGAACTGAACAGAGGTCATCTTACGGCATTGTTTTCACGCTTATCGAAACAAAAATATCGAAGCGATAATTCGAAGATACAAAGTGACGAGCAAACGGGCGTAACTCGTGACATTTCAAACAGATCGATGTGACTTCCGCCCTTTCTTCTTCGTCGATAGCTCGCTACCATTCCGGAGAATTGAAAAACGAACAGGGCGTAACGCGAGTCGATTTGCATTTGAAATCAAGCGAGTTACGCC
The DNA here is from genome assembly GCA_963210295.1 of Ophion ellenae. Classification (NCBI taxonomy): domain Eukaryota; kingdom Metazoa; phylum Arthropoda; class Insecta; order Hymenoptera; family Ichneumonidae; genus Ophion; species Ophion ellenae. Next base: position 27,695,355 of record OY723395.1, read on the forward strand.
CTACTCTGTGACGAAAGTCAAGAGAATTTATTTACGTCGGACTTGCGAGGTTTCCGAAGACGACTACGAATTTGTTTGATTTGCTGAGATTACAAACGCCGACGGCTTTTTCATTTGTTCAGCGTACATTAAATCGCTCTTGAACGTTTCTCAGGTCGACAATTGCTCCGCTTTACATGGAAAGTCCCGTATATACGAGAGAGACATTTAGTTTGATTAATAATATGTATAATAATAATATTAAATCCCGAAATATACCTGGCGATAAGAGACGCGCGAAGACTAGATACGTCTTATACCCTCGTACACTCACACGCTTTTCACGTAATTTTATAAAAGCAAATTGGTGTGAGAAGGGCAGGAAGAGTGCCGACTGGTGTCGACTTCGAACAAGAGCGACGAGCACCACCGCGCACGTTTCTTCGCTCCCATAACCTCCAAAATTAGCCGGACCGCCGACAATTCTGTATACAAACAAAGCACGCTGTTTGGTTTACTTTCGGTACAACAATGGGCAAAAAGGACAAGAATAAGAAGAAAGTCAGCGGGAGCGTTAAAACGGCTATGAAGACGGAAAAAAAGCTAAACGCTAAACAAAAGAAGGAATTGGCGGCGGCTGGAGAGGTGGGCGAATTAACGATTTTTTTCGTTGCACAGATAATTTCTTAGGACTTTTTCAATTTTCCTATTTTTTCGAATCGAAAGCGTTTATAGCGTGTGATCTGAAAATTCTCAGGACGACATAGAAAAGGTAATCGCAGAGATCGAGCAGGAGGAAAGACGGAGGCAACGGGTCGTAGAAGCTACGGTAGATCCGCCGTCGAGGAGAGTAAACTTCTCGCTCAGTCCGCATCCGTTCAAAGACGAATTGATTATGCTGGGCGGCGAATTTCACGATGGTCGAAAGGTCTCGTAGTTCTTTTTTTTTCTTCTGAGAACGCATTTACGCCGCATTTTCGCCATTTTTCGATACACTTGCTACATTGCCTAGAATATTCGCATCTTTGCTCGCAGACGACGGTTTACGGAGACATGTTCTTCTACAACATAACGAAGAAAGAATGGACGGTGGTGAAGGCGCCGGGTGCTCCTCCTCCGAGGTGTGGTCACCAGGCTGTGACAACGGCCACCGGCAGAGGGGAACTCTGGATTTTTGGAGGCGAATTCTCCAGCCCTTCGGAGTCTCAGTTCTATCATTACAAGGATCTGTGGCTCTATCGTATCGGAGAAAAGAAGTGGGAGAAAGTGGCGTGAGCAAATTCTCATTTCTTTGTTTGCGAGCTCACTGCTGAGGAGTTTCGGGACAATTGACAAAACATTACCATTTGATTCAAATTTATACGGTAAATTCTTTGGCATTTACTGAATGTACCCTATGAATTTTTTAGCGATCGTCTACACCGTTTCTATAGAATTTATAATTGAATGACAGCTTTAAGCATGAAAAAGTGTGAAAAAAATGTTTAAAATGTCATGCAAAACTGTCAAATCACTTAATACATTATGAGCATTTTGTCATCAGTGTCATGATGTCTTCCCTATGTTAAAAAGTGTTTTTTCAATTGCAAATTTTATGGAAACTGTGTGGACGGTCGATTTCAAATTTGGGGAGTGCAGTCAGCATATGACAAAGAATTTACTGTATACATTTGAAGCAAATGGTAACATTTCGTAATTTGTCCCGAAACTCCTTAAGGGGCTACCATCTACCTAAAGGCCCAAAAAAATGGCCACATTCCGATTATTTCTTCTGGAAAATGGTTGGTGAAACGAAACGCATTTTTTAAACATAAAGGTACATGTATTGAGAGCCTTTGAAAAAAATCATCAAAAAATACAGAAAAACAATAAAAACATGGCCGCCGGTAGATGATGAAATTTTTTCCGCGTCGTTTGGCAGTGGACACTCTCCAGCTTAAACGGTCCATCTGAAATCAAAAAACCAAACGGGTAATTCCAATTATCAAAAAATACGAGTCGTCGACGATCGTCGATTCACTAAAATCATTTTTTTAACAACTTGGCTATGAATTGAAACTCGAGCATACAAAATCTACGAAAAAAGACTTCATTTTTACGTAACTATTAAAAAATGAATATTGTTTTTGAAAAAATGAGATCGTCAATGACCTTTAAATGTTTCTCATCGTATCTCCTGTAAATTTGGAAACAATCCATCGAGTGGTTCTCGAGATATCATGTCCACCGACTTTGAAAACCGTGTTTCGAGAAAAACGCGTTTAAAGTTTGAAATATGGTGCTGCTGGCGCTCGCCCGGCCGACTGTTGGAAGCTGTGGCTCATTCAATTTTAGGAACATTTCAATGAAATTTTTAGGGAATATACAAGGGAAATTTAGGGAAGAGGTGATACCATCACCTCTTAGTGATAAAAATCACTAAAAATATATTTGGAAAACGCAATTTTTTGACCCATCTAGGTAGATGTAGCCCGTTAACGGATTGAATTTGAAAAAATGAACTTTGATGATGTAGTCTTGCAGAAATGTTACCACGCCATGAAGGCATTAATCCTTTGAAGAATTGTACATTTGGCATGCAGTGCGTTTGCATTAATTCTTATTGGACGTCGCTTCAAAGAAAATGAGAAAAGGCATCGTGAAAAACATTGAACAGAATATTTTAATTTTTTTACGCGAGTAATTTACGTGAAATACTCGTTTTGGAAAATTTCACAATCATTCGCTGCGTAATTCTAGTGCAATTATTTGTAACGTGGAGCGTTTCAAAAATTGCGACGGTCGCGAGGCTCCACACATTTAACTCTCAAGATTTTCCCTCCGATGAAGCTAAATGTAAATTTCTTTTTTTCGAAAATATTTTCAATGTTAAATTTCGGCTACATTTTTTTCCGTGACGACCGAAATTTTGGCCAAAAAAAGTTTCATTTCGCACTCTATTAGCAGAACATCAAAGGCGCTTATTTTGACGAAATATAGAAGAAGAAAAGTGCCAGGGTATTTCTGCCGACTGGCTTCGAGGTTGTTCGAAAGGGACGAATAAATATGAGGAATGACAAATATTTCAGAGCACCCGGTGGTCCTTCTCCCAGAAGCGGTCACAGGATGGTCCACATGAAGAAGAAGCTGATAATCTTTGGTGGTTTCCACGACAATTCGCGAGATTACAAGTACTTCAACGACGTCCACATATTCGACTTGTCGACGTACCAATGGAGCAGCCTAACGATCAGTGGAAGCCTCCCTGCTCCCCGATCGGGCTGCATCGTACTCCCGACTGCGCAAAATACGATTCTCGTTTACGGAGGCTACAGCAAAGAGCGCATAAAAAAAGACGTGGACAAGGGCCATGTCCACACGGACATGTCCGTCCTGAGTCCGCAGAGTGAGCTCGCGCAACTTAACGTCAACTTTCGCCCGCACCATTCGATCCTCTCTCCCTTCCAGCGTGGTAATTTCATTTTATTTCGCAGAGAACGACGAGAGTGGTCTCAAGTGGAAGTGGACGACGGTGAAGCAAGCCGGTGCGAACATTTCGCCTCGTTGCAGCGCTTCGGCGGTTCTCGTTCAACCGGGCCTGGCGTACATGTTCGGTGGCGTTTACGACGAGAACGAGGACGAGGAGCAACTCGACGGAACTTTCTTCAACGAGCTGCTCGGCCTTGATCTGGAGAAATACCAATGGCGCGTCGTCAACGTGAGCGGAAAGAAGGAAGCGTCCGGTACTCGGCGGCGAAGGAGAAAAGCGCGGGAGGGCGACAAGGAAGATGCGAGTGATTCGGAAGGCGACGAGCGTTGTAGCGACGATGACGACAATGCCGAATCAAAAGAGCCGGGCGCTGCTCAACCGACCGCTCTCGTTACCGACGACGATGGAATTTTCACCGTATGTTTTTCCCCCACCCTTCTATCCTGTTTTTACAACTTTATTTAAGGCGGGATGAACATTTAGACAGGAAAAAAGTGAGCGATATTGAGGGATTTTTTAAACTAAGAAATAATTCTACAATTATCAAACTTTAGGTATACTTTAATAGTATATTTAAGTATACGAAACAATTTTTAAAAATTAATTCATCATCAAAATGGCGGAGCTGTGGCAGAGTGTTACAGCAAGGTCGCCGCGGGAGTTGCGAATCGGCGTGCTTCCCGTAGACTTTGATTTGCAAAAAAAGTTCAAACATTTTTCCAGTTGGAACAAGTATAGTTTCTATGTGACAGTAAATAAAAGAAGAAATTGCAAATTCAAGAAAATGATACGCATTTACAAAAAAAAAACTACTAAAAAGTTAAAAATAATGTTCAGTAAAATTGGAAATCAAAACAGTATAACTACAAAAAAGTCCCTTCCTTGGTCACTCATCATGAGCGCAAGTTCTTAAAATGTACATAAACGTGGATATTTTCAAAATATGAAATATAAGTTTTAAAAGCTTGAGGCGTCGAACGTCGTAAATGCTAATACTACTTTTAAATTTCTGAAAGGGCTTCAACCTCAATTTCAAAATTTATATTTTATATTTGAATAATATCTACGTTTATGTACCGTTTGAGTACTTGTACCTATGATAGGTGCCCAAGGAAGGGACTTTTTTGTAGTTATACTGTTTTGATTGTAAATTCTACTGAACATTATTTGTTACTTTCAAGTACAGTACCTTTTAAATAAAAGCTTGTTTTTCAAAAGTTTTTTTTACGTTTATTTTATCATTCGCGATCCCCTTGCTGTGAGCTCGGATATTGTTCAGCAATTCGCGATTTTCATGTCCTAGACGTGGCACAGCGATATTTCAATATGGCCGCTTAAAGTGTAGCCTCAAACGTGAACATATATTTCATTCTTGATTTCCTGTGATTGTAAAGATGCCACTGCAGTGAATAATTCATTCCCCGCTCTTTTCTTTAGCTCTGTCAGCTCTGGATTTAGATTTTTCAAGGTTATGAGAGTCGCTCGCAGGATTCGACGAGTGAAACTATTTTTCAGAGCATACTTTTTACAAGGGACGTCTGAAATGATGTTTATACATTGTACACTACAGAAATAATTTTTGATATTGCTCGACTTATTATTTATAGACATAAAATCTTGTGCAGCGACTACAAACTCGCCTTGATGGCCTAAAAAGAATAATTTTCATAGCCAACAACAACTTTTTTAAAGACTTTATCCGTAGGTGGCTTATGGAACGACAATTCACTTTTAATATCCATTTTGCACCCTGGAACACAACAGAATCTCAACAGAATACAACCAAGCTTAGTATACTAGTAGAGCTTCTGCCTCAGACCGCGAGAGGCGCCGATACTTTTGGGGGATCGCGGAACTAACGGTACAACGTGCAGGCTTGGATTATTCATGTGTAATGTTTTCGATCGACTTTAGATGACCGTTGGACCGGCTCCCGTACGCTCCGCAACGAATGTCTGCGGCGATTCAACGTGCAACGATCTTTTCACACCCTCTCCTCGCATAAACGCCGGCCTCGCCGTGAAGAACGGCGTACTCTACATGTACGGTGGCATGTTCGAGGATGGCGACAAGCAGTACACCCTCAACGACTTCTATTCGCTAGGTAATAAACCGATCCCGAAACGAAATGGCACGAGCCGGGAAATTTACACACCGGCGTAGTCTGCGCGACTGGGCAACACGCATTTTGTCCTATTATCGGCAATAGGGTATTTGACTATATTAAAAATATAGTATAACTATGAAATCACGGCTCTAGCCCAAAATCGGTCCAATTTTTTTTGGGGTATTGTTATAGATAAAAAACAGTGCTACATGTTGAATTAAGGTGGGGGAAGCCCTAAGATGAAAAAACGTTAAAAAGTGTCATTACGGTGGAGTAATGAAATACTAATATTTCGATGTTCGCTTTCAAGTACCTTTTCACTCTGTTTACCTTACCTTGTTTATGTTTCATCAATTCAATTTTCTTCGTGCGAGGATACATTTATGTACACGCGTGTGTGCGTATGAGTATGTGTCAATGATGCACTATTTTTTCCCTCGTTTCCGCCAACTTCAAAATCCCATAATTTATGGAATTAATAAAAAATGGCGGCCTCCCCAACTGAATATCAATAGTGATGACATTATAAAGGCGTTCATAGCAAAAAATGGCATTGGAATTGGTCTGGAGCCGTGATTCTATAGTTTTACCAAAAATATGGTTGATTCTCTTGTCATCCTAAAAGAATATAGTGTTTGAAAAGCAATTTCTATCATTTTATCGAAAAAATATACATTATTATCGTTTATTTCGATTTTTAAATTAGATAAATTCGAACGTTCGGTCAGGTGAACGAAAACGCTCCAGGATTGGTTGGATCTCTGGTGACGTCACATGCCAGTAAACAGATTGTCGTTACGAGTCCTGTGACGAGTAATGAGCGATTTCCTAGTTTATTTCAGTGTATTTCCGTGCTTTTGCTGTTCATTCGTAGTTATTTGTAGTGATGGTCACCATATTATCAACTTTTAAATAAGAATGGAGAGGAAGGTTTGCCGCGCGATAACTTGGCGGCGATATAGGTTATCATGTTTACTGGCATGTGACGTCACAGGCGCCACGTGACTGCATATCTGACAACGGGAGCGTTTTGGCGGTCTGGTTGAATATTTAAATTTTATTGCCGGTTTATATCGTAAATACTGACATTCACGAAGATAAAAAATATCGTGAGCACAATATAAAATAATTAACCATTTAAGATGATTACCGTACAACAGTAAAATACCCTATTACGCGATATCTTTCGGAACGTAGCTATTTTCGCTAAATGCAATGGTCGAGTGTGAAAATGCGTGAGTGTCGTATGGCTACGTCTCTCAGATTTGCGATAAAATGGACCGAAACATCATCTTCCAACGGATATCGGGAGGTATAGCTCCTTCGACTGTGAAAACTTCCAGACATTTTTAAGAAACTTTCAAAATCTTTCAACGGGTTTCTTTATTTCGTTTTTACGCATCGACGATACTTCACTGTCAGTCGCACGAGTCGGCTCATCATACTTGTTGCTCTAACGATTCTCCAGATACGAAAAAATTGGACGAATGGAAGATCATAATGAAGGATGACCTCTCCTCGCAAGTATGGCTGGACTCGGAAAGTTCCGAATCGGAAAACGACGATAAGGATTCCGAGGACGAAACTTCTACCGACGAGAGTGACGAGGATATGCAAGTTGAATGAAATCGTTAAATATACTTTCTGACTTTTTAAACTCGCGTCGTCAATATTTACATACCGACACGATACTCCTTTCCTCTCGTAATTCATCACGGAATAAATAGTTGTCGGTTGAAGAGACGCGTCATCGGTTTTAGGACAGCTTTGGATACCGCTTCAATTCCGCTTCCGCGTTCTGCATCTGACGGATGAGAAATTATTTTCTTCTCTTCGTTTTTGGTTGTTTTTGCATATAAAACGTGCTGCAAATCGATCGACGAGATCGATCGCAATTTTAGTCGCAGAAAGTATGCCGAAAAGATCAACCAGCTGCGTTGCAGCTGTGAAAACTATACAATTCTACTTGGAACATTTCATTCGGTGTTTGTTTATCTCGTATTCATGGTTGTTACGCATTATTGACTCAGAAATTCCCTGGCTTCTTCAGATTTTCCATACAAATTTTGCAAATATTCCAGGGTAATGGGGAATCGGACAACTTTTCAGAAAGTGTTTAAAATGAACCATTATTGATATATATAGCCATGAATGATGTTATTTTGTATAAATAAAGCTTTTAAGTACCTAAAACTATGTCTAAATGTTATTCTTTTTTAATTGCCGCGCAAACGTTACACTGCATCGTTTCAGAATGCGTGACGTCATATGTGTGCAAACAAACGACAAGCTAACCTCGAAATCAAGTGCAAGGTGTTACTTTTTACGTTTTTGTGAATTTTGGCATTCCTCGTTAAATCCCGGTTCCATGTCCAAAAACGTAAACAAGAGGAAAAAATACGCGCATGGAAACGTTTGTTTGCACACGAGTGACATCATACGCTGTGATTGGTGTTTCGTTTGAGGTGAAGAACAGATTTAAAGTATTTTAATTATTAGATTTTATTTATTGATTTGAAAATATAAATAATAATTATTTAACGCCAATTGGATGGTCGTTTTAATTATATAAACATTCATTTTAACTACATTTTAGTTTTTTTTCTGATTGCTGTCCGATTGCTTGTTGGGGCCAAATAAAGAAGATCATTTTGTAAAGATCAAATATATGAAAATGTTAAATATTAAAATAAAAAAATCAAAACCACAAATTCGCAAAATAATTTCAACACTGTAGAGTACAAAAAAATACATTAAAAGCAAATACAAAACCTGTTCTTTATTATAAACAAAAAATATTATGTCGGTGCCATTAAATAGAAAATAAATATAAGCACTTATCGACAATAATAATTGTGTCGTGTATCGATAAATCGAATGCAAATGTATAGAGCTTTAACGTAAATAAGTTATTAGTTTTTGAAGTTTTCAATGTTTGGCATTAACATAACTTTTTTTTTGTATATAATGAAGAATAATAGAAATATTAAAAATATACAAATTTTTTTTTTTTAATTCTATTCGGTTTTTTTTGCAAGTCGCATTTCAGTTTTTGTAATTCTTGCAAAAAATAAAGTCTGGAAAAATTCTGTGAGTTTTCCATATGCGTAAGAGCAATGGGATTGATACGCACCTCCTCTTGGTCCTGCAATCTTTCACTCTCGGGTTTCGTTGCCAATTTCGATTGATCGACACGCCTCCGAAGTTTTTCCAGCTTCTTCGCGGACTGCTGTCGTTTTTTCTCCATCTTCTCTTTCACGAGAGAAACGTCAGCCTCGCTGGCTAGGAGCACGAACACCCGAAACTCGGGAGCCTCGTCGCTGCATAAAATGCTGTTCTCTCTTGGGGCGTATTGCCTCGACGGCAACACTCGAATATTCCGAACTCTCGTTACAGCCGCGAGAAAATCGATATTTTCCGCAAAATAGTCAGCACCGTCCGGGAAATCGGTGACGACGTGAACTGTGCCGGGAAATCAAATTGTAAATTATCGGAAGAGCCGTTTGGCCCTTATTTCACACTCAATTATAGGAATCTCAAACGCAAAAGGCAAAGAAATGACGAGCGATTCATTAACGAAATGTTTTTCTAGCCAAGGTGAGAAGAAAATTTCGATTTTTTTTCTATGTCCCTATCGATGTATTTTGATCTCTTGGATACGAATTAACCATTCATTTCCGGCAAAATCCTGAATTTTTATAAAAATTGTCGAATGTTTGTGAATGGAAGATTTTCGCGTTTAGCCGGTGCAGTTTTGAGCTTTTTGCAAAAACTCGGTGATATTCGTAATCGGCGGAAAATTTCGCATTAGAAAGGCCCTTGAAAGGGTTTATAAGTCGAACAAAAAAATGTCGACCCTTTTGGCCACTTATACGAAATCTTCAAAATCGCGACATTTCTCACGGCCGTCACGGCGGTGCTATTTGAGTTACGGAGACTTATTGGGAGTTTCCGAAAAGTATTCTGGTAGACTAAGGGAAGAATATCGCTTGATTCATGCCGAAAATGTCTTCAAAAGGAAATTTACATAAAGGTAAGGTAAATATTTATATGGAGATCCTTGCAAGGACCAACTTGCCCCAAAATCAGCGACGCGTTTACACGTTTTTAAGGGATCACCACAGTGTAAAATTTTCAAAAAGAACGATTTTTTTCGCATTTTCCGATAGTATAGACGGTTATAAACATGCTGTTTAATTTTTGGGAGGAAATTCGAATGATTTCGGTCCCTACAGCCTTTCTTAGAGGAAGTGATATATTTTTTTATGAAAAAATGTGAAAAAATAGGCTAAATTCGATCCTTTTTTTTCAAACCGCCTTCATATCAAGGAAGCGGCCTTTATACTGATTAATAATCTTTTTACAAATTTTGCTTCAGATAATATTTACGGCCACCACCGTGCACACCGTGAGGACTCCTTTTTTTCGAAGACATTTTCAACCGTAAAAAAATGTAAAAAAAAAACTAAAAATGTACGTTTAAAAATCTATTTTCCTTCCTTCATGAGTGCTTTGATTTGCCATTAAAAAATCAGAAGGATTATCGTATTATAACGATACAAAATCGCTATTTTTCAACCCGCTACACCGTGATGATCCCGTAAAAGTCCGTTCTGAAAAGAGCCTAATGTACCTTCCGCATCCGTTTTTTTGGTAACTTGAGCAAGAACGTTTCTGATCGCGCCTACGACGTCCAAAAGTCTGTCGAATTTTTCCTCGAGTTGGGGATCTCTGGATGTCTCGAAATCGCCACCGAACGTTGGATAGGGCGCCTCGGCCAGCGATGGCAGGGACGAGAAGATCTCCGGCAATTTTTTCGCACATCGCGAGTACAAGTCATCGCACAAGTAAGGTGTTATCGGTGCGAGAACTCTCAGCGACACTTCCAAGCATTTTGCGAGGCTGTACATGTGGCCCTCGGCAATGGCTCGTTGCTCGTTCCGAAAAGCCGGCTTCGTCGCTTCCTGAAATGTTTTTTTCGTAGAGAATCTCCGCAACGGTCAACCTCATCGCTTTCGTTACACCCACTCTGGGCCTTACCAAAAAATAATCGCAGAACTCGTAGTAGAAAAACTGCTTTATCGCGAGGACCGCTTTGTAAAAGTTTCTATTCTCGAAGGCGTCGTTCACTTTATCCACCATCAGCGACAATTTGCTCAAGATCCACCGATCGACGGTGCTCAATTGGTCGGGCTTCTTCACAACGCCGCCAGCGCCCTCGTCGATCGTTCGCAAAACGTATCTGGTTGCTTGCCAGATCTTGTTGCAAAAGTGCTTGTTCGTACGGCACTCGATCACGTTGAAACTTGTTCTGCTGCCTGTAACGGTTGACGTTGCTCACCCGGAGTTTTTGATACTTATTTCCTAATTAAGCCGGTCATCCCATGTGAAAGGTCCAAAAAACCGATTTTGTGTGCGTCTGGGCATAGAAAACTAATGGTGAGTCAATATTTTCTTTGTATAAGTACTTGAACTTTAGAGCGCATTTTTCTCAAAACTGTATTTTCTAAATTGGCTTCCATCATATGTCTAAAACGATTGAACGGATTTCGCTCAAATTTGTATGGCATAGTCAGCACATATATAGTTCTCACATGAACTAGAATATTTCTCATATCTGCCATAGTGTTTTTAAGCTGCATAGTCGAAAAAAAATGAAACTTAGAACGTAAGGTAATCCTATCGAGAGGCTTCAATCCATAGGATTTTCATTTTTTTTTGAGCTTCACTAAATATATTGATAATCGTCTCTGTAAAATATCAGGGTCGGTCATCGACCTAATTACAGAGAAAAAAAATAAAAATTGCGTATTTTTGTGAAGGAATTCCGAGACGACATGCAAAAACCCAATTTCCCGTCGCTACAAAAGTGTATATAATAGTGGGAATCCGTCAGATGCTTAAAAATAATCAGATTTACATACTCTTATAATCCTTAGTAATCTTAGTAATCTTAGTAATCCAATGCTCTTAGACAAAATTACGCTTATTGACCTAATTTTTATGTAATATCAAGTTTAATTTGAACTTTCGGTATTGGATTTATTACCACTTGCTACGATAAAAAGACGTGACAGCAAGGCAACAGCTGACTGTATCCCTAACCTCATCTCACTCATTCGAATTTCACACATATTTCATTTTTAACCGACATATTTCGCCGACACAAATTTTCCATGCTTTTTACCAGTCGTGACCCGAACACAATGCTTTATATTTCCCGCACCTGACATTGTTTTGACAGATCGACGTTGAAAAGCATGGAGGTTAAATTCGCCTGGTTGAGTAAAAAAAGACGGAGATAGAACCAATGTTGCCAAATATCAAACCTAGAAATACTGCGCGAATCGTTGGAATAACTTTTTTTTTCATTTTTCTAATTAAATGTGAACATTCATTAAACAGTTTACCCATGGAAAAATTTAGTCATTACAAATTATTTTCTTTGCAAATGTTAAAAATATTAATTGTACCAGTCTCAAGATGATCAGTGGTATGTTTAGTGTGAAGCGATAGGATTACCTCAAATTTTAAAACTGTGCCAAAAATTCAATTTTCGATATTTTTACTTTACTCTAGTTCCGGCGATATCCTCAGGGCTACAAATTAAAATGCCGTTTGATTTTTTTCATTTCAGATGAGCAAAACCTCCGGGATCATGGCAGCCGTCAACCAACTTTTTTTTACACACGAGTGTCTTCCGAACGGTATAAAGTCGACTCGTTATTTTTGTTTAAGGGGAGATATACACCTAGATGGTCGGGGTCGAGGATTTAGTAGCTATGGACATTCCGTCGACCGTAGAAGACCTACACTATGGACCTGGTATCGATGATTTCATGTAAGTTGACAAATTTCATGATTTATTCATTCCCAAATTTTCAAACGCGTTTTTCTCAAAACCACGTTTCTCAAATCGGTACCCAACATTTCTCGAAAACAAATCAACCGATTGCCTTGAGGTTTTTTGTGGTTATTCTATACACCATTATCTAGTACTTATCATAGGATGTTTTTTTCCGTTACTTAGTTTTTGTTTTATAGGCAAAATAATAACTAATTTTTGGCCCAAAAATCACTATTTATGTTCAAACGTCCGCCATTTTGTCATAAATCGATATTTTCAAAATCGGCTATGACAAGTACTAGATTACAGTATCTGATTTAATAATCTTTTTGGTTTTTTTTCAGATGATTTTAGAAGAAACGCCAGTGGGTACCGTATACGCAGATTTTTTTTTACGATACTCCAAGGATCGTACAATATCCTTGTATATTTTTGATATTTTTAAATAAAGAAAATTGAACATATTTTTGAATGTATATACTTTTAGATAATTAAAACCCCAATCCGAAATTTCAAATAGTTTTCCTTGAAAAAATCCACGAAAATGACCTTTTTTCCGGCTCCTAGGTGTATATCTCCCCGTAACAAAATTCTGAGGGACTAAAAATGTTAATAAATGTGTGAAAAAAATTCAAAGATAGTGTGTTTTTGATGGTTCATTAAAGAAAATCTCAAAAAGCGAAGAAAATAGCTGTCACATGGGATGACCCCGTTGATCGCAAGTGAAAGGACGCTCACGAACTTTTGATATTGTGCGCGCACAGAGTGAGACGCAGGGCGTCCGTTCCGCACTCCGGTATGCCGTCGGGAAACATTTTGCCATTGACGGCTAACGTTCTCTTCAGTTCTTCTTTGCTCAAAATTCCACTTTTGAAACTTGCCTCGGCTTCGGCGTTGAGCTCTCCGAGGCTTATACCGTTTATCACGTGCTCCGGCCTGATAACGTTGCCACGACTCTTGGACATCTTCTTGCCTTGGGCGTCGCACAGAACGCCGTGCAGCAATACTTCCTGTAACCCCAAAGTCAGCGATGTTGCAGCTTCACAATGACAAAGTCAATCGAAGCAATGAAAAAAATCCATTTTTTCAATCACATTCGAGAATATTCGGTTTTGTTTCTCGGGAAAAGCAGTTTTCGGGCGAATGCCTCTTCGGACGGAATTTGTGAAAATGTACAGTGGGCGAACGGGGACCTGTAATGCCTGTTTGTAAAAGTTCAAGGAGCTTCACCGTTTTCAACTCGAGATATTAAAAATCCAAAGTATTGCGACTCTGTTATGAAAGTCCCGTGATCACGTTGCAAAAAAGTACATGTATACTAGTGTCAATTGGAGCGTTTTTTGTTTACCTTGAACGGTAGAGTGTTGGTAAGTTCTGTGCTCAGCATGACCATTCTGGCGACCCACAGAAATATAATATCGTGTCCAGTCTCCATCAGACTCAGAGGATAAAATCTTTCGTATTTCTAACAGTGGAAATAATTACATGAGATTCGTGAAACAAAGCGATATCACGCGTTCGTTGCGTTGAACAAATGTGGCGCAATTATCCCTAGGATGACACTTATGGGTCTCACAAACCCGACCAAAAAGTGAAAAACTCGCGTTTCTTCTTTTTCGCAAAACTTTTTCATCTGCTCAACAAATTTTCGACAAAATATGGGCTGAAGATAAAATTTCCTCGAATTCTATTTTTAGAATTCACTTTCAATGTCTTTGAAATTGAAGATAGAATTCACTTTGAATTTCTTTGAAATTGAAGATAGAATTTCTTTGAATTTCTTCCTTTAGAATTCACAGGCCCTTCCTAACAGTCTCCTCTTTCATTGATAGAAAATCATCCGAATAGATGCAATTTCAAGGAAACTACAGCATTCGAAAGTTGGCCGGATCTCACAGACCCAGTAGTGTATATAACTAAGTACCGAAAAATATGAGTGTCATCCTAAGGTTATTACGAGTTATTGCAAACTAACCGAATCGGGCCAGCCCACAGCTGACAAGGGAAGAAGCGCCGACGAAAACCACGTGTCTAGTACATCCTGATCCTGTTCGATCGTTAAATCGTCGCCATCCGGTTTCTCGGTACGAGCAAGCTGTTGACGCGCCTCTTTCTCGGAGCGAGCGATTGTCCAATCGCCGCCTCGACAACGGTAGGCCGGTATTCTGTGACCCCACCAGATCTGTCGGGACACGCACCAATCTCTATGAACATGACGAAATTTTTGCATCGTTCGCGTCACCATTGTCTCCAAGAATCTTCGTTCGAGCCCTTAATTGGCTACATCTACCTAGGTGGGTGAAAAATTGCACTTCCCAAAAATATTTCTATTCCATACCTTTTAGCTATATTTCCAGAAAATGTCATTGAAATATTCCTAAAACTGAATGAACTACAGCTTCTAACAGCCACTATTTAAACGCACTTTTCTCAAAAAACTGTTTTTAAAGTTGGTGAACATATGTCGAGAACCACCTGATTGTTTCCAAATTTACAGGAGATACGAGGGGAAACATTTACAGATCATTTACAATCTCACTTTTTAAAATCAATCTTTATTTTTTAATAGTTAAGTAAAAAGGACGACTTTTTTCATAGATTTTGTATACTCGATTATGAATCCGTCGTCACGATGTTAAAAAAAATTATTTAAAAAATCGACGATCGTCAACGACTCGTATTTATTGTTAACTTGAATAACCCGTTTAGTTTTTAGATTTCACATGGACCGTTTAAGCTAGAGAGTCGACCGCCAAAAGTAGCAAAAAAAATTCTTCATCTGCCGGCGGCGATGTTTTTGTTGTTTTTCTGTATTTTTTGGTTTTTTTTAAGGCTCTCAATATATGTATGGTAAAGTGACCTTATTTTGACAACCCACCAATTATTGACACTTCTTGGCATTATTGACAGTGCCAATAATTGGGCCCTGAAAGTGCCGATAACTGGGCCCTCAATGTGCCGATAATTGGGCCTTCAAAGTGCCGATAATTGGGCCCGCAAGTGCCAATAATTGGGCCCTTAACGTTCCAATAATTGGGACCTTAAAGTGCCAACCATTCGGCCCTCAAAGTGCCGATAATTGGGCCCTTAGAGTACCAATAATTGGACCCTTAACGTGCCAATAACTAAGCCCTTGAAATGCCAATAATTGAGCCTTCAAAGTGCCAACAATTGGGCCCTTAAAGTGCCAATAATTGGGACCCTTGAGGTGGCAATAACTGGGACCCTCGAAGAGCCAATAATTGGGGCCCTTGAAGTGCCAAATATTGGGCCCTTAAAGTGCCGAAAATTGGGCCCTTAAAGTGCCGATTATTGGGCACCTTGACCTACCTTTGTATTAAAAAAAAATGTGTTTCTTTTCCATCGACCTTTTTCCAGAAAAAAATCCGAATTTGGCAATTTTTTCGGGTTTCTAGGTAGATGTAGCCCCTTAAACGATGGGCTCGAACCCGTCGGCGCTATCTCACCTGTTATTACCGAGCCAATTGCACCACAATTCCGCCCATTCGGGTGGATCGATTTTCAGCGAGCCATCTCTGACCGCCTGAACGGCGCGTTCCGCCATTTCCTTCGTTTTCAAGAACCATTGTTCCCTGAGGAGATACTCGACGACGTCGCCCGATCGGGAACACACGGGGACCGACATCTCGTGATTTTCCAGACTCATCAACGCTCCTTGTCTCGTCAATTCATCGAGTATCTTTTCCCGCGCGACGAATCTCCCGAGGCCCTTGAGTGCAACACATTTTGACATACCGAGGATATAAAAAATGGCGTTACGAAGGTACGATAGGTTCGAGGTCTGATCTGTCGCTCTTACCCGAAAGGACCTCGCATTCTCCGTCATGTTGCCGTCGTTTCCGATTACGTCGATAATTCCCAAATTGTGCCGTCTCGCCATGACGAGATCGGCGTGATCGTGAGCGGGTGTAACTTTCACCACGCCAGTGCCGAAGTCTCGTTCAACCGAAGAGTCATGAATGATCGGAATGAAAGTTTCCCTGATCGGATGCCAGACCTCGTGACCGATGTAGCGCGAATATCGCGGATCGTCCGGATGAACCGCAACTGCTACGTCGCCCGGCATCGTCTCTAGTCGCGTTGTCGCTATCACCAACTGCTCGTCTTCAAAGAAATCAATCGAGTTACTCCTCGATACTTCTGGATAACTTCGCGCTGCGATAAATTGGAATATTCTTTTCGGAATTCCTCACTCGAGTCTCGCAATTTGAGAGCCACTCTCGCAATGAGGCCGAACGGCACTTTTTTCTCGTAGCCGGGAACACGGAGATCCGTGCGCTTGGTTACGCACACGTGCTCGATCTCCATATCGGAAATAGCGCTGCGCAGGCTCGGCGACCAATTGATCAGAGCTTCCTTTCTGTACAGGAGACCACGACGGCTCAGCTCGACGAAAGCTTCCGTTACCGCTTCGCTGTGCTCCTGTGGCCCAGCATGTGAAACGTTAAAATAACTCTTCCGTGTGAGAATACATTTATATGTAAAAGGAAATTCTTGTTTACATATTCAATTTTACACATTAAATAAAAAAAGTTTTTATTTAAGGCCTCAGGCCACAGTCACGGGAATAAAATCATGTGTGAATTTAACAATTTTCTTCGTATGAAAAAGTGATTCACTCATAAAATTAATTACACATCTATTTAGTATGAATATCAAGCGGTTAGAAAATGTATATATTTTTTTTTCGATGTACAGCAGCTTTTTTCCAATTGGCGTGACAATAAACTTTAACAATTTTCACTCGATTTACTTCAAATTTAAAACGTATGTTCCTAATTGCATTTCGCAGAGAAGTACGTACGGAATTTCAGATTAATCGAAAACTTTTTATTTTATGCGCAGTTTATGAGCAGTTATAACGTAATTTTTCACTGAAAATTCATTTCTCAAGTTCAAATACCTACAACTTTTGAATGAAACAATATTTTTTAAATTCCGTACGTACTTCTCTAGGTACTCTAATGTAGATTGACGAGAATTTTTGTTTTTTGTTCTAGGTAAAAAATTGTGGATGCTAAATGTCACGCCGAGGAGCGTCTAAAAAAAGATAAAAGAAAATATTAGTAGTCGGCCATTTTGTACATCGAAAAAAATATATATATTTTTTCTAACAGCTTGATATTCATACTAAATAGATGTGTAATTCATTTTATGAGTGAATCACTTTTTCATACGAAAAAAATGTTAAATTCGCACATGATTTGATACCCGTTACTGTAGCCTAAGGCCTTAATGTACTAAAAAGTAAACAATAATTTTTTCATCAAGTCACCTATATGTGACTATAAATAAAAGCTTGGGGCGCTCAACTTTTTAAATGTTTCATAAAGTCGATCAATTCAGTTGTATTAACGGTATTGAATTTGGCACAATAGTAATTAGAGAAATTATTATGACACGTTTGTACTCAGTTTCAGGATTTTTGTTTAGGAAGTCTAAGGTTGTTTCGCAGTAAATTAAATACAGTTGATATGTTAACGGATTTGTGTAAATTAAAGATTATATGTCGAAATTTTGCACGCCCCAAGCTTTTATTTATAGCCACATATGGTGACTGTAAAAAAAATAGTTTTCTTCTTTTTAGTAGATTAAAGGGAGGGTAGGGGTTTCAGCGTGAAAAAAAAACACTTTTTTGCGAATTTTTTTTCATCTATATGGATAGAGTAAATTTATTGAAACCTTTTGTACATTGTTAAGTGTCATTTCAAGAACATTCCGTGAAATTTGTACGCGAAAATATCCACAAACAAGCCGGTGCCGCGTTTTTCTCGAAACCACTTTTTCAAAGTCCGTGTTCACTGCCATTTGAAAACTACATGACCAATTTATTTCAAACTTGGTACACACTTTCTACATATAAAATACCCCCCCCCCCCCCCAACGGTTAGTTTGAATTTTTTTTTACATTGAGGAGGTTTTTCACCCCCAAAATGGCGGGATTGTTCGTGAAAAGTAGCAGTTTTCACTTTACGTGACCACCGAAAATTTAGAAATGAAAAAAAAAAATTATCAAAGACCGTTGGGGGGAGGATTTGATAATACTTTGACTACATTTTAATGGTACTTGATTTCAGATAATTTCTAGCTGAGATACAGTGAACACCGCAAATCGTGTTTTTCCAAGGGCGTTCTTGGAAAAGCTTTGTCACCGGCTTGTTCGTGGATATTTCCGCGTACAAATTTCACGGAATGTTCTTGAAATGACACTTAACAATGTATAAAAGGTTTCAATAAATTTACTCTATCCATATAGATGAAAAAAAATCGCACAAAAGCGTTATTTTTTTCACGCCCCTACCCTCCCCTTAAATGAAAGCTTGTTTTTTTTAAATATTTTTTTTAGTTCCATATAAATTATTGTCGACTTTTTAGTCTTTGATTTTACTAGTTAGTTGTTACCAATAGTTTACTAGTTTACGAGTTTGTACATTAGGAACATGGAATGCTTGTAAAAAATAACAAATACTGTAATTGGGATTGAACTTACGACTAATTGCTGCATATAAACTTTTCACATACAAACACAGTCGGCTACAAATTTGATTGTATGTGTTAGTGAGATTTCATATGGATGATTAGATATCGCTAATTATACATGAAAAGATGAAAATTTTATATTTATTTTTAATAGTTAAATTATACATTCTCACATTTAAGATGAATGTTTGCAAAATTTCAGAGCTCTAAGTAGTCAAGAAGTGGGTGAAATATCGATTTTCCGTTTCGCATCTCACAGAAAGTCAAGTTAAATAAAAGCTTGTAAAAAACAACGAGCTCCAAGAACCTTGCTCATGGTGAAAAATTCTCTGCTCCAGTCCAAGCTCGCGCCAAGATCTCTCAATTGATTTCTAATCACGCCGCTCTTTTCGTCCTTCCATTTTTTCATGCAAGCGAGAAATTCATCTTTGCCCAGCTCGTATCTGTCTACTCCTTTCGTGCCGGTGAGATATTTTTCAACCACCACTTGCGTAGCTATTCCCGCGTGGTCCAAACCCGGCACCCAAACTACCGAATCACCCTTCATTCTGCGCCTGTGAGTAAAAATACAATTTGCAGCTACTTTCTATCTTCCGCAGCTTTGTACTATTTCTCCTCTCTCAGTTTTATGGAATAAAAGTCGAATTCTTAGCGCCCATCGAATTAAACGCAATGAACGCAATTCGAGTTCAAATAGATTGGTCGATCTCAAGAAAAATACTTTGTAAGTTGTAAACGTTTATGCACCATCGAGCGAGGACATCCTGAATCGTGCATGTCAAGGCATGTCCTAAATGGAGAACGCCCGTGACGTTAGGAGGTGGTAATATCATCCTGAAAGTTTTCCCTGCGGCACAATCTTTCGGTCGAAAATATTTTTCCTCTTCCCAAACTTTGTTCCAGTGATTCGAATCCTTCCAAGTGTAAGTATCCGGCATTTCCGCTAAAAACAATATCAAAAATAATAATGATCGAAACAATCTATTTTTCGTCTCGTTGGAAATAAGTGATAGTAATAAAGAATACCCATAGAAGGGTTGTTATATTGGTTGTTGCGGCCATTGTATTGCGAATAGACACCACGCTTCACGTATATAAGCTGTAAATTCTTTTTCGAACGGTATGCACTAACGAGAAGTGCCCTTTCGCGGTTGAACATTTTACACCGGCCAGGAAGCAACATTCTCCATTGTATCGTAATACGAAATGCTAATTGAAAAAAATACAACTTTTAGGTTATGTTTCCCCGAGAGCGCGTCTCACCGGATAAGGCAGTTTGCGATAATTCCAAAAGCGGCCGCTAGGTGCTCGCGTAGCTCGTATTCGCGTGCGTATGTTGCGTTGCACGTTTATGGCGCTACCGCGATGACGTCGGCGGCACGATCCCGAACTTATTTTCTCCAGGGGCTCCTCGAGGCTAGTGTTATTTGCCGTTCGGCACATTCGATATACATCGCGTGTTGGTTAAAAAGAAGAAGAAAAAACATAATATATTTTTACAATACTAGCGCGAGGCACAATATTGTGAAGCGATAGAAGAAAAAGAAAAAAAACAACATTGAAAATCAAACGTTGAGAGGCGAAACGGAGGAAACGAGAGAAGAACGAGAGACGAAGAAATTCTCGGCAGTCGAGTCGTACAAATACTATTTATTCCGAATCCATAATTTCTTTTCCAGAATGTCAGATTGGGACACGGTACCGATTACATTGCGGAAACGCGTAACCAAAGGGGCCGCCGCTAAATCCGAAAAGGTGAGGTTTCACCATCGAATCCCTCGGATTCACGATCTCCTTGCTTTCGTATTTTTCTTTCTCCCCTCATAGGTATGTTTAGACGTAGGATTCTATCGGCGACCTTGGCGCTACAATTTCAAGCGCACTATTTGTCGATTTACAGGCGATAAACACAGCCCGCCGCCAAGGACAGGCCGTTGACACTCAAGTGAAGTGTAAGTAAAAGCTGCATCGAGTGAAAAAAAGCACACGGAAACTTGCCCCATTTCTCCGTGCAATTTCCCAACTGACTTGTACAACTCGCGCAACTTCGAGTTATTCGCCGAAAGAGGAACACGGACATAGAGTTGTATTTTGCAAAAAGTGCTGGAGTTGCCGTAACGAGTCGGTTGGCGAGTGTCGCACGGAGTACGATATCCGAATAATCAAGTCGAAATAATTCCACGATATCGATAATTGTCCCGCACGAACTGGAGGACTATTTTAACTCAACGATTGTTTTTAGGGGGCGGGGGAGCCAACAAGCAGCACGTAACTACAAAAAATACCGCCAAGCTCGATCGCGAGACCGACGAGTTGAAGCACGACACCGTACCGTTGGATCTGGGCAAGCTGATCCAGCAGGGTCGCCAGAACAAAGGAATGTCCCAGAAAGATCTCGCTACGGTGAGTTTCGCCGGGGCTCGACGTATAAATGGCCTATGTATAGCGATAGGTCAATGGTATCCATTAGGGATGCCATCTGTCCTCAATTTGGCAAAGTACACGAGTATTCTCACGCGGCGATTGAATTCCCAACAGAAAGTCAACGAAAAGGCCCAAGTGATAAACGACTACGAAGCCGGAAGAGGAATTCCCAATCAAATGGTTATCGGCAAGATCGAGCGGGTACTCGGAATGAAGCTGAGAGGAAAAGACCGTGGCAATCCCCTCTTGCCCCCTGGGACGAAGAATTAAATCTCGGGGGGGATCCGAAATGTCTTGGACTTTTCTCTACTATTTCCCAACTTCACTTCCACCGTCAAACGGGTTTCGCACTGTCGTAGAGAAACACAAACGAGAGGAAAAAAAAAAGACGCCACGCTGCGAGGGAGAGTACTTTTCTCCCCGTTCTCCGAAAATTACTTTGTTTCAACGTCGTTTGAATTAGAGTTTTCTGTAGAGTGACGCACCAAGGACGATGTACTGCTGTGCCGTAGATTTGTAATGTCTACGCTCGAAGATCAAGTAGAAGAGGAGGAATGTGAAACAAAAATAAAAAGATGAATTTAACTATTGTTTGATACGAATGCCAATATCGAATATTTCAGTAAACCCCCTTTATGCACTTTGTCGCGGGCTTGTGTAATCGTTTTTCGCAAATTTTCGTCATTATTCGCTAATTGCTTGATCTTGCGCCGTTGATGCGCCCAGTTACACTGAGATTACAAACTTACGAGCTCAATATTTTATTTTATCTTTGAATGTTCGAGAAAAATAAAAAGATTATTATTGTTCATTACGAATGCCAATGTTGAATATTTTAGTGAACCCTATGTATGCTTTTTATCTTGGGTTTGTGTAACCGTTGTTCTTCATTTCTTGTGACATTTTACAAATTGATTAATAAAATGCAACTCATATTGAAAATGCGTTCTGTTACATTGAGATTACAAACTTTCAGTTTTAATGTTTTATTTGAACGATATTTTATCCAAAATTCTCGTGTATATGAGAAGAAATAATCAATCCTTGCGGAGGGCAAAACTCTCTGTCTTCACGCCGTCTTTAGTTATGATTTTGATGCTGATAGCATCGCCGGTATAGATATCTCTTTCCGCTGCGGATATAAATACGTCCTTGATTATGGCCAGCGCTCGTTCTTGAGTCAGCGGAGTGACTTCCACGCCTTCCTGATTTTTCATGCCAACCTGAAGCAGGAAAAACGCAATATTTTCAGTTAAAGATCAGGGGATACAATTGCATTTTCCAAAAATATTTTCATTCGATAGTATGTTACCTGTTAGCTATATTTCCTGAAAATTTCGTTGAATTATTCCTAAAATTGAATGAGCTACATACTTTAAACGTGTTTTTCTCGAAACAGTGTTTTCAAAGTCGGTGGACATGTTATCTCGAGAACCACCGTATGGATTATTTCCGCATGTACAGGAAATACGATGAGAAATATTTAAGGGGTTAGGCCACAGGAACGGGTATAAAATCATGTGCGAATTGAACAATTTTTTGTCGTATGAAAAAGTGATTTACTTATAAAATTAATTACACATCTATTTAGTATATCAAGCTGTTAGAAAAGATATATACTTTCTTAGATGTACAAAATGGCCGACTACCCGAAACTTCTCGAAACACCTTTTTCCAATTGGCGTGACAAATAACTTCAACAATTTTCACTCGATTTACTTCAAATTAAAAAGTTATGTTCCTAATTGCATTTCGCAGAGAAGTACGTACGGAATTTCTGATTAATCGAAAACTTTTCATTTTATGAGCAGCTATAACGAAACTTTTCACTGAAAATTCATTTCTTAAGTTCAAATATCTACAACTTTTGAATAAAACAATATTTTTTAAATTCCGGACGTACTTCTCTGGCTATTCTAATGTAGATTGACGAGAATTTTTGTTTTTTGTTCTAGGTAAAAAATTGTGGATGCTAAATGTCACGCCGCGGAGCGCCCAAAAAAGATAACAAAAGAAAATATTAGTAGTCGGCCATTTTGTACATCGAAAAAAAATCAATCGATTTTCTAACAGCTTGATATTCATACTAAATGGATGTGTAATCAATTTTATGAGTCACTTTTTCATACGAAAAAAAATGTTAAATTCGCACATGATTTTATACCCGTTACTGTGGCCTAAGGCCTTAAAGGTCGTTGACGATTTCACTTTTTTCAAATCGATCTTCATTTTTTAATAGTTACGTAAAAATGACGACTTTTCTCAAACATTTTGTATACACGAGGTTCAGTTCCCCGCCACATTGTGAAAAATTACTTTCAAAATTGACGATCGTCAACGACTCGTATTTATTGTTAACTCGAATAACCCATTCAGTTCTTAGCTTTCGGATGGACCGTCTAAACTAGAGTGTCGACCATAGAAAGTCCCGAGAAATATTTCATCATCTGCCGCCATGTTTTTGTTGTTTTTCTGTATTTTTTTAGTAATTTTTTTTAAGGCTCTCAATAAATCGACCCCTGTGTTTAAAAAAATGCGTTTCTCTATCGCCAACCGTTTCCCAGCAAAAAAATCGAAATTTGGCCATTTTTTTCAGGCCTATAGGTAGATGTAGCCCCTTAAGGTGGAATAACACACATTGATAAGCACCGTCTATGTCCCAGTACTTCGTTGATTTTAACAGACGTAACGCAGCTGCCTACCGCTCAATGCCAACTCAGTTTTTCGTGCTAAGAGGATCTATAATCGTATTTTCCTCAATCACAAATATCGGGTCACTCTTTTCTCCAGCAATTGGACGGCGACTGTGAAAATTTCACGTTTTTGCCCCGTTTTCGTGAAGAGTTGCGAAAACTCTCCACGGATATCTTTAGCAGCGTATTCGTGTGTTATTTCGCCTTAGGTGCTCAATCGATACACTCGGCGGTATTTTATCCTCGAAATTGTCTCGCTGTACCTGATTGTCGAGGAGCGGCTGGAGCAGAGCTCCGGCGGAGCCTCCCGCGCGATAAGTGGCCTTTTCGCAGTGGCCGATCGGGTCGTAACTGTAGATGCAGCCTTTGCCGTTCTCGTCAAGCCCGGCGAGCACGTTGGACACGTAATACGGGAAAAACCTCTTGTAGTAGAGCACAGTGCAGAGCATCTGGGCGGTCGCCGGAGTGGACATGCCTTTCTGGTGCTCGTGCTGGTACATCTGTGATCATCGACACTGGATCAAGACTAATCTCCATACGTAACAGCTTAAACTCCGACTGGAACTTCTACAATCCTTTCGGCCCTGGCTCTCCATCAGATTTTTTTCAGCTGAGATTTTTTGTCGACCGAGACGCGTGGATTTTCATCCGCGAAAATGTTACCTGCATACGAGCGGCGAGTACGCGCGTCAGCGTCAAAACGTCGCACCAGCATCCGGAACATCCCAAGACCGTAGTGTCGGAGAGGTTGAACAATTTTTGTTGGTCGCGCGTGCAGATGGAAAATCCAGTGCTGAGACGAGTGTCAGCGGCTATGACAGAAAAGTCATCGCCCGCCAGAGCGATGACGCTCCTAAATCGAGAAGAGACGAGATTTTTTTTTTCAGCGCAAGAACGTTTTTAGGTTACGCGCGCGGTCGTTTTGTTTTCGGTGGAATACTTACCCTCCGTTGTCGGCGTACGGGCTGAAATGAACTTTTTTCGCACCTGGTGCCTCGTATTCGGGGAAATTCCGCGCCTGAGATACGCTCACCATTGCCATTTTGCTCTTCGAATGATGAAAAAGTCGCGCGAGATGACTCGGAAGTCTTCTAATGTATAACCTAAAACAACAGTTTTCGACGATGACAATTCGGTTATCGGCTACGAACTCGCCTTTTGCCCGGACACCGGCAAGCTCATCGGTGGGGGTGAAGCGCTAGCGGAAAACTGTTTTGGTAATGTCTTCGACAACCGCATGGGTCGCTCCGATCACGAAAGTTCGGAGCGCGCATGCGTACTGCAATTGTCGAATAAAGAAATAACGTCGCCAAAAGTTTCAACGATTCGAACTTTTTTTTACCAATCGTTTGGTGGCTGTTTGTTAGCGTATGGTAGCCAATTCCAAGCATTCGGCAATTTTCCATTTTTTGAAATATCGATACGCAAAAATCGAGCTTGGTAGCGTTTAATATTGTATTCAGGACGTTTGGTGGTCGATCGATGAATTAGAACCGATAGAAAATACGCGTAGGCAAAATGAAAGGCTATGCTCAGAGATTAGTAGGGAGATGTACAACGCTCCCCTTTCCGGCGTGCCTGATGATGACCTATGATTTTGTGTGCATCGCCTCTGTCGAGGTTGCAGATTCCCTTGTAGCCGCGCGAGTCGTGAGCACCGCTCAAGTCGATATCACAGTCAGCGTGCACACGAATGGGTAGCTTGGTGGGGGAAAAGTCTCTGCCCCTCGCTCACTCGACAGGCGAACGGAGCGAGGCAGGCAGCCAGATCGCGCGTAAAAGTTACCCCCTCTCTAGTCACTTACGCGCCCATCACACAATCATAGTAGCGCGTGTCCGTGAGCGAGCGACGCTCGGACACTTCAGTAAGAGCCGAGTACGGTCGAAGTGTCCCGACCGCGCCTTCGGCAGCTACACCAATACATGGACGCTGAGCACGTTCATGTGCGGCCAAGCCGAAACGAAAGCTTCGAGGGAAAAAGCAATCTGAGCACGACTCGCGCGTGACGTCACCGACGGCACGCGCGAGGCTTTTACATGATTTCAATGCTTATTTAGCTCTTGATTCTCTGCGTTATTAATGTATACAAAAAATGTATCGCGCACTCTGATCGCTTATTTTTTTAGTTTATACGTTAATTTAAATATAATAATAAATCTAAATCACAACTTATTTATCTTATATAAAATTGTTTACGCTTTACTCACACCCGTCCTCATGCCAAATAAATTATAATTCATAAAAGTAAGCGGAAATATATTTATATTCGTATTATTATATTAATTCTCATACTTTCATCAAGTGATAAAGCATTATCCCCAAAAACAAACCAATCATCCGCATATTTTGTACAACGGTGAGATGGTCCCGTTGGTAGCGTTCCTAGCTTCGGTCCGCAGGGGCCCCAGTGCAATTTTTTCTCCAAATTTTTCCTAATTTCTCATATTTTAGTCATATTTGAGATTTTCGCAGAAAAAAATGATTTAAAACAGATTCAAGTACTGGTCTATTTTCCAAAAACACATTTTTTTTTACTGAAAATTCATAATTTCTCATTTTTTTCCCAGAAATTTCTCTTTTTCCTATGACCTGAGTGAACGGCTGCGGGAGATATTCGGAGAAAAGTTATAGATGAAAAAAATGAGATTTTCGTAAAAAAAACTTATTACATTTTTTTATGCCTCATAATTCTGAGAAATAATGAACTTCCGAAATGTTTGCAAACATTCTTTTCCTTAAGTGGTAAACCACTGTAACGGCCTGCCACGAAGCGTTTTAGACAAATAGTACTTGGGGTAATTATTAAGCATATATTGAAGTATAGCGAAAAAATTTTATGGGAAAATATTACAAAATGGCGACACTGCACAAAATTCTTCCGAGGCATGTTGAACTTATGGTGCTCTGCGGCACGTAGTATAACTGATGCCAATTTTAACCTGGACAAAACAATTTTTTAAATAAAATCTAGATGAGTGTAGCTAGTGAACCACGTAGGGGATTTTAGAAATATTGATTTTTGAATAATTGCCGAGTATTTGAATAAAAATGTTCATTTAGACTTAATAAAGCAAAATTCTTTTTTTTAGATTAAAATTGGCACATTATTATATATTGGACAAAATAATTTTGTAAATCAAATCTAGATGAGTGTAGCTAGTGAACCACGTAGGGGATTTTAGAAATATTGATTTTTGAATAATTGCCGAGTATTTGAATAAAAATGTTCATTTAGACTTAATAAAGCAAAATTCTTTTTTTTAGATTAAAATTGGCACATTTATTATATATTGGCATGTCGAACCTCTGCGTGCCGCAGAGGTTCGACGTGCTTCGGAAGAATTGCTGCAGTGTCGCCATTTTGTAATATTTTCGGATAAAAATTTCTAGCAATATACTTACATATATGATTAATAAATACCGCAAGTATTATTCATTTATCACATTTTCTTCCGCCAAAACAAAAAATTTCAAAAAATCCGCTTCTTGTAAGGTCGTTACAGTGGTGTTACCCCTTAAAGTCTTCATATAATTTCCGAGATTTTCCCGTGATCGTAATTAAAATGTTGAAATATTTGGAGAAATTCGCAGAAACTCGGATGTTTGCGTAAAAATAATTGTCCGCAAAACTCCGAATTCTTCATATTTGTTCCAATTCATGGAAAAATTCGGAAAAAATCATAATGATGGGAAAGAATAGGTAACAAACGCGAAAAGCGTGTACCTAAGGAAAAACCAAATACTTGCGGTATTTATTGAGCATATATTTAAGTATATGGCTATACATTTTTATCCGAAAATATTACAAAATGGCGACACTGCAGCAATTCTTCCGAAGCATGTCGAACCTCTGCGGCAGGCAGTATAACTGTGCCAATTTTAATCTAAAAAGAAGAATTTTGTTTTATTAAGTCTACATGAGTGTAGCTACTGAACCCCGTAGGGGCTTTTCGATAAGTTAATTTAAACAATGTTTATTAAAAATAACTGTCTTAACAAAAATTGAACATTTTTAGTCAAATACTCGGCAATTACTCAAAAATCATTATTTCTAAAATCCCCTACGTGGTTCACTAGCTACACTCATCTAGATTTAATTTGAAAAAAATTATTTTGTCCAGAATAAAATTGGCACAAGTTATACTGCGTGCCGTAGAGCACCTTAAGTTCAACATGCCTCGGAAGAATTTGCTGCAGTGTCGCCATTTTGTAATATTTTCCCAAAAAATTTTTTGCATTATACTTCAATATATGCTTAATAATTACCCCAAGTATTATTTGTCTAAATCGCTTCGTGGCAGGCCGTTACAGTGGTGTTACCCCTTAAGGAAAATAATGTTTTCAAAAATCTCGGAAATTCATTATTTCTCAGAATTATGAGGGATAAAAAATGTAATAAGTTTTTTTACGAAACTCTTTTTTTTTCATCTACAACTTTTCTCCGAATATCTCCGCAGCAGTTCACTCAATAGGAAAAAGAAAAAGTTCCGGAAAAAAAAATATTATCAAGTGTTTTTACGAAAATCTCATTTTTTTTCATCTTTAAATTTTCTCTGTATATCTCCGCAGCCGTTCACTCAGGTAATAGGAAAAGGGAAATTTCCGCAAAAAAATAATAATAATAACAAGTTTTTTAACGAAAATCTCATTTCTTTTCATCTTTAACTTTTCTTCGAATATCTCCGCAGCCGTTCACTCAGGTCAAAGGAAAAAGAGAAATTTTCGGGAAAAAAATGAGAAATCATGAATTTTAAGTAAAAAAATGTGTTTTTGGGAAATAGACCAGTACTTGAATCTGTTTTAAATCGTTTTTTCTCGGAAAATCTCAGATATGACTAAAATATGAGAAATTATGAAAAATTTGGAGAAAAATTTGCACTACGGGCCCCTGCGGACCGAAGCCAGGAACGCTGCCAACGGGACCATCTCATCGCTTGTAGAATATGTGCACTTTCTGGTACTTACAATTCGTGGCCGGATGGCTTGTTTTTGGGGATAATGCTTTATCGCTTGATGAAAGTATGAGAATTAATATAATAATACGAATATAAATATATTTCCGCTTACTTTTATGAATTATAATTTATTCGGCATAAGGACGGGTGTCAGAAAAGCGTCAACAATTTTATATAAGATAAATAAGTTGTAATTTAGATTTATTATTGTATTTAAATTAACGTATAAACTAAAAAAAAAGCGATCAGAGTGCGCGATACATTTTTTTGTATACATTAATAACGCAGAGAATCAATTGCTAAATAAGCATTGAAATCATGTAAAAGCCTCGCGCGTGCCGTCGGTGACGTCACGCGCGAGTCGTACTCTGATTGCTTTTTCCCTCGAAGCCTTCGTTTCGGCTTGGTCGCGCATGAATGTGCTCAGCGTCCATGTATCAGTGTAGCAGTCGAAGGCGCGGTCGTGACACTTCGACCGTGCTCGGCTCTTTCCGAAGGTGTGTCAGAGCGTCGCTCGCTTTCGGACACGCGCGACTATGATTGTGTGATGGGCGCGTAAGAGACTAGAGAGGGGGCAACTTTTACGCGCGATCTGGCTGCACTGGAGCGAGGTTTTCCGTCCGATCGAGCTCGACATATGTGTGGCCGGACTGCGGATTGGAATATGCATTAAATGAATTTCAAAGAGAAAAACATGTATCGAGAAAATTGTTTTCTCTCGGTTGGCCCTTTATGCCGAGAATGCGGGTTAAAAAAATCAACGACGAACCGCGTGGAAAAATAAAACGCCGAAACGACCGTGGAAGGTTCAAAAAGAAATCTTGAGCCTTTGCCGCGGTCGCTACGGCGTTTTTTTTTCAACAGTAAACATTATGAATAAGGGTGTATCGTAAATGTTTTTCTATCCTCAATAAGCGTCGTAGCTGAGTTGGCAGCGTGACGGATTGACGATGCTTGCGGTCCGGGTTCGATCCCTGGTTAATCGACTTTTTTAAATCTATTTTCTTCATTTTACATTAAAAAAATGTCGAACTTACTCTCGCTTTAACTATTCTCGCCTGTCCAGGCATTATTTATGATATTTAATTCATATATGTTTAATTTAAAAAAAGACATTGGCTACCGGGGATTGAACCCGCGTCGTCTGCACTCAGAGCCCGCACGCTGATATATCAACCGCGAGGCTCTCGTGACTGCAAACCTGCCTTACGTATACACACTTATCCAACCTTAAAAAAAAATTCGCTGCATACCAATTGCATATTGTTTTTATGACCCCAAAGTATTATTGAAGACAATTGAAAACGATTTTTCCAAATTCCTAGAGTGGTATTATCCCTTAAAGAAAAGAAATTGATTTTTTGATCGTTGTAAATGTATATCCCCTCTTAAAGACTTTAAGGTGTCTGGCCACCTTGGCCGATCGAAAAATGGGTATATTAAAAAATAATAATAATAAACTCGAAAGTATGGGCCAGAATATTTTTATTTTTTTACACAACGTCAGAAAGGGCTTCAAGAATAACGTTAATGAATTTCCATTCAAAATATTAAAAAATGGCGCCGTTATGCACCCTGCCGCGGGGGCCCTCCGCACGATACGCGGGGTCGTTGTCCCAGCTGTTACCCGGTCATGTCACATCTGCTAAAAAAAATCAGCTCTTTCGTGGGTAGTGTCGCTACAATGTAGCGTAGCGGTTTTTTTCTCGACAATTAAAAAAATTATGGTGAGCCGAAGAAAAAAATTTGTATTTTTCACCGGAATTATGGCTCACCATAATTTTTTTAATGGTCGAAAAAAAACCGCTACGCTACATTGTAGCAACACTACGCACGAATGAGCTGATTGTTTTTTTTCAGATGTGACATGACGGCGGAGGACCTCCGCGGCAATGTGCATAACGACGCCATTTTTTAATATTTTGAACGGAAATGTATTAACGTTATTCTTAAAGCCCTTTCTGACGTTGTGTAAAAAAATAAAAATATTCCGACCCATACTTTCGAGTTTTTTTTTTATATACCCCTTTTTCGATCGGCCAAGGTGGCTAGACGCCTTAAAGTCTTTAAGAGGGGATATACATTTACAACGATCAAAAAATCAATTTCTTTTCTTTAAGGGATAATACCACTCTAGGAATTTGGAAAAATCGTTTTCAATTGTCTTCAATAATACTTTGGGGTCATAAAAACAATATGCAAATGGTATGCAGCGAATTTTATTTTAAGGTTGGATAAGTGTGCGTGCGTAAGGCAGGTTTGCAGTCACAAGAGCCTCACGGTTGATATAACAGCCTGCGGGCTCTGAGTGCAGAAGATGCGGGTTCGATCCCCGGTAGCCAATGTCTTTTTTTTTAATTAAACATATATGAATTAAATATCATAAATAATGCCTGGACATGCGAGAGTAAGTTCGCATGTCCAGGCATTACTCTCTTACTCTCTTACTTACTCTCTTACGAACTAGTTTTTTTTCTCCATTTTATATTCAAAAAATTTCGAACTGACTCTCGCTTTCGCGAAAGTTCGAAATTTTTTAAATATAAAATGGAGAAAAAAAATAGATTAAAAAAGTCGATTAACCAGGGGTCGAACCTGGACCGCAAGCATCGTCAATCCGTCACGCTGCCAACTGAGCCACGACGCTCATTGAGGATAGAAAAACATTTATGATACACCCTTATTCATAATGTTTACTGTTGAAAAAAAAAACGCCGTAACGACCGCGGCAAAGGCTCAAGATTTCTTTTTGAACCTTCCACGGTCGTTTCGGCGTTTTATTTTTCAACGCGGTTCGTCGTTAATTTTTTTAACCCGCATTCTCGGCATAAACGGCCAACCGAGAGAAAACAATTTTCTCGATACATGTTTTTCTCTTTGAAATTCATTTAATGCATATTCCAATCCGCAGTACGGCCACACATATGTCGAGCTCGATCGGACGGAAAACCTCGCTCCGTTTGCCTGTCGAGTGAGCGAGGGGCAGAGACTTTTCCCCCACCGAGCTACCCATTCGTGTGCACGCTGACTGCGATATCGACTTGAGCGGTGCTCACGACTCGCGCGGTTACAAGGGAATCTGCAACCTCGACAGAGGCGATGCACACAAAATCATATTCCCGAACTCGCCGCCGCGATTTAGCGCCATTTCTGAGGCACGCCGAAAAGGGGAGCGTTGTACATCTCCCTACTAATCTCTGCTATGCTTGGTTGGCGGTAGAACCACCAACGTTTTTGAGATAGATGGCGTTGATTATGAAATCGTCTTCTGCTGCCTGTAGTCCCAATTTACGAATCGGAATTTTGTTATTTTCTGAAAATACGCTATCACATGACTGCCGAAAGATCGGTGAAAAAAAAGTTCGAATAGTTGGAACAGGGAGGCTAGAGTGGGAGGAGTCCGATCTCTTATGGAGAGACTTGAAAAAAGTGGCTACAAAAATGTGGTCATACCGGGATGGCGCCACTATTGCTAAGACGCCGAGAAGTGAGCTGCGTGTGACAGAGACGGAACAAGTAAATAATGAGAAGTGAACTGTGCATAAGGCAGCATGATACTTGAGAAGTAGGCTGCGTGCGAGAGAGATGCAAAATGATATATAGCCAGATCGCGCGCAAAAGTTACCCCCTCTCTAGCCTCTTACGCGCCCATCACACAATCATAGTAGCGCGTGTTCGTGAGCGAGCGACGCTCGGACATCTTCGGAAAGAGCCGAGCGCGCCGAAGTTTCCCGACCGCGCCTTCGGCAGCTACACCAACACATGGACGCCGAGCTCGTTCATGTGCGGCCAAGCCGAAACGAAGGCTTCGAGGGAAAAAGCAATCTGAGCACGACTCGCGCGTGACGTCACTCGACGGAACGCGCGAGGCTTTTAGACGATTTCAATGCTTATTTAGCTCTTGATTCTCTGCGTTATCAATGTATACAAAAAAATGTATCGGGCACCCTGATCGCTTTTTTTTAGTTTATACGTTAATTTAAATATAACAATAAATCCAAATTACAACTTATTTGTCTTCTAAAAAATTGTGTACACTCTACTCACACCCATCCTTATGCCAAATAAATTATAATTCATAAAAGTAAGCGGAAATATATTTATATTCGTATTATTATATTAATTCTCATACTTTCATCCAGCGATAAAGCATTATCCCCAAAAACAAGCGAATCATTCATCTGGCCGCGAATCGTCAGTACCAGAAAGTGCATATTCTACAAGCGATGAGATGGTCCCGTTGGTAGCGTTCCTGGCTTCGGTCCGCAGGGGCGCGGGATCGTTCCCCGCGCTCAGTGCTTTTTTTAAAATTCTGATTACCATTAATTCTTATTTGATTAGTTATTTTTATTAGTTATCATTATTATTTTAATTAGTTATCTTTTAGTGTCGAAAAATTTATCGCGCACTCCGACCGCTTATTTGATTAGTTTGTACGTTAATTTTAATTTAATAATAAATCTAAATTACAACTTATTTATCGTCTAAAGAATTGTTTGCGCTTTACTCACACCCGTCCCTATGCGAAATAAATTGTAATTCATAAAAACTAAGCGAAAATATATTTATATTCGCATTATTATATTCATTCTCATATACTATCATCAAGCGATAAAGCATTATCCCCAAAAACAAGCCACATCCATCCGGCCGCGAATCGTAACTTACGAGAATGAATATAATAATACGACTATAAATATATTTCCGCGCTAGCAATTTTGGCAACTGCAAAGTCAACCGAAATAATCAACGGTTGAATTTGGACAGCTTTACAACTATAAAGTCGACCGTAAAAAAAATCCTAATGGTTGATTCACCGGTTGTTTAACCGCGGCCATTTTGTTTTCGCTGGATGGTTGTCTCACTCCGTCGCACAATCTGCTGCGGATAATCCTCCCCCCCCCCCCAGTGTTTGATGGCTCAATTCTCCGCAAATCATCAATTTAATTATCAAGACAGTATAATTTGATTAATCATTAAATATATTGCGTCGAGTCAACCATCCAATCAACCGCCGAGTTAACCATCGAGTCAACCATCCACAGAAAACGCAGGATGGTCGACTTTCAAAGATGGACAGTTGAGAAGCTGTCCAAATTCAACCGTTGAACTTTTACGTTGACTCAACTGTCTTGTACAACCGGTTGACCAAAATGACAGGGCGCTTACTTTTATGAATTACAGTTTATTTGGCATAGAGACGGGTGTGAGGAAAGCGCAAACAATTTTTTAAAAGATACATAAGTTGTAATGTAGATTTATTATTACATTCAAATTAACGTACAAACTAATCAAATAAGCGGTCGGAGTGTGCGATAAATTTTTCGGCAGTAAAAGATAACTAATAAAAATAATAATGATAACTTAATAAAAATAACTAATCAAACAAGAATTAATAGTGATAATAATTAAAAAAAAAAAGCACTGAGCGCGAGGAACGATCCTACGCTTCTGCGGACCGAAGCCAGGAACGCTACCAACGGGACCATCCCATCGCTTGTAGAATATACACTTTCTGGTACTGACGATTCGCGGCCGGATGGTTGATTGGCTTGCTTTTGGGGATAATGCTTTATCGTTTGATGAAATTATGAGAATTAATATAATAATACGAATATAAATATATTTCCGCTTACTTTTATTAATTATAATTTATTTGGCATAAGGACGGGTGTGAGTAAAGCGTAAACAATTTTTTAGAAAATAAATAAGTTGTAATTTGGATTCATAATTATATTTAAATTAACGTATGAACTAAAAAAATAAGCAATCAGGGTGCGCGATACATTTTTTTGTATACATTGATAACGCAGAGAATCAAGAGCTAAATAAGCATCGAAATCATCTAAAAGCCTCGCGCGTTCCGTCGGGTGACGTCACGCGCGAGTCGTGCTCACATCGCTTTTTCCCTTGAAGCCTTCGTTTCGGCTTGGCCGCACATGAACGAGCTCGGCGTCCATGTGTTGGTGTAGCTGCCGAAGGAGCGGTCGGGAAACTTCGGCGCGCTCGGCTCTTTCCGAAGATGTCCGAGCGTCGCTCGCTCACGGACACGCGCTACTATGATTGTGTGATGGGCGCGTAAGAGACCAGCGAGGGGGTAACTTTTGCGCGCGATCTCGCTGCACTGCTTGCTGGGATGCGTATTCGATCCTCTTCCATCTCTCTTACACGACATCGATACTCAGCTTCGTGCTCGAGGTTTTAGAGATAGTGGCGCCATCCCGGTCTGACCACATTTTTGTAGCCACTTTGAAATGCACAGATCGGCCTCCTCCCACTCTAGCCTCCATGAGTTGGAATGAGAGAGCCGAGTGGCTAACTTTTGTGAGGTTAGGCTGTGTTAGGCTCAGTCGGTGTGCGCCCTCTCACGTCATCGCTTATTCTTGCTCGCTTGCTTCATATCCGTCGTATTCGCATTTTTCGTATTCCCCTTAATAACATCATCGTACCCAACGATCAGCCATCGGTCATACAGTTTCGTCGCCGTTACGCTCGCGTACTCCGCTGTTGTGACAAGCGTTCGAGGGCTTCTGTCAATCATGTAATTGTCTTTGGTTAGGGCGGACACGGCGTATAACGAAATTTGCAAAAGAAAAAGAAGGCATTCCGCCCGTCGAGGGACAATAAACAAGTACGTTTCCAAACGCAAATAATTTCACAACAGCAACGGCCAAAACGAAACCAAAAGTAATTCGAATTTGACAGTGTCGCGGAGCACGGCGGGAGTCGCGTGTTATCGTTAGGAAAAAAAACGAGAGAGAGAGAGAGAGAGCGATTAAATGAAAAACAAAAGCTAGAATGCATTTCCCGACTAATTACCCTGACCATTTTTTCACCACGACTTTTCACTCGACACTCGATAATTGGTGATAATCGGCGGAATTTAGACTCTAACTACGTCGCTCACTTTGTCACTGATCGTTCCACCAATCGTAATATTCTTTTGAATTTTTGAACCCGGCTATCATCATTATTTTTTTGCGAACGTTTTCACATATTTTGAAAAAAAATAAAATAAGAGCCGCACGGCGAAAAAAAACAAAATTCTTACGAGCGTACGAGCCAGAGGGTGCGAGTGCTATGCGCTCCGATTCCTGCATGGAAAGGAACTGTCGGAGCAAAATTATAATGGTTTTGAAGTTTGCGTAGTTGGAATGCAACGAAAAATCTTAATTCTTGGTTTAATAATCTAAAATTCTCTTTTTTTCGCCGCTGTTGGGTATACATCGATTTTTGTAGCCTAAATGCGTCAAAAAAATACATTGATAAAAAGCAAAAAATTGTTGCGTTCCAACGATGCATACATTAATACGATAAATGATCAGAGTTTTTAATGAAATATTCTAAAGAGTGTCTAGCGAGGATGAACATTTTTCCAATTATTGTAATTTTTTGCATAAGTTTCATAGAAAACATTCTTTTGACGAACAAATTTGGGAAAGTTCAGATTTTGGCTACGGAGACCAAAGCTGCGAGACTGCCAAGATATATTTCCAATCATTCAAATTTAGAAATTAAATTTTGTTACCAACCGGTTAAGGCATTTACGTCCATCAAAAAATTGATTTTTTTTCTCTTCTAAACGATAGAACTATTGTGTAGAATATTTTCCCAAAGTCTCAGAACAAAATTCGAAAAACTTCAAATGTTACAACCCGTCAACGCTGTGCCTCACAGCTTGGATTCGGAGCGGGCGTAAACTTCAAACGCGTTTTTCTCAAAACTGCATTATCAAAATTGGCGAGCAGAATTACTCAAACACTATTAAACTTATTGAGCTGAAACTTGGTAGCAATATTGATAATATTGTCACCTTCTACTTGACGAGAATTGTTTTTGAAAAATTAGAAAAACAACTGCTTTTTTAATCAAAATTTTATAGCCATTTTGCATGAAATGTTGATTCTTTTCTGTAAATGCCTGCCATTCTCTTGAATTTGCATTTTCTTCATTTTAATTACTGTCAAATAGAAACTATACATGTTCTAACTGGAAAATTTTTCGAATTTTTTTGCAAATCAAAGTCTACGGGACGCTAGACACAGCTCCGCCATTTTGATGATAAATTCATTTTAAAAAAATCTTTTGTATACTCAAATATACTATTAAAGTATACCTATAGTTTGACAAATATAGAATAATTATTTTTTAGTTAAAAAAACCCTCAAAATTACTTAATCTTTTCCACATCTAAATGTATATCCCGCCTCAACAAATTACTATTCGTCATAGCAAATTAGCTATCATTAACAAATTTTGGGTTTTGAAGATATTTCCAAAACTCCTCGACAAATTGGTAAATCTCCTAACGTCGAATTTTCGTCTTTTTTCATTTGTCCGTAAGATCGTTTCGTTATTTACAGAAATGGCGCCCAGCGGACAACTCACCATCGTGCAATCGAAATTCACATCGGGGGAAAACGTTGTCATTGTATCCTTGACTTTTTCGTACAGCCAAGAAATAAGTTTGCGTTTTGCTGAATTTTTGTTTTTAGCGTTCGTATAATAAATATTGAGTTATAGACGAAGCGGGCGGAGATATCATAGTCAATAGAAGTTCATGCAAGAGTATTAATGTGAATCCTTAACGAGTAACAAAAGGCAATGGAGGCCTCGCTGATGCAGGGGGCGGTAAAAGCCCCTAGACTCTTGGCCCTCGTCAATAAGGGAACGACGAGCGCGCTTGTAATTCTACTCACGTCTAGAAATCCGCCTCAAGTTTACAGCGACCTGACCATAGAGAGAGTTATACCGATAGATCAGGATTTCAAGTGCGACATAGGTCAGTAAGGAAGAAAAAGAAATTGCCTATCCCGAACGATGTTGAAGTTTGCATCGTTGGAACGCAACGAAACGTTTTTTTTACATTTTCTTTTCCATATTTTCATTGTTATAGATTTTTTATTTCAGATTCACATTGTAGATCGCAAAGTAAATATCTTGAAATATGGTCCAAGGCTTTTGGTAGGCAAAATCTGTCAAAACGTATTGAAGCAACTCAGGAATGGTAACTTTCCTTGCGTCCCAACGATGCAAACTGCAACCTCATCTACGTGGAACGATTTTATCCTACTCTGACTAGCATAGCTCTATGATTTTTAACTGTCTTTTTTGGTACGTAGAAACGGCGACGGAACAACAAGATGGGCTGGACGTTCATCTGAGCGTCTCGACGAGGAAGCTGCGCCTCGTCTTCGAAATGCGCCCTGGCGTGGAAACCGGCGCTATAGTATCAGAAATATTTCGTGCGATAGAAGGTATTTATCGAAGATATCCTTCCTTCCGCTTTCTCTTTTTCTAAACGGGCACGTACTTTGATCACGAAGTTTCGATCGTTTCCAAGAGGTGCACAGATTTATTTTCTTTCGCAATGTTTTCTTTTATTTGGGACGGTGAAAACGCAGTGTATCAGAAGAACAAGAGTTCTTCGACGGATTACCTCTGGATAAAAAAACTGACGGGAAGTACGAGGAATTTGGATTGCGCTGGTGGCGATGCGCGCGATGCTTGCGATCCTGTGAGTCACTGCTTTCGGCTTGAGAGAAAGACAGGAGTGGCTAAGAATTTGTTGTGCTTATGAAAAGATAAATCGCCTGTAACGTACCGCATCACATTATTTTGAGGCGTAAAGCAAAAATGTCATACTAGAGCTAGCTTTTTTCGATGTTGGGCCATATGCTTCTTTTCTTAAGGGGTTGGGGCACTGTGACGACCGGAAAATCAGGGTTATTTATAAAAATTAATTTAAAAAAGATAAGTGAGATTGAAAAATCCATTGGACATTTATTTGTATGTACATTAACAAAGTTGTGTGCCAAATTTTATTAAAAATATTAATAATGAAAGAAGTTATAAACAATATCGTGAAGGAGGCCTTGATTTTGGCCTCCCGGTTGATCTGAGGCAAAAAAACGAGTTTCTTTACAAGCTTTTGTTGAATTTAACTTTCTGTGAGATGCAAAACGGAAAATCGATATTTCACCCACTTCTCGACTACTTGGAGCTCTAAAATTTTGCAAACATGCATCTAAAAGGTGACAATACATGATTCGACAAGAAAAACAGATACTAGCAATTCTATCGTTGTAATCAGGTGGCCAATTTGCCATTCCTGTACCACATGTTGGACCTTCAATTTGAGTTGCATCACGCGACAAACGAGTGTTCGCCATTTTCCCAGTAGCCTAACCCCTTAAGACCCCAAAGTATTAGTCAAAACTGAGAAAAATCGCTCGTCCAGCCATCCGAAGTAGTCTAACCCCCTAGGCGGTTGAAGCTCTTGAGAAAAAAACGCCACAAGCGAGCGGAGTATTGTTTCTTTTTTCTTGATGATTTTTTTAAACCTCGCTCTTCGGCGTCAGCTCGTGGATCTCGAGAGTCCGGATTTGGTCGTTCCACGACGGAACATCGCGAGTGGAAAAACTCCCGTTGCCGCTAGGGAATCCGTCGTGCGTTACCAAATGGCGTGCAAGGAGGACGACTACACGTACACGGAAAAATTCAGGTAGTCCCGATTCTCCGCGAGTCCAAATAAATAAACAAAAACCCATTTCGCTTTGAATACATAATTAAGGGGGCTCCTGACTTTAGACGCTAAAGAAAAGGCTATTTTCATGAATTGTTTTGATAGATTTATATTATAGATATTGATATAAAAGTTGTTACACTTAATGTCACTTTTGAAATACATTAAAAAAAAAAATCTATTTAAGTCACTATTTGTAGACGAAAATGGTAGTTAAAAAAATGTCATAAAAAAATTGTAGGCCTGCGATGAAATCTCGGAGATGGATCATTCGAAACAAAAAAATCAAACGGTTTTAGATTCAGTGTGTTAATGGCTATAGCGCATATCATACAATTTTAGATATATGTAAAAATAACAAAATGGCGGACATTTTTCGAAAAAACAAAAAAACGTGTTTTTTTTGGGGCAACAAAAAATAGTAAATATTAAAGTTTCAAAAAATCCTCGATATGCGCTATAGCTATAGTTGTAAAGAATATGTGGTTGAAATTTCATAAGGATCGGTTCAGTAGTTTCGAAGATTTTATCAACAAGCCGTCGAAAAACGTTGTTTCGAGAAAAACGCGTTTAAAGTTTGTTTGAGTTACATAAATACATATAAATTTGTTTTTAATGTATTTCGAAAGTGCATTTTTTAAGTGTAACAACTTTTATATCAATATTTATAATATAATTCTGATAAGTTTATATTATAGATATTGATATAAAAGTTGTTACACTTAATAAATGCACTTTCGAAATACATTTTGAAAAATTTATATGTATTTATGTAACTCAAACAAGCGTTTAAAAAACGTTCATGAAAATAGCCTTTTTTAAGCGTATAAAGTAAGAAGTCCGCTTAAGGAACGTGTTCTCATAAATATTTGTTTCTTTTAAGCACATTCTGACGAGGATTGTTTACGCACATTATTATTCGTACTATTTTATCCGCGCGGGACTGAACAAATGAAAATTGAGTGGACAGGGCAAAATCAGAGTTGGCTGTTTCGTTAGTATTCACCGTTTTGTCTTATATTTAAGAATTTTCGTCGGGACGTGGAACGTGAACGGTCAACCACCAAACGGATTGACCGTCGAGGAGTGGCTGAGCCGAGACCAGGAACCGCCGGATTTATACGCCATTGGATTTCAAGAGTTGGACTTGAGCAAAGAAGCTTTTCTGTTCAACGACACACCGCGAGAAGAGGAGTGGCGGTGAGCAGAGAATAACGACGGCTTTCACGATATTGGAATATAATTTTTCAAGTGTTTTCCATGCAACATTTAATTATTCTATCGATACGAAGAAGTCCGATTTTATAGTAGTCATTTCTTTGGCAGACAAGTCGTGAAGAGGTCGTTGCATCCAAAGGGTGTTTATCAGCAAATCGCTATAGTCAGGTTGGTGGGGATGATGCTTATCGTCTTCGCCCAGGAAGCTCATTTGTCCTTCATTAAAACCGTTTCGATCGACACTGTCGGGACGGGTATAATGGGCAAAATGGTAAGTTCCCGAATCACTACTAGGTGAATTTCGTCGTGGAATTGCTGAGAATATTTTCCATTTAAGGGGTTTGGCTACCGTGAAACTCAGGGTTATATAGAAAAATTGATTCTGAAGGAACATGTAGGTTGATTGAAAAATCGTTTGGATATTTATTTGTATGCGCATTAACGAAGTTGTGTACTAAATTTCATGAAAAAAAACAGTGATAATTAACTTTTTTGTAGTCAATGATCCTTATTTTATGGCCCAAAATTTATTTTTTCAAGAAAAACAATAATTTAGTGCCCAAACATTCGTTGAGAGTGGGAGATGCGGTGAAAAATACGAAAAATACGTACGAAGAAGAAAATGGGGTCAAAACGACCCAGTGTGCAGTCGAAGGGTTAAAGAAGTTATAAACAACCTCGCGAAGGACCTCTGACCGCGAGGGGCTCAACGGCGTACTTGATTTTGGCCACCCGCTTAACCTGAAACAAAAAAACGAGTTTTTTCCCCTCAAAATTGATAATATTGCCTAACAAGGAACATCACTTAAGTGCGTCTCCGATTTTGTTGAAACTCATGTATGTGATAAAGCAGTGCAAACTATTAGCAACGTATTTTTTTTATCTGCGAATGAAAATCATTTTTAAGGGGGGAAACGACCCCTCAAAGAGAGGCGTGTCACCCCTTAATTTTCTTTTTTGTCAATAAATCTATAGTGGATTTTTCATCGCTTTACATTAGAAGAATTTTGGTTTTTGTTTCATTCAGATAGGTGAGGGATGGTTTCCCCCTTAAAACCGTTTATCCAGAGATTAAAAAAAATACGTGTCTAATAGTTTTCAATGCTTTATCAGATATCTGAGTTTCAACAAAATCGACGGCGGACACTTAAGGGGTCTTCTCATTTTAGACTCCAAAAAAGACTATTTTCATGATTTTTTGTATAGGTTTATATTATAGATATCGATATAAAAGATGTTACACTTAATAAATATAATTTCGAAATACATAAAAAAATGTTTTCTATGTATTTATGTAACCCAAACAAACTTCAAACGCGTTTTTCTCGAAACAACGTTTTGCGACGGCTTGTTGATAAAATCTTCGAAACTACTAAACCGATCCTTATGAAATTTTAACTGCATATTCTTTACAGCTATAGCTATAGCGCATATCAAGGATTTTTTTAAATTTCGATATTAACTATTTTTTTTGCCAAGAACGGTGAAAAAACACGTTTTTTTTTGTTTTTCCGAAAAATGTCCGCTATTTTGTTATTTTTGAATATATCAAAAATCGTATGAAGTAAAATAAATAGATTTTTTTGTTTAAAAAAAATCTATTTATAAATAGATAATATAGTAATAGAAATATAGTAAATAGAAATGTAATAAAATAAATAGATTTTTTTAAACAAAAAAAATCTATTTATTTTACTTCATCCACTTATAGCTGAGAAAGAGTTCAATTACCGGGCTCGGCTTATAAGACTTTTTTGTAGCAAATTACTTTCTCTACATAGTTCTCATTTGAATTTTTTTCGATATATCTAATAGCTTAGGCGTTACAGCCGTTTGAATAGATATTTCCATACAATATTCACTTGAAATAATGATACCGCTGAAACGGTTGAATTTACGGACATGGCTCAATGAACTTTATTGTAAAGTATCATATTTCCTATGAGAACCCACTTGGAAAATATCGCGATATCAAAATTCGCGGAATGGTAACACTAATAATGAGAAAAACATTTTTTTCAATGTTAATCAAATGGGAAACCTTCAATTTTGATTCGCGACCTCTAAATATTTTTCGACAACACCCCCCTTACACGAAACTTCGTTTTTGGGTACCAACTAAAGGTTTTCGGGCACGATGGGTAAAAAAAGTTACCCTGAAACGAATCACCCTAATATATATATATAAGAGTATTTAAATATTAAGACCATTTATATACTTATATATACTTTATATATACTTATATATAAAGAGCTGATCTGACGTGTTCTTTCAGGGTAATAAAGGCGGAGTCGGAGTCAGTATGACCGTGCACAGTACCTCCATTTGTTTCGTCAACGCTCATTTGGCGGCACATTGCGAAGAATACGAGAGGAGGAATCAGGATTACGCTGACATATGCGCCAGACTGTCGTTCACTAAATATATGCCTCCCAAAAATTTCAAAGATCACGAGTGAGTGTTTTTTTCAATAAAAGACAACGAATATATGTCGCGGAGATATGTTCCAGAGTGATAAATCCATTACTTTTTCTGTACATTCATTTT
Source organism: Ophion ellenae (assembly GCA_963210295.1). Classification (NCBI taxonomy): domain Eukaryota; kingdom Metazoa; phylum Arthropoda; class Insecta; order Hymenoptera; family Ichneumonidae; genus Ophion; species Ophion ellenae. The sequence goes on from OY723395.1 coordinate 27,738,622, forward strand.
TGACGGATATTTTTTTTCCGTCGACACCTAGTCACATTTACTGGCTGGGCGATCTGAATTATCGCATAACGGAAATGGACGCGACGATCGCTAAAAATCACATCTCAGCGGGCCATTACGAGCCCGTTTTGTTGCTCGATCAATTGTGCCAGCAGCGAAGTCTCGGGCGAGTACTTCACGGCTTTCACGAGGCAAAGATCACATTCAAACCGACTTACAAGTACGATCCGGGCACGGACAATTGGGACTCGAGGTACGCTGGTGTGCAACGATCCATTATAATGGCACGCAAGTTTTCGATAGACTCGTCGCAATGAGGATCGTTTGATTTCAGCGAGAAGGGCAGAGCTCCAGCTTGGTGCGATCGTGTTCTTTGGAAGGGTGACGCTATTGCGTCGATCGATTATCGGAGTCATCCAGTGCTCAAGATTTCCGATCACAAACCCGTCAGTGCCATATTCGATTCGCAAGTGAGTGATATGCTCCTTCGACACTTGTTTCGTTCCTAATTTCCCTTCGGTTGTGATTTCTGACTTTTCATCGAGCATATCTATTGGAGAAACAAGTTTCTGACTGCTTTTCCCAGGAATTTAATTGAGATTCATCTTCCTAGAGGCCCGAAAAATTGCCAAATTACGATTTTTTTTCTTCTCGGAAACGGTTGGTGAAAAAGAAACGCATTTTTTTAGCTCAAAGGTACATGTATTGAGTGCCTTAAAAAAAATCACGATAAAATACTGAACAACAATGAAAACATGGCCGCCGGCAGGTGATGACATTTTTTTCGCGACGTATGGCGGTGGACACTTCAGCTTAAACGGTCCATCTGAAATCTAAAAACACACGGATCATTCTAGTTAAAAATAAATACAAGTCGTTGACGATCATCGATTAGTCAAATATTTTTTTTAAAACGTGACGACGAATTGAAACTCGAGCATACAAAATCTATGAAAAAAGGTTGTTTTTTTTACGTAACTAGTAAAAAATGAAGATCGATTTTGAAAAAGTGAGATCGTCAACGACCTTTAAATGTTTCTCGTCGTATGTTCTCTGAATTGGGAAACAATCCATCGAGTGGTTCTCGAGACATCATGTCTCGAGACATTTTGATTGAAAGTAGTGTTTCGAGAAAAACGCGTTTAAGGGGTAATATCTGTTTGAAGCGTTAAAAAGGGGAATTTTCGGGATTGTTTTCACGAACCTATAAAGCCAATTAAAATGATTGGCGTAGAATATCCATAAGTCGAATTTCCGTAATCGAATATCCATAAGTACGAATATCCGTAAGTTCAATATCCATAAGTGAGTATAAAGTAGAAATGAGTGCCAGAAATGGCGGGAGGTAGAGGAAAAGTGAGTATAGAGGGAACCCAAACAAACCCAAAAGAACTCACTTATCTCTACCTCCCGCCATTTCTGGCACTCATTTCTACTCTATACTCACTTATGGATATTCATACTTATGGATATTCGACTTATGGGTATTCATACTTATGGATATTCGACTTATGGATTTTCGTACTTATGGATATTCGACGACAGTGAATTAAAACATCCTCTTAGCCGTTTGTTCATTATATATAGAGGTTAACAAAAATATATTTTTGTTCATTAAAAAAACAAAATGGCGGTGTACAGCACTTCGGGCCAAGACAATTTTTTCTTCAAGGTACCAATCGGCACGCTATAGAAATGATGAACATCGGCATTTGGAAGGAAATAATTTTTTTTTTCATTATCAACATGATTTTTGTACCGGGACAGCAAAAAAATTGATTTTTGCAAATTTGGCCTTAGTTCGCAAAAAAAAATTGAATTTTCAACGAAAAAAATCGATCGAAATAAGTTTATAAAAACCGCAAATGTTAATTGACCATAAAAACCGTGTGTACTTCAGTAAACAATGTATCTGAGAAGCTGCAGTTAACATTTCGATTCAATCTGATAAAAACTGTTTAAACTCTACTGCGTGCCCATTTCAAAAACAAGATTTCGAGACAAACGCGATTGAAATAGCTTGGATTTTTTTTTCTTCTACGCGATGCATAGTTTTGTTTTACTTCCGTTTTTGTTCATGTACACTTTATCGCTCATTTTTTAAATCGCCACACCAACAAAAATAAACAGCAAACTGTTTACAAATAGCGAATGCACAAACAGTGGCACGCGCTCGCAATGAGAAGCCGAATTTATCATTTCGGAGCTATCAGAAGTTATTCGAAATTCCAAGTGGTGGAAAAAAAATTCACCAAGAAATGTTAATGAATGTTATTCTTGAGACGTTTTACGTCATTGAAGAAAATAAGAAAAAAATTGAAACAAAAATTCAAATAGATATTATCCTTAAAGTTTTAAGTCTGGTGCTGCTACCGGCCCACCGTTGGAAGCTGTAGCTCATTCAATTTTAGGAATATTTGAATTAAATTTTCAATTAAATGCAATTTTTTGACTTACCTAGGTAGATGTCCGTTAACCGAGAAAAATTCTTTACAGATAAGGGTCATAGACATGACCAAGTATCGGAAGATACACGAAGAAGTGATGAAGAAGCTGGATAAGCTCGAGAACGAATTTCTGCCTCAAGTAATGGTGGACACGACTGAAATAATATTCGACGTATTGAAATTCCTCGAGCCTAGCCGGAAAGAGCTCATTATCGCCAATACAGGCCAGGTTAGCGCAATCGACGAAATCTCTTTATTTTTCTCTCTTTCTCTCTTTTTTTTTTATTCGAACGTTCAAACGGCAAGCGTAGGTTCGATAAGACATCGGGAAGACTAGAACGTCAACGATAAATTGCAGGTACCGGTCCAGTTTGAATTTATTAAGAAATTGGACGACACGAGTTACTGCAAAGACTGGCTGCACATAGAACCTTACACCGGCTTCATAAAACCAGGTGAATATTGCCGATTTTTTTCATATCGGTGGATTTATTAAAAACTACTATCACTCATCCTGCTGAAATTTGTCTCATTGGAATTCAATTCATCAACGGAAATTCTATTTTTATTTCTTTTACTCCATTTTGATTGATATCCGAAATATTTTTCGATAGAATTAGGTTGTAGGTCTCTGATAAGGACGTTAAAAAAAGTTTAAAGTAGCTTAGATCTGCAAAGAAAGATGGCGATTGGAAAAAGAAAAATTCGTTGCGTTTCAAGGAAGCAAACTTTAATATTATTATTATTCCGGAGTCATCGAGTTGCATTTATAAAATACTTTCAATATATAAATATATAAATATAAAATAAAAAATATATAAAAAAATGTATAGATATATAAACCTTAAATATATAAATTTCAAAGTATTTAAAAAACTAGAATTATTTCAAGGCTGGCGATGCGAAAACGTGTATGTGTATGTTTTCATTCGTTCAGGTGAGAAATGCGATATCAAGCTCGAGGTGTACGTCGACAAGAGATCCGCCTGCAAATTGAATTCCGGGGACGACAAACTTTACGATATTCTAGTCTTACATCTCGAAGGAGGAAAAGATATTTTTATTACGGTCACAGGTAAATTATACTCGATCTGACACGCAGACGCGTCACGTTACGTTCGCAAAGGCAATCGTTACATTCAGAAAATGCATTATTTCTTCCAGGTACTTACGAGAGAAGCTGTTTCGGCTCGTCTATGGAAGCTCTCGTTCATATTCCAGTTCCGATTAGAGAAATTCCCGTGGGCAGAATAATCGAGCTCGTGAGTATTGAATACATTGGTTTTGCCCTCCTCGTCGAGGACACTTTGGCGAAATAATAGGCGAATACAGGCAGTTGAAAGAAAATGGGGTCAAAATGACCCAGTGTACAGTCGAAGGGTTAAGAAAGATGAAATACTTTTAGTTTCTGAAATACTCAGCCATAGCATTTTAGTCGGCAATGATTTTGCAGGAAAACAACAAGAATCCAGCCCAAGACCCGTACTCGGTGCCGAAGGAAGTTTGGTTCTTGGTCGACCGTCTCTATCGGCACGGTATAAAAACTGCCGGACTCTTCGAGACGCCAGGACTGCACAGCGAGATTATAGCTATACGTGATTGGCTTGACACCGGCAGCCAAGATCGAATGCGTATCCTTAAATTTTCACTCAACTTCTCGATTTTTATGACGTTGAAGTTTGCATTATCGAACGCAATGATTTTTCTGTTCATTTATCCATTTCTATGCCTACTCAAAGCTCTTATTTCGCAAATTGAGGTCGTAAATCTGTACAAAAAATACGTAAAAACGTTTGAGTGATTTCCACAGCCACAACAAGATTGTATAATTAACCCTAAAACGGTAAGCTCGGGTGAAAAACCACTCCAGGTGAGTTTAAATCTCGCTTTACGAATTTTTCATGTTTTTCACCCTTTTACCTCACGTTTTTACTAACTTTTCCTACTTCAAGCGGAAACGCCGTAGGCCTACGTGATTCTGCAGTAAAAAATAAAAAGAATGAGCCCAAGTTGAACCCTTTTCGTGAAATTTTACAGGAGATATGAATTTTTCAAAATTAGGGTGGTCTATCACCCCAGGTTAGCATAATAGGTAAAAAAATAAAGTTACCATTTTAGGGTTAAAAAGAATTATTTTTTCGTTGCAATCCACCGATGTAAACTTCAACATCATTTATCTTCCGCTTGTAACTCTCGCTCGCTTTCCGACACCCGCGCGAGGCGTTTTTTTTCGTAATTTCCTTGACGAGCCCTTTTTCAGCCGGTGGTGTTCATTCGGTGGCAGAATCGTTGCTTCTGCTTCTCGAATCCACATCGGAACCTTTAGTTCCTTACAATCTTCACAACGTTTGCCTCTCCGCGGCAACGAATTACCTACAGTGCAAACAGGTAACGAAAATTGGCCGAGGCTTCTATCTACCGATGGCAAACCTTCATTGTTCGCGCAGAGGCTGCCACGAGGCGGATAAAACCGTGGCTTGGAAGCTCAATGCTTCAGGGACGAATCTCTCATATGTCACTGCTAAACATAGAGAATGACGTTGTTAAAAAAAATTCCAGCTGAAACAGTGTTGGGCTGATTAAGGGGAGATCTACACCTAGGAGCCGGAAAAAAGGTCATTTTTGTGAATGTTTTCGAGGAAAACTATTTCAAATTTCGGATTGGGGTTTTAATTATCTAAAAGTATATACATTCAAAAATATGTTTAATTTTCTTTATTTAAAAATATCAAAAATATACAAGGATATTGTATGATCCTTGGAGCGTCGTAAAAAAATCTGCGTATACGGTAGCCACTGGCGTTTCTTCAAAAATCATCTGAAAAAAAAAACGATTATAAAATTAGATACTATAATCTAGTACTTGCCATAGCCGATTTTGAAAATATCGATTTATGACAAAATGGCAGACGTTTGAACATAAATAGTGATTTTTGTGCCAAAAATTAGTTATTATTTTGCCTATAAAACAAAAACTAAGTAACGGAAAAAAAATCCTATGACAAGTACGAGATAATGGTGTATAGAATAACCACAAAAAACGTCAAGGCAATCGGTTCATTGGTTTTCGAGAAATTTTGGGTACCGATTTGAAAAACGTGGTTTTGAGAAAACGGCGTTTGAAAATTTGGGAATGAATAAATCATGAAATTTGTCAACTTACATGGAATCATCGATACCAGGCCCATAGTGTAGGTCTTCTACGGTCGACGGAATGTTCATAGCTTCTAAATCCTCGACCTCGACCATCTAGGTGTATATCTCTCTTTAATAGTTGTAGAGTAATCCTGCACGCCAATTTTGGAAATGCAGTTTTGAGAAAAACGCGTTTGAAGTTTACCCATTACAACACATTCACTAATGTAAAAAAAATCCACAACTCATTACATTACACTTTATAATGTAAAAAATGTCCATTGCCCATTACAATGTAATGTGCAATGAAAATGTTTCACATTACAAAATGTAATGTATTGAGTAATGGAATTTTTTAACATTAATAATTCCAATGTAATGAGTAATAGACATTTCTTACATTACAAAATCCACTGTAATGAGTAAGGGGTCGTCCATTAATCACGTGAGGTTTTTAGGCCACTTTTCGACCCCCTTCCCCCCATAGAGATATGTGGTGAGGTTTATAGCCCCCCCCCCCCCTTGCACAAAAAATACACGTGATAACACCTCCTCCCCCCAGCATGATCAATCGTCATGTTGTCCAAATCCCCCCCCCCCTATTTGAGCCTCACGTGATTAATGGACGACCCCTAACGGAAATTGTTTACATTACAAAACATAATGTAATGAGTAATGGAATTTCTTTACATTACCGAATGTAATGTAATGGGAAATTACTTTTTTATTATAAATTTCGCAACCCTACCTAGGAGCGGAATAATCGTCCTCTATTGTACGTAACCGTAACTCGCGACGTTTGTTTTGACAGATTGTGATGCAGTTGCCGGAGATCCGAAGGAACGTGTTTCTCTACATTTGCGCATTTCTACAAGAGCTTCTGAATCATGCTCAGGACAACGGATTGGATGCCAAAACATTAGGCACGTTATTTCGTCGAGCTACGATTCCCGAAAGAAGTTTAAGGGGCTATACCAGTGTGAACGCTGAAAATTTGGGTGATTTTCGGGATTTTTTTGGAAGAAAAGTACTCAATTAAACGTTTCGGAAAATTAAGCATATATTTGGCTATATTTGACCTATATTACGTAATTTTTTTTCATAGAATAATATTGAGATCCAAGCGACTTATGCGCTGCCTTCGGAGGCGCCAAAAAAAGTTCCTCCACTGCTGACACGATTCCGACCGATTGAGTAGCTGAAACCGAAAAAGGAAAAAGTCGTTAAACTGGAAGGCATTTCCTGTACAATGACGTAGGATTTTCGAAAAATATCAAAATCTAACAAAATGGCGTAGTTGTGAAAAAAGTCTGTTTTCTTGCCTATACAATGGTCGTTTTTTTCAATGCCAAATCGTCAATTTTCATCCAATCAAAAATATCCTACGTCATTGTGGGGTAAATATATTCAAGAGTACTCAGTTCAAATTTCAAGTCAATCGGATAATTGCTCTTGAATTTGAAAAATCTCATTTCGAGAAAAACGCGTTTAAATATTTAACTATCGATTTTTGCACGATAAAATGATACAAATGATAATGATATTCTTGAAAGTATAAACTGTCGAAAAAGGCAAAAAATCGATTTTTTGAAAGTGTCACACTGGTACAGCCCCTTAACGTGGCAAAAGAAGAATCGACTCGTTCGGCGATAAGTGATTTGATAATTATTGTTTTTTTTTCGTTACAGCGACTCTCTTCGGGTCGATATTTCTTCGTGATCCACCGCGAAGCCGTGAGGAACGTAGTCAAAGGAGTCGCGCGACCCAAGCGACCTTCGATCGGAAGAAAGCCGCTTTCGTCTATCACTTCTTGGTGAACGACCAGAGTGACTTTCTTGGCCGATAGGTGCACCGCTCACGATCGTTGCCTAGTATTAAACAATTGTTCATCCTTCGCGGCCACGAATGTCGCGTACAGTACGGGACATAATATAACGCAGCGTTGCTTATTACGACGTTCGATGTAGCTTTTTCGACGCGAGAGCGCGTATAACTCAGCGCGGCAGCGTATATTCGAGCTTGTCAAGCGAAACTGCCTAAAATTATCACGTAGCTTAGGATTTAAGTAGAATGAAATCACACGCGTAACAGCGCATTCGCGGGCATAATGAACGAACGTCGGAGACGAGCGCGAAAAAACTTCTCGAATTTAATGGAAATTAGGAATTTTAATCTCAGCAATTCCGATCGCCCATTTTACTTTCCCATAGATAGGGGGTAAATATTTTGTAATTCAAAATGTAGGAGGAAGACATTTGCGAAGTCTCCGACGGACGTTTCGAATTATCTCCGAAACGCTCTTGGTACTCTGTCATTCACCAACGGAAAAACAGACATTGTTCATTCTCTTCGTCAGTTTACCGTTAAGCAGGTTCGTCTCACAACCGGAGGTATCCTTCGGATACGCTTGACGTTGAGGACGTTTCAACGGTGCAGTCTAGTCAAATTAGTAATAGGATTCGAAAATTCTTACATACTTAACGCGCTTTTATCAGTTATGGCGAGGCGAAGCGATAATACTTGAGGATACGTCGTACAGTCGAAAGTTCGATTCTGATCCGAATTTCGCTATTTCGCCATTCGCCAAAGGTCCGAAGAAAGTGCAGGCGTATTCAAGATATTGCGAACTTTATTTTCTAATAATAATGCTAGAAAAGCTATCGGCAAATCGTTCAAACAAATAATCAGTGAAAAATGTTTTATTCGTGTGGAATAAAATCATTGATCTTTATCAAAAATCATATTTTTGGAATTCTGTTCCTCTCAAGCTTTCTCAAAATTCCCGCTCAGATTCGTTGTGCTCGCACTGATCAAATTGTTAGTCCAATTGGAAACTTCTCAAGAGCAACGTGGAACATTTCTACAAGACAAATTTGCGAATGCTTATCCATTTTTCAAAGAATATTAAAAAAGTGGGAATATCCTGAAAAAATGTAGTTTTTTTTTCGAAAAAAATCAATTCGTTCCATATGAAAAAACAATTTGCTGATTATTTCTCGATCAACTCTTCATCTGAAATATACGTTGATCACTTTTTGGCATTATTATACGCAATAATCAACGTTTATAACTTGAACGTCTGTATCTTTTCAGATTGTTCTCGAATAGCGAAGTACTGAAATTCTCGCAATTTTGTGCGCAGAGCTCATAACTTTTCTACGTAAAATTCGTAGCACACTTGGCGAAACTTAATTTTTTTTTCGGCCACTTGTCCAGGGTGCTGGACTGTACCATTGAAACATCCGTGAAGCGATGCTCACCACGAGACATCCGAACCTTCTTTCACGTCTATAAGACAAAAAGCAATGAATGTGTAAGACTTTTGTTAGAACGATTCCACAAATAATACGCTTTATGCACTGTGCCGTTAACGTATCTCGAACCATTTTCGTTTGCCAGATCGTTAAGGGGTTAGGCTACTGTGACGACCTGATAATGGGGGTTATTGGAAAAAATTCATTTTGAAGAAAAAACGTAAGATTATTGAAAATCTTGGCTATTTATTTTTACACTGCCGGCCAAAAGTTTCCAGACACTTCAGATAATTTCGAAACTTTCGATCACTCGATAATTGCAATATTATATTAGAATAATGTAATTAATTATACAGAGCTATATAATATCTTTGTAAAATAATAAATGAAATGGACTATATTATTCTAACATTATTCGGCAATTATCCAGTCATCGAAAGTTTTGCAATTATCCGAAGTGTCCGGAAACTTTTCGCTGGTAGTGTACCAAATTTCATAAAAAATATTAATAATGAAAGAAGCTATGAACAATCTCGTGAAGGACCTTTGAACGTGAGGGGCTCGACGGTGTAGTTGATTTTGGCCATCCGGTTGATCTGAAACAAAAGTTTTTTCCTCCAAACCGATAATATCGGTTAAGACTTGACCGAGCTTTTTTTTAATCAGGTTTCACTGATCAAAAAGAAATTTTACGTTTTTTTTCCAAATTTTTAAAGGAAAAATGACATTGTCAACTAATGAAAAAAAAAATGTTAATGAGAAGAACGTCGGTCAAGACTAAACCACTATTACACTGAACAAGTATGGCAAATTTCAAGTCAATCCGTTCATTAGATATCAAGAAATCGTGTACACCGTTTTAAAAAACATAATTTTCAGAAAAACGCGTTTAAAGTTTGACTAGCAGTTCCATCGTTGTAGTCGTAAGTTTATCTTCAATACCCTTGAGTTGCCTCAAGCGACTATCGATTTTTCGAAATTTTCTCAGTAGCCTAACCCCTTAAAAAAAGGCGAAAACAGCGGCGATTTTTCTTCACCACCCTACGTACAATCTCGCGATGTACCGTCCATTTAAAAACACTTCGAGGAACCGAATTCTTGAGCTTTGCTCCTTTCAACAGCAATATCGATTCGCACCAATTTGGCTGAATTGTTTGCTCGATCTTTCATAATTTCGGTCTAAGAGGTCACTTTTCTCGCGAATCACCATCAATCCGAGCATAATACTCATTTCTTTAGTACAAAATATAATCCTTCGTCACAGCTTCGCGTTCTGTAATACTCTCCATATTACACGGCAAGCTTGTCAGTGTGCTTTGTTCGTAGTTTCGTATCGAACTATTTCAGCATTTACTTCTCCGGCGCAACGCGAAAGTACCGCTGAACAAATCCGCCCCTCTCCGCTCGTCGAGATTCGCGCCGAGCGCGGAAAAGTCCGCAGACGGCAGGAAAGAAGCAAATTATTTTTCGCTCCAGAAGAACCCTGTATTTTTATAATTTTATAAGAGTGCGAACAACGAAAAGAACCGTCGCGATGTTTGCGCGAGAAGAACAGACGAGAGGGCGTTTTGCGCAGAGACCGATGAATTTCATGTACAATCCCCCCCCCCTTAAGTATCGATGTTTATCTTATTTAGTGACTAGCTGTCTCTCGTAGTTATAGCTCATAGAATCGTGTAATAATCTCAGTTTATATTCATATTTTATGACGCAGTTGATCGGAACAAAAAAAAACACGAAAATCAATCAGAACGTTACACATAATCCAGTAATTATTTCACCCCGATTGTGGATAATTATGACTTTATTTAAAAGCATTTTCTCGTCGCTAGTCATTCAATCGATACGAGATACGCCTGCCGGGGATTACAAATTAGAAAAAGCAATTGGTTCGCTACTGTAAGCCGGTCACTATCTCCTCGACGTGAAAATAACCGATGGACTTGATAATCTTGTAGTTACGTCAGATTGACCTTTTCACGAATTGTCAATAAAAAATCATACGTGATCTACGCCTAAATTGTTTACAAATCGACCCCAGTTTTCTGTTTTTCATTATCAAAAACTTTATTGCAATAGAAAAATATTAAGCCTTCGTGGAGTACAGAATTTTGTAGAACATATGTATGTATACGTGATAAAAACGTGCCGAGCATCGAATGGTGCGAATAAAAAAAGAATTACAGTCACGCTCGTCGAGAGCGAGACGGGTGGCAAGGAGAGGAAATGGCCGCCGGAATCGTCTGGTGCCAATTTTCACGACAATCACAATTTTATTTATTCTCCCGTGGGTGTGCACAAACGAAAAATCATGCGCCTCGTGGAGATTAAGGGAACGTACCGAATGCGGCAAAATATCGAAAAACGTTGCAATTTTCTCAAAAAAAAAAAAAAAAATGGTATAAGGGTAAATTGACTCGGGCCGGATGACCTTTGGGGCGAAATCGCGCACGGGACACGCACGGGCGACACTCGGGCGCGAATGTGTGCATTGGTCGACCCTTGACGCGCTATAAGAGCTGAACGGCGGGCGAGATTACGAGCAACGTCGACGGCAGAATTACACGAGTCGTCGATACATACAGGAAACAAAAAAAGTTGTATAGAAATAAGATTAAAGCGTTTAAGCGCTGCATCGCGCACACATCGGGCGTTCGCGATTCGAACGAATGGATAATAAAAAAAAAAGATACATTGAATAGAAAAAAATATCAAAGAATAAAAAGCAAAGGAATCAAGTCGCAAATGATCCCTTTGTCTTTCGTTCTTGCGGTATCGGGACGTTGCGAGTCCCGTTTAGAAGTTGAAACCTCCCTGGGGGGCGCTCTCGGCAGCTTGGAAGTCCAATTGGCCGTCCACGGTTGCCGGCGCGAGCTCTGCATTTTCGTTCTCCTGATGGGGCCAAAAAGAACGATTAGTCAATTGATGAGCAGAAAAATGGGGTTGAAGTTTGCATCGTTGGTACGTAAAGAAAATTCTTAATTTATTACTTCCGTTATTATCCAAAATCATATTTTGCAGATTTATGTTGTAGGGCGTTAAGGCATGTAACATTTAAAAAAAATCGATTTTTTTTGCATTATACGGTGGTATAGACGGTTATAAACATTCTGTTCATTTTTTTGGGGCGAAATTTGAATTTCGGTCGCTACAGCCTTTCTTAAAGAAAGTGATTCGAGCGGCGTGCGCACTCGAAACTTTAAACGCGTTTTTCTGTCGTTTTTCAAAACGGCGTACGCTTTCAAAGAAAGAGTTTTCAAGCTAACTGTCTCAAATTTTGACACAACATTCTTCACGCCATTCTTTATCTTGTCATAGAAGCTTTTTTTTAATCTTCAATTTTTTTAAAGAAAAAAATAGGTTCAATTCGATACTTTTTTTTTCAAACCGCCGCCATTTTGTCAATTGTGATTTTAAAAAACCTCCGTAGTGAGATAGCAGCTTTTATACGGATTAATAATCTTTTTGCAAGTTTTGTTCGACATATACGGTCACAACTGTGTACACCGTGCGGACTCCTTTTTTTTCAACCGTTGAAAAAAATGTAAAAAAATAAAAATAAGCGTTAAAAAATGTATTTTCTGTTCTTCATGAGTGCTTTGATTTGACATAAAATCAGACTGATTAGCGTAGTTCAACCGCCGAAAAAAAACAAAATCGCGAAAATCGTCTGTTTTTTGACCCGTTACACTGTGAGGATCCCTTAAGGTAGTACGAGCGCGCAATCTTGATTTCTGTAGATTTTGTTCAAATTTAAACCAGACATTGTTCATATCATTATGCATGTTTGACTGAAGTTTCAGAACAGTCGACTATTTAGATTGGGAGATAATGGGTTTTAAAATTGCAACTTTGAACACTGCAGGGTCTGCATTGAAATTTAGACAGAATAATTTTCCGTAAAAAATATTTGTCCTCTATGACAAGAAGACACATGGCAACACCGCAGAACAGTATAGTTCAACATTTCGAGAAAAAAATAATTATCGAGTTCCTGAAGTTACAAATTTTGTCAAAAAAAAATATTTGCATTATAAATATTAATATTTTATATTGTTTGTTATCTTAATTAACAAATAAAAGTGTTGGTTCATTCATAGCTAATTAAAAACTTTGTTCGATAAAAATTTACTCCCACATAAAAATTTGTGTTGAAGTATTATTTTAATTATGTCGCGCAAACCCATGTCATTGGATACGTGGAACGATGTGGTGTTGCCATATGTCTTCTTATTATAGGGGACAAATTTTTTTTTTTACGGATAATTATTCTGTCTAAATTTCAATGCAGACCCTGCAGTGTTAAAAGTTGCAATCTTAAAACCCATTATCTCCCAATCTAAATATTCGACTGTTCTGAAATTTCACTCAAACATGCATAATGATATGAACAACAATGTCTGGTTAAAATTTGAACAAAATCTATAGAAATCAAGATTGCGCGCTCGTACCTTAAGGGATAACACCACTCTAGGATTTTGGAAAAATCGTTTTTTTTTGCTTAAAAAATACTTTGGGGTCATAAAAACAATATGCAATTGGTCCTGTAGCAATTTTTTTTGAAGGTTCAATTATCGATTTACCGCAGGGCCTCAGACTTCTTTCAAGCGCCTCGTACAACTTTAAACGCGTTTTTATCGAAAGCACTTTTTTCAAACTGCGAGGACGGATTACTCGAACACCTTTGCATGGATCGATTTGAAATTTTGATAGCTTCACAATTACATTCTCTAGGGAGTAAGTAGCCGTTTTTTACATTATTAAATGTAAACTTTTTTTTATAAACAATGTACGGCTTATTTTTTTAATTGCAATTTACTGCAAAAAAAATTGCAATTTACTGCAAAAAAATTGCAATTTACTGCAAAAAATCGATTTATTCTTTCAAAGTGCGCAATTTTTTTTTAATTTGAAAAAAAAATCCCTACGTCATAGCTAATAATATATAGATTATAATTTTTTTTGGTTCTTGTTCCAGGTCGTATACTTTACGAGAAAACCGTCCTCTCGTGAAGCTATTTGTAAAAAACACGTTTTTCAAGATGGGCTCTGTCGCCTTTTGTATGAAAATTATAATAATTTTTTTTTTTACTTTAATATGTGTTAAATAAACCCTCTCAAAAGAAATATTAAGCATTTTTTCACACTCCCAAAATAAATTGTCAAAGTTAAGCCTTATTTTCTGCCGCTAGAGTGGTGTTATCCCTTAAATAAGAATCCTGAAAAATCTTTGCGTGATTTTCGCAGCTTAGATCTGCCGAAAGAAATTTGGGGAAGAAAGAAAAATCATTTTCGTTGCATCTGAACGATGCAAACTTGAGCGTGATAAAAAAAACGGCCTGGTGAATTTTCCAATCGACCTACCCCATCGGAGAAGAAAGAGTCGATCATGGCGACCGCCTTCTGGTAAATTTGTTCGTTTTCGTGATGCTGAAGGGCTTCGAGCTTGTCGAGACCACCGACCTCCTCGATCATCATGGAGACGCGATCCACCTCGCCCATTTTTTCGGCCGCGTTCAATATGTTCGTCAGGCCGTCGAGCACGACCAGCACCGTTTTCCAATCCTTAGCCTCGAGGAGATTGCAGAAGGGCGTCAGTACGCCGTGCTGCACGAGCTGCGCGAGTTGCTGTATCGTACCGCCCGAAGTCAAGTTCGTTACGGCCCAAGCTGCCTCCTTCTGCGACTTGAAGTCGCCCTGGTTCGAAGATATGACATACAACAGTCGTGGACGTGAAAGTTAAGACGTTTGGAGCGAATATATACGTTATTGTCTAGTTTATACTGAGTCTGCGAATTTTTCGAAGTCCTCTCACCACAAAACAGCAGAGATCAAAAATAGTTTAATGCATGCAATTTTACGTGCTGTTAGATTGGCAAGACGTTCACGCTACGAGTGATGTAATTTTTTTTGGCTATTTAGCACCAAGATAAACCATTTCTAACGCATTAACGCAAACATTTGTGAACATTTGCAAAAAGAAACCTCATCGTGCTCATCGTAAACCATATGCATTCAATACTAGCTTTCCGCCCGCGGCGTCGCTCGCGTAGCCTTGTGTTGAATGCTCCTCGATGAAATGTGCTCTTGAAATGTTTCATTTAGGAACACGTAGAATTGTGTTGAAGAGCATTAATACTGAGTTTCAAGTAAATCTGAACAGATATTTCATTTACCATACAAACTTTGCTACCCCCATTCCCCCTTAAGGATTGAATTTCCAAAAAACGCTGAAATTTCATTAATTGTGTCTAGGAGCAGTAGTACAAAGTTTCGACTAACGTTGACCCGATTTTTTAAAGGTAATCCTATCGCCAGGCTGGAATCCATCGGATTTTCATAATTTTTTTTTTGAGCTTTACTAAATATATAAATAATCGTCACTGTAAAATTTCAGAGTCGTTTATCGACCTAATTGCAGCGAAAAAAATGATTAAAATTGCGCATTTTTGTGAAGGAATTCCGAGACGACATACAAAAATCCAATTTCCGGTCGCTACAAAAGTGTATATAATAGTGGTAATCCGTCAGATTCTAAAAAATAATCAGATTTACATACTTAACACTTGTAGTAATCCAATGCTCTCAGAAAAAATCACGCTTATTGACCTAATTTTTATGTAATATCAAGTTTAATTTGAACTTCCGGTATTGGATTTATTACCATTTGCTACGATAAAGAGACGTGACAGCAAGGCAATAGCTGACTGTAGTCCTAACCTCATCTCACTCATTCGAATTTCCACGCATATTGCATTTTTAACCGACATATTTCGCCGACACGAATTCTCCACGCATTTTACCAGTCGTGGCCCGAATACAATGCTTTATACTAGGTGCGCAACTAAGTTCTCGGGTTTCACACATGGATGGCGCTAGCGACGGATGTAGTCGGCATACAGGTCTGAAATTGGGTGTCTTTATAGCTTGGACATCTGTTAAGAATACCCAGTCGTATAACAAATATCGCAACACAACGACCTTTTTTCTAACCTCGAAAATGTCAAAGTTTGTGCCAAATAAACAGCATTTGCGGAAAGCATTGTTTTTCTGCTTCAACCTAAAAAAACAGCAGCTTAAGCACGTCGGTTACTTGAGGAGGCCTACGGCGAACATATACCATCAAAAACAACGTGTGAAGATTGGTTCAAGCGGTTCAGAAGTGGCGATTTTGAGACTGGCGACAAGGAGCGCTCGGGAAGACCGCAAACATTTGCGGAAGCCGATCTGCAACCGTTATTGGATGATGACACTCAAACAGAAGATCAACTTGCCGAGGCATTAAATGTGACTCGGCAATGTATTTCGAAACGTTTGCACGCTATGGGAAAGATTCATAAGGAAGGAAAGCGCCGCATGAGTTGACTGAGAGACAAATGGAAAATCGAATAGCCACTTCCGAAATTTTGCTTTTGCGGCAGAACAGAAAGAGTTTCCTGCATCGAATTGTTACCGGCGACGAAAAATGGATATATTTCGAGAATCCCAAACGCAGAACGCAACTTCGTGGCTTTCACTTGGCGAAGCGTCAACATCGACGGCACGGCCAAATCGTTTCGGGAAAAAGACAATGCTCTGCGTTTGGTGGGACCAGAAAGGAATCGTGTACTATAAGCTGCTGAAACTGGGCGAAACTGTCAACGGGCATCGCTACCGACAACAACTAATCAATTTGAACCACGCATTGCTCGAAAAACGGCCAGAATGGGACACGAGTCACGAACGTGTGATATTGCAGTACAACGCTCCGTGCCATCGCAGTTCCATTCTTCAGAACACCATAAAAACACTGAAATGGGATCAGCTACCGCACTCGCCGTATTCGCCAGACCCCCTTCAGACTATCACTTGTCCCGGTCGATGGCGCATGGCTTGGGTGGGCTACACTTGGCCAATTACGATGCAGTAGAAAATTGGTTGGACAAATGGTTTCAGTCCAAAGACGCGTCTTTTTATCGTCGCGGTATTTATGTATTGCCAGAGAGATGGCAAAAATGTGGAAATAGCGAGGGACAATACTTCGAATGAACCATTCGTCTTGAAATTTACGATTTTTTATTGGTAAAAAAAAACCCGGAAACTTAGTTGCGCGCCTAGTATTTCCGCACCTGACATTGTTTTGACAGATCGACGTTGAAAAGCACGGAGGTTAAACTTGCCTGGTTGAGTAAAAAGAGACGGAGATAGAACTCATGTTGCCAAATATCAAACCTAGAAAAACTGCGCGAATCGTTGGAATAACTATTTTTTCATTTTTCGAATTGAATGTGAACATTCATTAAACAGCTTACACATGGAAAATTTCAGTTATTACAAATTATTTGTTTTGCATATGTTAAAAATATAAATTGTACAAGTCTCAAACATGATCAGTGGTATGACTAGTGTTAAGCGATAGGATTACCTTAATTTTCCATACAAATTTTGCCATCCCCTTTCGTTTAGGGGTTGAATTTCGAAAAATCCCTTTTTAGTGGGTGCTTACGTCACAAAAGCAACCTACTGTCCAAATTTCACTCAATTAGCTTCAGCGGTTTTGGCTCGACGTTAATGAACGAGTCAGGAAATGTTCTTTTATATGTTTAATTTGAACCATCAAGGTTTGATGAAAGATTACGAATCTTGGCTGGCCAATAAAAAGCATTGCTGCCAACCTCAATGTCCGCGAAGTTGCCGTATTTCGGCAACACTTATTATCAACCAATGGTAATGATAAATAATCTAGTGACAAATATACACAGGCATAATTACAAATTACTCAAAATTTCATTCTGAGTTGTCTATTACATTCGGTGACGCAGTTTTTTTTCCATAATAATCGTCGATAATGTTATACTTTTTCAAGTGAGTAGTAATACAAAAGTTCCTCTTATTTACGTAATAAAAATATAAAATGCATAATTTTGCTATTTAATTGATTTGAATAGAGAACTAACAATGAGTGAGTAGGTTTTGGAAACTGAAGCACCGTTTCTTACCGATTCCAGTACTTTGATGAGAGGCGGCAACAGATCGGCGTCGATGACGTGCTGTATCTGGCCGGTATTGCCAGCGGTAATGTTGCTGATCGTCCAGGAGGCCTCCTTGATGATATTGAGCTTCGGGTGTTCGAGCAACATCCGCAAATTTGGCAAACCGTCGCACGCTATTATGGCGTCCGTCTGATAATCGTTTCCGGTCGCGATATTACCGACGGCGCGGAGCGCAGGCGTCAGAACCAAGACTTCCGGTACGCGGAGCAACGAGACGAGTTTCGGCACAACGTTGGACTCGACTACGGCTCGGATTTTCTCGTTGGTGCCGTCGGTCAAGTACGAAAGTGCCCAGCAAGCGTCGGCTTTGAATGGAGCGAAACACGAAATTAAGTACACGTGAAATGATGTCATTCGTTACCGCTTTTGATTTTTACCTAAATGAATTTCGACATACCGAGGATATCGTCGTCGTCACTGTTCAAGAGACGATTCAACGCCGGCAACGCACATTTGACCGCTTCGAAGGGCGGCGGTGGATTTTTGTTGCGGCACAAATTCGATATCGTCCATACGATGTTTCGCGTGAAAGTCACCTTCGAACAACAGTTTTTCGTTAGGCAATCAGAGCGTGAAGATTGAGGGGAGGCACCTGAGTAAACGGCGAGAAAAACAGGAAAACTTCGGGAATTTTTATCTCAAAAACTAATGTTTCGATTGGATCCGGATTTTTTCATTGGAAAATATGTACATTGAGGTATGCTTAGATATCTTTTTAAATAAATTCTTTGACTGGAAGCGATTCAAACGCGATTAACTCGAAACGTAGTTTTCAAAGTCGGTGCCAGATGAATCTCAAAAACGGCTTGTCCGATTTTCTCCAAATTTGGATACAATATTCTTCGATAGTTTTTCTCGTTCGCCACGTAAGGGTTTTCCATTTGATTGAACCATTGCTTTTTCATGCAATGTGTATGCAATCCAAAATCGTCGGAAATTGCGAACGAAAAACGAATGTTAAATTAAAACGGTCGCAATTCCGTCAAAAATGAAAATAAAAAAAAAATCCTACGTGGCGAACGAGAAAAACTATCGAAGAATATTGTATCCAAATTTGGACAAAATCGGACAAGCCGTTCTCGAGAAACATCTGGCACCGACTTTGAAAACTATGTTTTGAGATAATCGCCTTTGAATCGCTTCCAGTCAACGAATTTATTTTCAAAAAATCCTAAACATACCTCAATATACATATTTGCCAATAAAAAAACCCGGATCAAATCGAAACATTAGTTTTTGAGATAAAAATTGCCGAAGTTTACCGGTTCTCGCCGTTTACTCAGGTACCTCCCCTTAAAGTAGAAAAGGACTCGCGAATGGTCCCAGCTTTCGTGTTGGGGAGAAGTATCGCTTCCTTTAGGCTGACGAATGAATGTTTTTAAACGTACCGGAGTGTCGGGCTTGATGAGATCTATCAGGAGGGGCATGCAGCCAAGACTGAGCACGAGATCTCGCGCCGTTGGACCGTCACCGGCAATGTTGCCCAGGGCCCATATAGCCTGCTCGGCGACGTTCATCGCCGGTGACTTCAGCAACTCTATCAGCTTCGGCACAGCGCCGTGCTTGATCACGACGTTCGTCTGTTCCGAGGTACCGGAAGCTACGTTGGTCAGGGCCCAGGATGCCTCGAATTGCAGAGCAGGACTGCAAAGAACGAATAAAAAAAACTTGCCATTGTTTCTGGTTTTATGGAAGGAATCTTCATCTTTAATGGGTTAGGCTACTGTGAAAATGACGAACACTCGTTCGTTGCTTGAGGCAACTCAAATTGAAGATGGAGGTTCAACGTATGGTGCAGGAATCGCAGATTGAAGGTAAACTTATACCACCAAATGCAGGTGAAACTTTAATCGCGTTTTTCTCAAAAATATGTTTTTCAGAACGGTGTACACTATTTCTCGACACCTAATGAACCAATTGACGTGAAATTTGGTACACACACTCAGTGTAATAGTCGTTTAGTCTTGACCCCAGTTTTTCTTCTCAACATTTTCTTTTTCATTAGTTTAAAATATTAGCAATAATGAAAAAATACAATACAACTAACAGATGTAATCATAAGTTTACCTTATTCCTTCCTTGATACACTGGGTCATTTTGACCCGGACGAAATTGAAATAAAATACTCACTTTTCCAAAATTGAAAGTTTTCAATAGCTTTTTTTACAACAATTCAATTTTATACTTTCCGAATTTTAATTATGCAGATATATTAGGGGCCCTCCATAAATTACGTCATTTTAAAATAAGGGGGAACGGATGAAAATTCAGCAAAAATATATGGACGGCCCCTCTAGAAAGGTTTAAAGTGAATCCCGGATTCTTTTTTCAATAACAACCGACCGAAGGGTTGTTGAGGGCAGGTGGATGAAGTACTGTCCGAGTCAAAGTGACCCAGTGTGTCAAAGCCCTGGCCAAACATAAGTGTCTCGAGGAAGGGTTAAACGCATTTTTCTCGAAACTGTTTTTCAAAACGGTGTACACGATTTCTCGGTTTTTTATGAACGGCTTGACTTGAATATTTGTACACTCGTTCAGCGTAATAGTACTTTAGTCTTGACGACGTTTTTTTTCATTAGTTATTAACGATAATGTAATTTCTCCACGAAGAATTTGAAGAAAAATTCAACATTTTTTTATTACATAATTGAAAAACGATAACAAAAAAAATCTCGGTCAAGTCTTAGCCAATATTATCGGTTTTAAGAGAAAACTCGTTTTTTTTTGTTGCAGATCAACCAGGTGACCGAAATCAAGTACACCGTTGAGCCCCTCACGCTCAGAGGACCTTCAACAGATTGTTTATAACTTATTTAATCATTATTATTTTACGAAATTTGGTATACAACTTTGTTAACGTACGTACAAATCAATGTTCAAACGATTTTTAGTTAATCATGTTACTTGTTCCTTTAAAATGAATTTTTGTTTGAAAACGTTGATTTTCGGGTCGTCACAGCAGCCTAACCAGAGCTTGCAATCCGGATATCCGCCAATTTTTTTAATCCGAATAACGCAGGCAACTCAATGTGGATAATTCGGATAATATGGATAGTAAAATTCATTAATTATTTGAACATGGAACTAACTATAGTAAAACAATAATTTCGGCATTGTGTGCAGTCAGTACACGTAGCTAACAAGTAATCTTAAGGGGAGGGTAGGGGTTTGTCCTTTTGAAAAATCGATTTTTTTTTGTCTTTTCTTATAGTTAAACATTTCAAGAATATAATCCCAAAATGTCAAGTCAATTAGAGAAAAACTCTCGAAGTTATTGACTATTTAGTCCCGCTCCTCTAACAATGTAGCTCCGACTCCTCTAAACTTCAAACGCGTTTTTCTCGAAACTTTTTCAAAGTCCGTGTTCACTGCCATTTGAAAACTACATGACCGATTTATTTCAAACTTGGTACACACTTTCTACATATAAAATACCTCCCCCAACGGTTAGGTTGGGATTTTTTTACATTGAGGGGTTTTTCCATCCCCAAAATGGCGGAATTTTTCGTGAAAAATAGCACTTTTCACTTTACATGACCACAAAGAATTTTGAAATGAAAAAAAAAAATCATCAAAAACCGTTGGGGGGAGGATTTGATGATACTTTGACTAAATTTTAATGGTACTTGATTTCAGATCATTTCTAGCTGAGATACAGTGAACACCGCAAATCGTGTTTTTCCAAAGGCGTTTTTGGAAAAGCTCTGTCACCGGCTTGTTTGCGGATATCGCGTACAAATTTCACGGAATGGTCTTGAAATGACACTTAACGATTTACAAAAGGTTTCAATAAATTTACTCTATCCATATAGATTTAAAAAATTCGCAAAAGTGTTTTTTTTTCACGCTGAAACCCCTACCCTCGCCTTAATTTCAAACATGCTTTTTTTCTTTATTTTTAATATTTTGTGTGACGCATTCAATAGTAATTCATTAAGAAAATCGCGCGCGGAAAATTTGAAATGTATGCGTCTGTGAGTTAAGTCTGAAATACCTATGTTAATTGTGCATTTAAGTTGATTCGAGATCTCACTATAACGTTTAAGTATATGATTGTTTTTACTTTTTGTCTCACAAGAGAGAATGGTCAATTTTTTAATCTTAGAATAACGAAGTTTTGTTTTTTTTTTAAATTTTGTTTGATATTTTATTATCTCATTATTACTATGATAATCAGTTTAAGTTTTAAAGGCAAAAGGTGCCTGTTTTCAATGATTCATATTTTATTTTAATATTTTATGGTAAATAGTAGCATACTATTATGTTCGATGATTTTGCGATATTAAAAATGGTAATGTCGTGTAAACTATGGTGTAGAGAATGGTGTAGAGAAAAAAATTGGTGTAATTTTAATAAATATGAATGACTACTTTTTAACGGATTGCCTTTGTTTTTTTTTTTTTAATTATCCGAATTATAGGAAAAATCCGAATAGTAAGGTTCACTACTATCCATATTATCCGGATACGAAAAATTAATGGCCCTAAGCCTAACGCCGATACGGACGGGAATTTGGTTTTTTTTCTTCAAAAATTAGTCACTGACTAATTCTCTTTCTTCTCAAGAATCGACAACTCAGGATCGATAGACACGCGAAAAATGCTAATGCACAAACGAAGGCTTCGTACTTGTGATGATAGCTCAAGAACTCTATGCAACGAGGAACAATTCCCTGTTTGACCATAGCATCGATCGGGGGATTTTTCTCCTGGCTGAGCATTTTCCTGCACGCCTGGGTAGCTCTCAGTTGTATAGTCTCGTCGCTGGAGCCCATTCCCGATATCATCTCCTCCATCGACATGTTGATCGGCGACTTTTGACTCTCCGGCGATTGTACGATCTCATCGTCTATGGTGAGATTGCGCCTCTTCAGTATCTGGTCGTCTCTACGAGCTTTGCGCAGCTCCACCGACACCTCGTTCCTCCTTCTACGAGCGTCCTGAAAAACAAACGTCGTTACATTTCGTTTACTTTTCGGCCGAATAGTTTCCACGCTCGGCTTCGCTCGTCTACTCACGTCGTGTTTCATGTTGTTCTTGAACTTGGCCATGCGGCTGTTGTGTACTGCCTCCGGCGCGGGCATTTTCGCTGGAAAGAAAAGGAACGATCGTCGCGTAAATTTACATTCCCTCGGGGACTCGAGGACTCGGGTTCATGGCCTACTGACGCATCAGCCGCAAAGTTGACCGTAGAAGACCTACACTATGGGCCTGGTATCGATGATTCCATGTAAGTTGATAAATTTCATGATTTATTCATTCCCAAATTTTCAAACCCGTTTTTCTCAAAACCACGTTTTTCAAATCGGTACCCAAAATTTCTCGAAAACCAATGAACCGATTGCCTTGAGGTTTTTTGTGGTTATTTTATACACCATTATCTAGTACTTGTCATAGGATTTTTTTTTCGGTTACTCAGTTTTTGTTTTATAGGCAAAATAATAACTAATTTTTGGCCCAAAAATCACTATTTATGTTCAAACGTCCGCCATTTTGTCATAAATCGATATTTTCAAAATCGGCTATGGCAAGTACTAGATTATAGTATCTAATTTAATAATCTTTTTCGTTTTTTTTTTCAGATGATTTTTGAAGAAACGCCAGCGGGTACCGTATACGCAGATTTTTTTACGGCGCTCCAAGGATCATACAATATCCTTGTATATTTTTGATATTTTCAAATAAAGAAAACTAAACATATTTTTGAATGTATATACTTTTAGATAATTAAAACCCCAATCCGAAATTTCAAATAGTTTACGTTAAAAAAATTCACAAAATGACCTTTTTTTCCGGCTCCTAGGTGTATATCTCCCCTCAAGGTATTTATTTTACAGAGGGCCTGTTTTGCAGGGGCATAAGCAGGGCCCTTTTGCATCATTGTTAAACTACAGCAGCGCTTAATATAAAAAAGTCACCATCAATTATCATACCCAACGGTGGACTGGAATAAAAAAATTCGTGCAAATTTAGTGGATTGAGACATCGTTACATTTTCTCTGCAAAATCGCAGCTAGGAAAATTCTTCTGCTAGTCACATTTCTTTCAGTTTTATCATTGATATTTTCTTCAAACATTCAGGGACATTATTTAATCTATTATTCGCTTTATGGAGATAATTATTACCTCCATTAAACGCCATATAAATGAGACCAATTTTAGAGACGTAATTTTCGTTAAAAGTTCCGTAACTTGGTTTGAAATTTTACAATCATAGTGGGATGTGTTTTTACTTGAATATATACGTAAATCAGTTGATAGTTAAATATGCGAGTTCGTGAAAGAAATACCTTAACGGCATGCACAAGATCAACATAACCTCAAAAGTGTTCCAAAGCTGTTTTCTCATAAATGATAAAGTTTTTAAGGAAAAACAAAGCACCAGACTCTGGAGAATTCGCAGACGAAAAGCTTGACGATTCTATTTTGACATGAATGTCATTCACTTTTGAGCAATTTTCGGTAAAAAATTTCAGTTCAGTGCCAATTCGGAACAGTCGAAATGTATGGTGTTGAAGTTTGTATCGTTGAAACGCACCGAAAGTTATTTTTCACTCTTTATTTTCCATATTTTTATTAATACATCTTTTTTTTTGAGATTTATATTGTAGATCACTAAACAAATATCTTAAAAAATGGTTAAAGGATTTTTGTAGGTCTAATTTACGAAAAGAAATGAAAGTAATTCAGAAATATTAATTTTCGTTGCGTTCCAACGATGCAAACTTCAACCTCATCGAAATTGATTGAAATCCTGTGCGAGACTTTTTACGATAAAATTAATCGTGAGCTCAGTCGGAATTTGGGTCAATTTTTCGGAATTTTCGATCACGCGAAATCCACATAAACAATTTTTCAAAAAAATTTCTCTGCCATTTTCAAGTGAGGAAACTTCCGGAAAGACGAAAGAGCGTGTAGAATTGGACATTTATATTAAATATAGACGAGTTGAAAATTGCAATGAAAGCGTAAATATTCGAAATTCCAAGGAAATCCAAAATAGGATTTCACTCGGATCCAATGTCGGACTTGTTTCCATAAATTGGTCAGCTCGGATCTTTGATTATTGAAACGCGTAATTTTCTTTATTCTCGCAATCCGCACGCTCCATCTTGTTTACTTTCTTTCGTCCGCTTTCGGTTAAATTGGCCGAGAGAGAAGTTTCTGGAGATCGAGAAGGGTGTGCGTATTCGCGTATCACGGAAGGTTTTCCCGAGGGCCAAGTTTTTCCATTGTGAGAGATTTAACCTCGTTGGTCGCTCGAAGTGTTCGCGAAATTCACGAAACTACGTCGTTCGGGAAAGTCCGTTGGCGAAAGTAGAAAAAAAAAAACGAGACGCGACGAACGTCCGATGGAATTAACCGAAAATGCGTGACGAAATGTAATGACGGGTACGAACGATTGTCCGATCTTCGGAATGTTCCGTAACGGTCGAATCACCGGAGTACGCGAGACAAAGCGAAATAACGCGTACGAACGTACAATTCCGACATTAGAGTCGTCTGTTTTTGGCGTTCTTACCTCCGAGATGCGACGGCGTCTGATCGTAAAAGAGTGAGGTTAAACCGCGTCGTTGCTCCGTCGGCGGTTCTTTTAATCGATAAATTATCGCGAAACGAGTTATTTAAAACGTGAAGAAAATCGCGACCAGCGCGACTAATGGCAGACAATTGCACGAAATTGGATTCTCTCCTTTCTCCGTGGATATTCTCTCCGTTCTCCTCGGCTGGACTGTCCTCGCTGATATTCGCTTATTTCTGACCTTCGCAACCTGTTGAACTGCGGAAAAAAAGGCTGGCAGCACGGTCTACCAATCTGATTCGCAGATTGACTCGTAACCGTTTTCTCATTGGCTCGCGTCGCCTTGACAACCAGACCATTCGACGGCTCTTCTCCAACGTTTTATTCATTCGAAATTCAAACGAAACGATCGCTTCCGAGCAAATTGCAAGGCCCTTTTTGACAAGATTTTATTTAACTTGACTTTCTGTGAGATGCGAAACGGACAATCGATATTTTACTCACTTCTCGACTGCTTCGAGCTCTGAAATTTTGCAAACATGCATCTAAAAGGTGACAATGCATGATTCACCTTGTAAAATTAGCGATATCTAATCATCCATATAAAATCTCATTTACACATACAAACAAATTCGTAGCCGACTGTGTTTGTACGTGAAAAGTTTATATGCAGCAATTAGTCAAAGTTCAATCCCAATTACAAGCTATGTTATATTTTACAAGCATTCCATGTTTCTAACCTACAAACTCGTGAACTAGTAAACTACTAGTAACATCGATTAAAGACTAGAAAGTAGAAAATAATTTACATGTAAAAAAATATTTAAAAAACAAGCTTTTATTTAATGTACTAAAAAGTAGAAAATAATTTTTTTTACCATGTCACCTATATGTGACTATAAATAAAAGCTTGGGGCGCTCAAAATTTAGACGTACAATCTTTAATTTACATAAATCCGTTAGGAAATCAACTGTATTTAATTTACTGTAAAACAACCTTAGATTTCTTAAATAAAAATCCTGAAACTGAGTATAAACGTGTGATAATAATTTCTCTCATTACTATTGCGCAACTTGAATACGGTTAATGAAACTGAACTGATCAAGTTTATTAAACATTTAAAAAGTTGAGCGCTTTAAGTTATTATTTATAGTCAAATATAGGTGGCTCGTTAAAAAAAAAATTGTTTCTACTTTTTAGTACATTAAATAAAAGCTCGTTTTTTTTTCAAAATTTTTTTAACATATAAATTTTCCTTTCGTTACACGGCAAAAGAAATTCTTTTCGTCAAAGACGTAAGAACGCCCGATTCTATCAGCCCGAATAACTTTTCGGGCTATATGTCTCAGGCGGTGATAGATTTTTAAGATTCGATATATTTGAAAAGCGATCTCACCGTATAGCACTTCCGGAACTCCTGAGGCCTTCCGGCGTTTGAATTCGCAACGAAAATCAGGTGACGATCTTTTTTAAGGGGTTAGGCTACTGTCAAAATGACGAACACTCGTTCGCCGCTCGAGGCAACTCATTTGAAGGGGAAGGTTCAGCATGTCGTGTAGGAATCGCAGATTGAAGGTAAACTTATACAATTAAATGCTGGTAAAACTTTAATCGTGTTTTTCTCGAAGACAAGTTTTTCAAAACGGTGTACACGATTTCTCGACACCTAATGAATGGATTAACTTGAAATTTGGTACACACATTCAGTGTAATAGTCGTTTAGTCTTGACCCAAGTTTTTCTTCTCAACACTTTTTTTTTCATTAGTTATTAACAATAATGATGTCATTTTTTGTCGAAAAATCGAGAAAAAAATGCAACATTTTTTTTTGATGATTATAATACGGTAAGAAAAAAAACTCGGTCAAGTCTTAGCCAATATGATATATTTTGATAAAAAAACTTGTCTGTTTGTTTCAGATCAACCGAGTGGCCAAAATCAAGTACACCATTGAGCCCCTCACGTTCAAAGGTCCTTCACGAGATTCATAATCATTTTAAACTTCTTTCATTATAAATATTTTTAAATTTATAATTAAAGAAGTTATAATTTAACTTTAAATCATAATTTTAAACTTCTTTAATTATAAATCTTTTTAATTTAAAATTAAAGAAGTTATAATTTAACTTTAATAACTATAATTTAACTTTAAATCATAATTTTAAACTTCTTTAGATATAAATATTTTTTAATGAAAATCGGTATACAGCTTTATTAATCTACATACAAATAAATCTCCAAACGATTGTTCAATAATTTTACGTGCCCTTTTAAAATGAATTTTTCCAACATTTTTAAAATTGATTTTCGGCTCGTCACAGTAGACCAACTCCGTAAGTAATGTTCGTGAATGCAAATAACATAAAATTAATTAATCATTTACATATTCAAGCAACGAAAAATGTTAGGTAGCGAGATTTTACTAACCTTCCATGCTTCATTGAGGCGAAGTTTTGGCGAAAAAGCTTTTTTTCTCGGCGTTCAAATGTAATTATGTTCAACGTGTTCCAAAACGCTGAAATTTATATTTTTTTTTGTTCGCTTGGTGATTGTCATAAAATATTGGATGGGCGATATATTTAGATACAACGCCAAAGGAGCCTGTATAAATCTTCGACTATGCATTTTTATTCGGATATTACAAAAACGACTTTTATAGCGCATTTTTTTTTATTCACCAGGGTCTACCGGGATCTGTCAGTTTGTCTATTAATGTAATTTCCCCCTCTGTTTTTCTTCAAATTTCAACTTTAAACGCAATCTCAACGATTTTTGATTGCTCTCGCGGGTTTCGTTTGCGCAACTGATTAAATTCGAACACAGTTTCTAATTTCCCGCCCTCTCTTTCACAGTTCTTTCTTTTGTCGTTTTTTAAAAATGAATTCGTTTCCCGCCGTCAAAGACCCGCCATGATGCTTCGCGCATACGGGAAGTACGAGAGCGCCCGTTTACGAGCGCGGTGAAGAAAGGAAACTGAAGAAAACGACCGTCAGATCCGGATAAGACCCTCGTCGATAAATCTACAAAATCTCGGTCAGTTTTTTTTTCTTCTTTCCTTGAGGATGAGGAACTTCCATAAAATACGGACCCCAGATTCATACACATAATATACATACGCAGCACATTCTTACATTACATAATTGTTTCGCGGATAAACATTCGTCCCGGACTATTTTTAATTTTCATTTCCGTGTACTTCATCGTCGCGACTTCGTCATATTATGCCCCCCCCCCCTTCATTTCTTCACCTAAGACTACGTTTTTCTTTCTTCCTTGAAATGATTAATCTGCGTGTAAGGTATGTGTGTACGTTTGTTTTTTCTCTCTTAGTAACGCTTTTAGTACAAACGAGCGCCGTTAATGGCGCACCTCTCGCTGGCGCGCGCGCACTTTTCACTCTTCATCGTTTCTTCCGCTCTTTTTTTTTGTATATTTTATTTTCTTTATATAATAATAATCGTCCAATATCGTTTTTTTTCTCCTCCATAATAATTATACTTTACAAGTGGTTACCTAATAATTGTTTCAAGATAGTGCCCGACCTACGGGAAGGGTTCTTTACCTTCGTTTTATTTTCTTTTTCTTCATTTCTCGTTTTACTTTATCGTTATAATAAATATGTACGCTACATATGCAGTTTTAATGGTAGATGCATATTTTCTTTTTTTAGAATTTGGTACTCTCGAACTGACACGTGGTCATTCAATCACTCGGATAAATCTTCTTTTCTCTCGATTCATTCACGCACTAAATCATATAACTCTCTCGCTCTCTCTCTCACACTTTCTCGCATTTCCGTCCTCGTCAATGTCAATTATATATATATATATATATATATATATATATATATATATATATATATATATATATATATAATTTTTTTTATTTTGCAGCATTTTATTACGTGGTAATAGTTTTAATGTGTATCGTGTAGCTTCCCTTTCGATTTACTTCTTCCTCCTCTTCTTCTTCGTCTTTCGCTTCTTCGTCAACATACTTCCTATTTACGATTACAGTTTTTTCTGCGTTATTTCTGCACCGCTCGCGATAATTTTTCTCAATTATTGTGAACGGGTGCGTAGTTACCGAGGGCAGTGAGGGTCCAAAAGGAGAAGGTATGGTTCTCGATCCCAACGATTTTTTCACGATCACACGTACATATATACGTGTGTTTGTTTATCTGTGTGCGTAGGTGTAAACAATACACAATATTCGATATTCGAAAACAACATGGCTGGAACTTTGCACACGAGTATATGGAGTGCTTGTCTTCCTTCAACTTTATACATGGCCTCGGTACCGGAAGTGGCGACGCCGCGTACTAAAAAAA
Organism: Ophion ellenae; assembly: GCA_963210295.1. Classification (NCBI taxonomy): domain Eukaryota; kingdom Metazoa; phylum Arthropoda; class Insecta; order Hymenoptera; family Ichneumonidae; genus Ophion; species Ophion ellenae. The sequence goes on from OY723395.1 coordinate 27,768,342, forward strand.
ATCTCGTAAAGCGTTCATGGACGCGGGCGTCTGTTTTTTTTTTGTTCGTTCAATTAATCTTAATATCAATATCGTGAATATTCACTATTATATTTTTATATACACGTGTGTATACGCATATGTATATGTACATACGATCGGAGAAACGTGGGTTTGCGATTGTACCTCCACCATTTTGTCGTCCTCGCGACTCGGCAGCCATTACGATGTTCATCGTTTTATCGGCAATAATGACAACGATAATAATTATATCAACATTAACAATGATAATAGTAATAATGAAAATGATAATGATGACAATAACGCCAACGAAATTCGTAATTATATCAAAGTAGGTTGCAATGATAATGGCGATAAATACATCGTCGATCCTTAATTATACTCTCGAGTGCGAAAAAAGTGTGAGTGTATAATATAACTGGTAATTTATCATTAAGGTGACCTTCCCCCATTTTTTGCCTCCTGCTAAGTACAACATACTTAGAGTACTTAAAGTTACTTTATATTGCGATTCTCTTAACGTACAGTGCTGCGTGTCTCGGTACTCCGGTTCTGTCCTTTTATCTTCGTCATTGCAGATGTGTGTATATATATATAGTGTGTGTGTGTGTGTATGTATAAATGCGACGTATATATAATTAAATGTTTATCTAATCGTGTATAGAGATATTATTAATTAACGTCGCTTTATTCAATAATATCCTTTCCTTGATCGCAATTCGTGCCTGTGAGTGTTTATGTTTTAAACGTGCCATTGTCATTTTGTTTTTTTTTTTACATTTCACTCGTACTTTTGCGGCCCTTGGTTGTTTTTTCCACCGTTGGTTTGTCGCATTCGCGCATTGATGAACTGTGTCAGTGTGGATGCGTAGGTGGGTATGTGTGTGTCTGTATGGATTTAAGGGGTTAGGCTACTGTGAAGATATTTAGAAAAATCGATCGTCCCTCGAGGGGACTCGAACTGAAAAGGAAGGTCCATCATATTGTTATCCACTAAAAAACTGCCATGAAACAAAAATGCTGTTTTGACATATAATTGCCATAAAATGAAAAAGGTTAATAAATTTCACAATTAATAAAACCATTACAGGCTAATTTAGATAAATATTGACACCACAGTGACGTCACGAATGTGAAAAAAAATTGAAATGCGTGGCTGTCAAAACAGCATTTGTTGTGTGGCAGTATATAATGGATGGGCAATATGAGCAGGAATCGCAGATTGAAGGTAAACTTATGATCACAACGGTGAAACTGCTAGTAAAACTATAAATGCATTTTTTTCAAAACGGTGTACACGATTACTCCCCATCTAATAGACGGATTAATATGAAATTCGCTACACTTATTCAGTGTAATAGTAGTTTAGTCGTGACCGACGTTTTTCGTCTTAACATTCTTTTTTCATCATTTATCAACAACAATAAAGACGTTTTTCCTCGAAAAGTCGAGAAAAAAATTCAAACATTTTTTCTTTGATGATCGAAACACGATAACAAAAACAAGTTCGGTCAAGTCTTAGCCAATGGCATCTACTTGGAGAAGAAAAATCGTTTTTTTGCGTCAGATCAACCAGATGGCGAAAATCAAGTACACCGTTATGCCCCTCACGTTCAAAGGTTCTCACGAGGTTGTGACTTCTTCAATGATTAATATTTTTCATTGAGATTTCGTGCACAACTTTGTTCATGTATATACAAATAAATCTCCAAAGGATTTTTCGATCATCTTATACCTTCAAAATGATTGTTTTTAATAACTCTGGGGTTTGGATGATCACAGTAGGCCTACCCCCTTAACAGTGGTGGCTGGATCGAATGTACGGACCGTTTGCCGAATTTTGGTTATTTTTACACCGTCGAATGATTTTTATGTACATATACATATGTAAATATATATATAGTACATGAGATATCGGGAGCAAGTTTTATCCTAAGACATATTTGGAGTCTGAATCCGATGGCATTTTCGGTTTTTTTTCCGCGATCCTCCCCCTCCCCCACTCTTTCCCCGTGTCTTATACCCAGGAGCTTTTCGTCCCGCACTGATTGACTAGAACGTATAATAATATGAAGTTGGCAGTTTTCGTTAACGTGATTTGAACTGGTGTCGTGTACGCTTAGTCCTGGATGACTCATCGTATATATAGCGTTGTTTCTTCGTTTTTCTTCCTCTCCGCTTTTATTCTCGCGTTTTTTTTTATCTTCGCTTTTACTGCCCCGAACAACCCCATTCGTAAATCGCACTCGTGGAATAAATCGTCCGGAGAAAAGATCCGCCGGAAACCGTCGGCGCATTTCGTGGCTGCTCACGCATTGCTCTCGAGACTTCTTCACTTCGTGCCTTTTTTCGCAGATCGCATCGATTAATTTAATTGCCCGCATTCGCACTTGATTTTGTCCTCAGTCGAATTCTTTCTCCTAGACTCGAATTCGCTTGGGAACAACTCGTCCAGATTTTAGCTCTTTTTTTTGGTAACTAACGAAAAACATATTCACGACGGAACGAACGAGGGTGCAGTCACTTTTGGTCTCGCTCTCTCGTATCGTCATTTCTAAATGCCATTTTTTTACGTTTCGTTTATTTATATATATATATATATATATATATATATATATATATATATATATATATATATATATATATATATATATATATATATATATATATATATATATATATATATTAAGGTGGCACAAATTTGAGCTTTATTCTTTCCCTTTTTCTCACCATTTAATTATCTTCTTTAAAGAAAAAAAATGGTCGCAAAAGCTGCGACGGTCAAAAAATATTTCAAGGTCGTTCAAGTCCCAAAAATTCAAATTTGCATTAAAAAATTGATTTTTCTTTTCGTCCACTTCTCACCCGTGAATTTTACGCTTTATCATTTTTAAATTAACCTCGCGAAAGCTCAAGCCGGCCAATGAATATTTAGTGGTCGCTCAAAAGCTTCGAAATTTCCAATTTTCGCCAATTTTTTTTTACTCTTCTCACGTAAAGACGCTTTGCGAAATTAAAAAAAAATTAATACTTCTTTCTTTAGAAACAGATTTTTTAAGTCAACCTCCTACTTCTAACCCAATAATTATAATCTGTGTTCTCATAAAATAATTCTTTGACGCTCTCATCCGTAAACAAAATTATAGGTCGTTTTATTCATGAAACTGATATGGCAGCTGTTTTCCGCGCAACGTAATGCGTCCCAGAGTTGGTCTCGTTAGTCAAACTGCGGACCAATCGTAGCTGTGCTCTGTGACGAGCGACGCCGTAATACAATAATACATAATAATACATAATAACACATATCGTCTAATTGGTCTTTGTTACAAATTATTATAATACATTATTCAGAAAATGTAACATTTCACTGTTTGTTTTGTTTTTATGCTACAAGGAATTACAATGCATGCAACATTTATTTTTTGGCGGAAATTGTCAATTTTGAAAGCCTTCAGCGACCACTAAATATTCATTGGTCAGCTAGAGCTTTCGCGAGGTTAATTTTAAACTTATAAAGCGTAACATTCATGGGTGAGAAGTGAACGAAAGAAAAATCGATTTTTAAATGCAAACATGAATTTTTGATCGGCTCGTGCGACCGCATAAATATTTTTTGACTGCTCGCAGTTTTGGCGACAATTGATTTTTTTCTTTAAAGAAGATAATTGGATGGTGAGAAAAAGGAAAGAAAAATAGAACTCAAATTTGTTCCACCCTAATATATATATATATATATATATATATATATCGATACGCTTTCTTAATTTAAATTTCTTCTCGCACAATCTTTATAGAGTTTTCATGCATTTCGACCCTTCACAACTCGACGTTGCTCCTATCACGCATACGTGTATGCTCTAAGGGTGTAATGCGTACAATTATTTCGTTTTTATCTAAATACGTGCGTACTATCACGTGTGTTGTGTGCACTACATATCTTTGCGTATATATTTATATGTGTGGGTGTGTGTATGTATAAATATTAGTGTTTATTTCTTCAATCGCTAATATCTTTATAATAAACAATATTTAGTTTCACATTAGTCTTAATGAATATAATACTCTGTATAAAAGTTGTATTTACCTACTGGGTGAACTCTTTTATTTTTTCATTATTTTGTAATCGTCCCCGTCATATTCGTCTCCTTTTTTTTTCCCAATATTATTATTTTTTATACTTAGTTTAATATTCTCGTTCGAGCGTCCGCGGGCTGACTTTTATTCCTCCTTTGCATATATATATATATATATATATATATATATATATATATATATATATATATATATATATATATATATGTATATATGTATATATATTTACACAGACACAGGATGTGTAGTTTTAATTGCACGGCCGAAGAACTCACAAAAGCGAATTCGAATGAAAAAGGTTGGCTGCAAAAGATTCACGGTAGCGAGGGGTTGATGGAAAAGAGTCTTTGGGACATGTCACGGCAACGTGCGCTATTTTAAGTGGAACCTTTTAGTTTTCACGCTATATGGTTTTTCGTAAAGAAATCGTAGGTTTTGAGATGGATGTGAGGTGAGAAAAGTTACCTTTCCGGCTTGGGGACACACAGAAGAAATTGGAAGTTTGAAAAATGGAGTAAGTTGGGATCCACGTCACTTTGTCGATGAGTACGATTTGGGTGTCATTGCTAGGGTGAATTGTACAATTTTTGCTTTTTATTCAAAGGGCGTTGCTAAAAAAATTCGGATTTTGTAATTCTTGGTGAAAAAAAATAGTTTCAAACGTTTGAAATTAAGCGATTTTTCGCGATATTTTTTGGATGAAGGACAAGTAAGAGGATAATAATATTCGAGGATGTTATCACTCATATCTTCAAGTGAACAAAAAAAAAGTTAGATTTAAAAAAATTAAAAATGGCGACGCTGAAGCCATTCTCGCGAGGCGTGTTGAATTCGAGACGCTCTGGGGCACGCAGATAACTGACGCAAATTTGAATTTGGAAAAAATTTAAAAAATTCTGGGTCCATGGGACCCAGGCGTTTTTAAATTGTTATAAATAATGAAATAATGCATTGAGCGTTATGAAAAAATAGTGAGGTATAATTTGAACCTTGGTTAATACAAGGATATTAGCTAGAAATCAAAAATTAAATTTTGAATATGCAAAAAAAACGTGAAAAATGACTTTAAAAAAAAAAAATGCTGTATCTCTTGTAATTATTGACAAAAAAATAAAAAAATGGTTTTATAATTCGGAAACAATGTACTTTGAAATAGACATACCGATTTCTGTGGACTTTTCAAAAAGTATATTTATTTCATCCAACGCAGGTGCGATTTAGAAGGAAAGAATGAAACGCTTACGCAAATAAAAAGATGTATGTTTTATTGGAAAAAAAAGTTGTACGGTATCAAAATAATTTGTTTAGGTCCCGTGGACCCAGTGTGATTGTTAAGGGTTAAAGTAAAAATTCAATTTTCCACAGAAAAAATGGACAACCATTTGTTAATAAATAATGCTATAATTAACTCATGGAAAATCCCGTATTTCTCTTCGGAATGTTATTTTAAAGATGTGCTCAAAATTTGGAGTGAATAGAATGAAAATTGTTGGAGTTATGCTGCGTGCCGTTTTGAAAAATTTATTCCGAGACCCACACGGGCCTGTGGGCCTTTTTTTACAGGTACCAAACTTTTTCCCCTTATTCTCGATGGTTCAAAGCATCTTTTAAGCCAATAAAAAAAATCCATTTTTTGCAAATTCTACAGTGGTGTTACCCCTTAATGACAAGTGAACTTCCGGTCCCCTCAAAACCGTAAATCTTCGGCAGCAAATATTTTTCGCTCCGACGTCATTTTTGCGATCTATTCGGGTCGTGTAATTGAAATGGGGCGACCCCTATGTGCATATATGTATGATCGAATATTCCTCACTAGCTATTCGTCTATGCTTGCTCGGCAAACTGAAAAACCAACGGGAAACCATAAATCAACGGTAAATAAATGAATTTAAGGGACGATGAGAAAAGGTCACTATAATATGCAATAATATCACAATTATGAGAGGCTTCGCGTTCTGCGCTCTCAGACTTTACTACTAAATTTGTTTTGTAGAAATATTAAACAACAATAATAATAATTCGTTTTTTAATTAATAATAATAACGAGTGAATAATGAACAAGTGATTTTTAATTCATGATTGGCGATGCGATTGTAAATTAAACTTTGAGAATGATGATTTGATTAATTAAATTAATGATTCATTAAACTTCGAGAATGATGATTTTTAATTAATAATAATAACAAGCGAATAATGAACACGTGAAAAGCGATCCGACGTCACTCTCTACGCTTTAATTTTTCTCTACAATCCGCCTTGCTCGGCTTTTCTTCTCCTTATCATATAAAGTAGAAAATACACGCGGTTCGGAAGGACGTGTGATCCTGGGAGGAATTTTCGAGGATCGCGGATTTTTCGTTGATGCGTGGTGTATGGGGGAAAAAACAGAATACTCTTTTCTTTTTTTTTTTCATTATCACGAGCTTATATTGAAATCTGGCGAATTCGGTAATCGAGGTATCGTAGTCAATAAACGCGTGCCGAATAATTCAATATTTGGGTACAATGATTTTACGCTTACGCTTCAAAGGGGAGCAACTTTGTGTGTGTGTGCAGGGAAGCCGCGGTGAGTTTCGCGGGGCGTGTCTGGTCGATATCGAGAATGGCAAAGCTCCCACATCCCCTAAAGCGTGCAGCATCTTTTCTTAAGGACACCACTGTGACCGGTGAAAAAATTGTTTTTTTTTTGTTGCATTTTCTTATAGTATACATAGTCGATGGTATTTAAAAAAATGTTCAATTGAAAATATTGAAAATTGACCAAGTTATTTACGTATACTAAAACTTTAATCGCGTTTTTCTCGAAAGGACTTTTCTCGACCTGGCTGAAATCATAACTACTCTATAATTGTCCGATTTTCAATTTAAAAAACTAACATTTCCGTACGTGCAGTAGCTATCGTTGTACATAGCCGTTTTTTTTATTTAGTATTTTTTCAGCCTCCGGAGGATAAGGAAAAAATTCGCCAAAACTACACTGATTTTTGAACACGTGCAATTTTGTGCATTTTTTCGAAAAAAATAAAACGGTTTCGTACGACGAGAACTACATTTGTATGGATTATGAAACTATTTTATTTTTATTTTCCTGACCATCCATTGTCAACTTATCGATCGGGCTGTTGGACCACATTTTTTATACAGCGGCTCTATTATACCTCCGTAACGTTGTTAATTTTTAATTTACTCAATTAAAAAATTGCACGAAATAAGTTCGATGTGTGCCGAATAATATATTTTTTTTCCAAATCTGAATGAAATAATCTAGTGGACAAAAAAACATCGGAAAAAACGACCTTTCTCCGGTCCGTCACAGTATTATGGAGACAGTCAAATAGTAAAATGAAAAAAAGGAATAAAAATACGAAAAATTGACAACAGCGGGACGGTACATCGATCATCCAGCAGAGTGATGACAATTAAAACAAATCGACCGACTATCTATGTACCTCAATAACGTTGTTAATTTTTAATATTTTCAAATAGAAATTTACATTAAATAAGTTCAATGTATGCTTCATGACATACGTTTTTTTCCAAAACCCAAATAAATAATCTACTAGCAAAAAAAAAAATCGAAAAAAAAACGATCTTTCTTCGGCCCGTCACAGTGGAGTCTCCCCTTAAGCACAGCGATATGGAGACCGTCAAACCGTAAAATAAAAAAAAGGAATAAAAACAGAAAAAAATTACAATTGCGGGATGGTACATCGATCATGGTTATCGTCGATCATCCAGCAGGGTGATTGCAATTTAAATCAATCGACGGGCTACCTGAACGTAGTGGGCAAATTGCGGCCTAGATGACAATAAAAAAAATTGTATTCCCCTGTCTCCGCTATGTTGAATTTAAATTCGGGGCAACCTCCTTTTCCACCCAAATCAAACGTGCCGTTTTTATCGACCGACAAATAACATTCGTTTTACCGTTGCCATTTTATTCCAATCCGCGAGTTTATTTCCCCGTTTGCCAGTTTCGAGCAAACGAGCTGTAAATTACAGGGGTGAAATAAAAGTCGCTCGGATACCCCCGAGAGAATCATCGATTCGAGTCTGAAAATGACACGGCCGGCTTTCCCGATCCCTGTACCGCAAATTACCGTTTTGTCTTCCAGAAGAGAAAATAAGGGAAAAATGAGGCTTCGGGGGAGATACGCTTGGAAAAAAACAAAACGTCACCGAGGAACCGAGAATCTGCACCCTCCCTGCGCCTGCCACGACTCTTACGGTGACAATGGTCTTTCGTCATCTAGCTCGCGATTAATTAGTCCGGGAATTAAGGTAGCTGCAGTAAGGGCTGCGGGAGAGCAAGAGAGAGAGAGGGGGGGAGAAAAAAAATTGCGTGAGAATTTTTACCATTCGAATTTGTCCCAGTGTGTGTGTGCTTTTTGTGAACGTGTCTGCCTTTTCGTATGCACTGTGAGTGACAGTGAGCGATTGGAACGATTTCCTGCACTTTTCCTTTTTTCGACTCTCAGTCCATTCCCTCTCTCTCTCTCTCTCTCTCTTTTGTTTCTCTGTCATTTTTTCGATTCATCAAGTTCTTTAATGCATCGCGTACGAATTATGAATAATTAGACGATAATAACCGAACTAACTAGGTCCTCGATATTTATTTTTATTTACAATTGAACAGCGGATCATTCGCTCGTTTTTTCGATTGTTCGTCACGAGAGATTGTGGAATTCCTTCATGCTAATTCCCCCCCCCCCCCCCTCATTTATAATAAGTAATTGGGCATAGCATGACGATTTTTCAAGTGCGCAATTTGTGTACTGGATGACGATGGATCGTTGAGATCAGCCGCAACATTTTTTCCGAATTGACAGCTGTCATTGACAGCTGTCAATTGCGGTATTGCTGTCAGTGACAGCTCTCAATTGCGGGATTGCTGTTAATAACAGCTCTCAATTGCGGGATTGCTGTCAATGACAGCTGTCAATTGCGGGATTGTCCTCAATGACAGCTGTCAATTGCGGTATTGCTGTCGATGACAGCTGTCAACTGGGGGATTTCTGTCAATGACAGCTGTCAAACGTCGGTTTGCTGTCAATGACAGCTGTCAATTGCGGGATTGCTGTCAATGACAGCTGTCAATAGCGGCATTGCTGTTAATGACAGCTCTCAATTCTACATTGGAAAATTATACAATTTTACGGGAGTTAACATTCGTGTTTATAAATATTGCAAATTTGTGTATAAAAAACGCCAAAAAAGTATATAGAGTAATTTTTTTCAACGACTTAGGTACGAAATTCAACGCCAATTAACCCCGCGTATTCCTCGTCGTCGAAGATGCGACTGATGAACGGGGAATCATTTTTGGGCGACAAACTAAGTGTACCTGTTTACTAAACATTCGCAGCTGATTATTGACCGCGATCCTCGAGATTGTGTAATTTTTTTTTAGTCCTATCGCCTTTCTATTTTCGACGACGAATAACCGAACGAAAGCACAATCGGAGCAACAACTGGAGACGAGAGAAATGAGAATATTGAATTATTCATTTTCGTTTAGTTGATCGATATTAATTAATACGTTTTCGCATATTTTCAGTCTCGTACATTCAATCGGGCGCATTTTTTCCTCGTCAGTGCACACTCGCTCTATTGCACTTTTCCAAAGTGACACGATCGTGTAGCAATAATAATTATCTTCATTAAAAACCACGATCTCCCCGCTTTCCCCGGCCTATTTCTCGATTCTCGTCCATCGTTATAATTTTTCACAACGTAACGTGTCAGCGAAAAAAAATCCCCCCTTGCAAAATGCAGCGAAATTATGCTGTTGAAGCTGAAGTTGAAATGCAACGAAAATCCTTGATTTTTTCATTCCTTTTTTTTCAATGAACAACTGCGCTGTTATTTTGCATTATTAGCGTATGGATCTCTAATTACGATCTTGAAAAATATTTCAGCGATTTCTTTCGTCTAAATGTGCAAAAAAGTTGGGCGATAGGGAAAAAAAAGAATTTCGTTGCATTCCAACGATGCAAACTTCAACACCGTGCGAAATTATACGCTGTCTTACATATTAATATTCATAAATATATTTATACAACCGGTATTTTCCAGATTTCGAAAGACCAATGAGAATCGACCGTGGAAGATAAAATATCGTTACATTTCTAATTATTCCAATGAATTTTGACTCGCCTAATTTATTACCGTTAGCAACGTCGGACAATATTCAAAATATTTCGTAGGGAATTTTAGGGGTGCTTTCGTAAATTTTATCAAAAAAAGTCTAGTATCTCAAGTATTATTTGACGTTTCTCGCAGCGATAAATCATCGAAGATACCCCATAAAGTGTCCTGACGTTTCGATCAACTGTGTCAGGACAATATTTCGTTTTTACCGGATTTTGACAATCTTTGCCGGATACTTTTCGAATTTATTATCGAATAAACGAAGAACTCTGGATAATGCCCTTTAATACAAATATATCTACAAGTGTCTGTGTGTCTGTACGTGTGTCTATATATATGTGTAAGTATGTGTGTGTATAACTTTCTTTACTCCACCTCGAAACCCGGTTTTTTAAAACGTCTTGAGCCTTTTTGTATTTTTTTTACATGCTGTTGTTTTCCCGTTCGGTCATTCACTCACTCACGTCGTCAATCTAACCGTTTTCTTAAACCTATTCGACCAAGCTTATACGACTACTAGTGTTTGCTAAATTGACGTGTTTATGACGAAGGTTGGATTTAATTATCCATCATACATACATACACATATGAGTGTGCGTGTACATACATATATACAGGGCTACTGGTTATTGGTCACGACCTCGTGAACGGGGTGTAGAAAATGTTTTCCGATATTAAATAACCCAGTAATGCTTCGCACAAAAGTGAACCATTTTTCAGATATTATTTATTTTAGTTAGGGGTAGGTTAACTTTTTTCGTTAGGGGTGGGTAATTGAAAATTAATTTGATAAAACTGTTGTCCGGAATCAAACTGTTTTATTGTTTGTAATTCAAGCCAGTAAGGGAATTAGAAATCGAGGAAATAATAGATGTGATAAAAGAGGGGAAAGAAATAAAAATAATAGAGAATTTCATAGACAAGGGATTGAAAAACTTAACAAGAAAGACTATAGAGAGAGAAAAGAACAAATTCAAAAATCGACGTATAATAGTTCACACAGGGCGATGATAGAAAACGACAAAGCTCCGTGGAAGTATTGGGCGGCAGAAGATATTTAAGGCGAGGATAAGGAAACATGGGTCAGGATAAGGTGTGGACATATAGGGAGGGATGAAAAAAAGGGGCAAGTGGAATGGACTTGTAGGATATGTAAACGAGAAAGAGCAACAGTGGAGCGCCTGATTACGTGTGAAAACGGGAGAGGGATAATATCTAAGGAAGCGAAAACATATACAGGGTGTCCCAGAACTGAATGCGTTCCCCGAAATGCGCGGTTGGGGGGTGAAATTCCGAGTCGATTGATATAAGCATGTGTGGGTCTCAGATCAACCCCTGAATTATTATTAATTTTTAAAGGCGGGCCAATCAGATGCGCCCGATGAGCCGGGCTCCACGAGCGCATCTGATTGGCCGGCCTTTAAAAATTAATAATAATTCAAGGGTTGATCTGAGACCCACACATGCTTATATCAATCGACTCGGAATTTCACCCCCTAACCCCCCATTCCAGGGAACGCATTCACTTCTGGGACACACTTTATAGAAAAGTGGGTTAAGGGTGAAAGGGGTAAGGGAAGTAGAAGATAAATTAATAGGGTTGAGGGAAGATAGATGTAAGTATGTGTAATTTTTTTAGGGAAATAGAAAAAGAGTGCAAGAAAAGAGAAACGGTGGTAATGGAGAGCGAGAATGCAGAGTGTGACGAAAATGAAAAATAATAAAACAGGAAAGATAAGTTAGATTGTAAAAGAGCAATGTTAAACGGTGCAAGCTTTGTAAAAAACCGAAAAGGCGATGCGATAAAACTCTTCACTACTACTATTTGTAACTTGAGGACACAGTAACAAAGAATTATCAACAATAAAATAAGAATAATCTGCAAACCTGTTTGATTCGGGGGTCCAAAACTCTGCAAGTCTAATAATTATTTTTATTTTATTCTTTATAATTCTTTGTTACTGTGTCTTCAAACTACAAATAATGAAAAATGTTCGATTCCGCAAAACAGATTTAAAAAATTAATTTTCGAAGAAACCTACCCCTAACTTGAAAAAAAAAATTCAATAATATGCAGAGTGTGAAGAAAATGAACAATAATAAAAGTCTGCAAACCTTTTATTAGCAAAAAATAAATAATATGCCGAGTGTGACGAAAATGCAAAATAATAAAAATCTGCAAACCTTTTTGAATTAGGGATCCCAAACTCTGCAAGTCTAATAGTTATTCTTATTTTATTCTCGATAATTCTTTGTTACCGTGTCCTCGAACTACAAATAATTAAAAACGTATGATTCCATGCAACAGTTCTTTAAAATTCATTTTCCTAGTTGCCTACCCCTAACGTGAAAAAAAGAATATTTCGAAAATGGTTTATTTTTGCATAAAGTGTAACTCATTTGACAGCGGAAAAAATCTTTTACAACCCTTTGCCGGGATCGTGGCCAACAACCAGTAGCTCCGCATATGCACACACCGCTATTTATACTTAATTCTCAACCATTCATCCCTTAAATCGGTTATCATTGATTTTCTCTCATACCGTCTTAATGTTCTATAGATATATACTGGCAATGCTTCAAGGGTATATTTTCGTCTCTCCAGGCTTTACCAGGCACTGCACGCAGTTCGATCCAGCGACATACGAATTAGAGACACACACTCGTCGTCGTGAATCCCCGTCTATCTCTTCTCGATCTGTGCTTTTTCCCCTTTGGTTGCTTCTTCTTTCATTTTCATTAGCGCACTTTCTTCTCGTTTTACGATTTCTCAGTCCTCGCGATACGCCCGTGACGGCCCTCGATCTTTCTCGGGATCTTTCTCCTTTTTTGCCCATTCGAAATGGGCTTTTTCGATTTTGGAATTTTCGAGCATTCCCCGCGATGGACACCGCGGCCTTTTTTACATGGCTAATTCCATATAGCATACTAAAATATTAAATAGTAGTATACTATATATAAACATTGTCTGCGTGTGTGTGTGTGTGTGTGTGTTTTGTTGCTTTTTAATATGGAATTTTTTTGTTTCATCCCCTATTTCGTCGATCGATTGAAGTCGTTTCCACGAGTGCGTGCGGTGAAGTGCGTGCGTTTTTAGTCCTCTGTCCATGATGCAGGAAGAGTCATTGAGCGTGGACCAGCTCGGACGAAGATTTCACGAGTATTTGTCTCACGTCCGCTGGTCCTATTGGTTCTAGTTTTTGTCTTAGTTTTTTAATTCTCCTCCACCCTCCTCTTCGTTACTCCGCATGAGTTTATGGTTTATTTTCGAATCCGTCGTCCCGTTCGATCACGGAATGCGTGTTTGCCGTGCAATTACGCGATGAGTCCCTCTCTTTCGAGGAGTGAAAAAATGAAAAGGGCAACGAAAAGATGAAATAATATGAAAAATTCGATTTTTCATCGATTTCGATCTTTCACTAAATTCGAGATTATTACGAGCCCAGCTCGCATACAATCACGATTATTATTGTTATTATTATTATTATTATAACTATTATCGTGTTAATATTATTATAACCTATAACGCACGGCAAGTGTATTTTTGTGTGATGCCTGAATTTATACTTTTTTTTTTCTCGCCTTCCCTTCACATTTGAGGGTATTTTTTTTTGTGTCGTCAATTGTCTTTTTGCTCGCTGCAGTGCCCGATAGTCGAATTAAAGTCACAGCACGTTTTAGTTTCGGTTCTTCGTCGTTACGTAATCGGCTCGCGTATATTTTCGCCCTACGATTTTTATTTTATTTTTTTTTTTCATTCTGTCTCTGTTAATTAATTCAATTGTTTATATTCCATTCGCTCTCGTCGACTCTCGCCTCGTCTCGATCCGCCTCGATGGATCGATTTTGCTCGTTCGTTTGGGTTTTCGTTACGTTTTTTTCGCGTTTTTTTCCCCGATTTTTTTGCGATTTTTTTTTTTTTGGATCGTAACTGGAAACGACGATAGGTGATTACTTGGCTTCCTCGAGAAAAACGAGATCGTCCGCGACGACGTCGCTGATGTGTAGATAGATGATCCAATACATGAGATTGAAGCATACGAAGCACACGGGAAATACGATGCGCGAATACTTGTCGATGTCGGATGGTGTGATGCCTGGGAATGTAATTTTACATTTGCGTTTATATATGCTCGAAATTCTGGACTACGAACTATACGAGTCCTTTTACTTGTAATAAAGAAGCGTGCGAGTTCAACAGGCCAAAGTACTTTTGTTTGTTTTTTTTGGCCTCTCAACTTTGTGCTTTCAATAATCATAACAACGAGTCGCCGGCATCGTCTCACCGGTAACGCTATGGTATTTTTTTTTCATTTGGGAAAATTGCAATTGTTTACTTGCGCTGTGAGGGGTACAAAAAATGTTTTTTTTTTGCATTTTCTCAAAGTATACATATTCAAGAATGTGTGAAAAAATTGTTCAAGTTGAAATATTGAAAATCGACCAAGCAGGTAGTGCAACGATTTATGCATAGAAAAACTTTCAATCGCGTTTTTCTCGAAACGACTTTTCTCGACCTGGCCGGAATCATAACTCTAGCTGTAGTTTTCCGATTTGAATTTTGAAAAATCAAAATTCCCGTAATTGCAGTAACTGTCGTTGTACGTGGCCATTTTTGTTTGTTGAAATTTAGTATTTTTTACACTCCCAAATATAAGTAAAAATTCAGTCAAAATTACACTTTTTTTTTAACACTAGCCATTTTGTGATTTTCTTTTCGAAAAAAAACGGCTACGTACGACGATAACTACATTTATCTAGATTATATAACGTTTTTATCTTTATTTTTCAGACTAACCATCGTCAAGTTATCGATCCGGTCGTTGGACCGAATTTTTTAAACAGAGGCTCGATTATATCTCAATAACATTGTTAATTTTTTTTCAATACAAAATTTACACGAAATAAGTTCTATATACGCTTAATAACATATTTTTTTCTCAAAATTTCTAATAAATAATCCAGGAGACAAAAAAATCGGAAAAACGATCTTTGTTTCAGCCCGTCACAGTGTTGTCCTCCCTTAAAAAATTGGATATCGTTGCGATTGATCGGTTTTTTTCCATGCAAATTTTTCTCAATATAGAATCTGAGGAAAAATGCCCTTATTAGAGTTTCTTTTAACAAAAAATCCCTCCGATTTCCGCTATGATTTTTTCCGTTGCAAAAATCGTAGTGAAAATCGAAAGAATTTTTTTGAAAGAAATTTTATGAAAAGGATTTTATTTTTTATTTTCACGAGAATACTCGCCAAAATGCGAGAGAAATTTTTAAGGCGGAAAACCAGTTAGGATGAATAAAAAAGTTGAATTGTTTTTCATTCCATAAATTGTTAGTAAAATTATTCGCTGATTAACCGGTAAAGTGGCATAAATAATTCATCAATGCTTTGAATTTTTTGTGTTCGGTATTTTTTTTTCAAACGCGTTTTTCTCAAACCGACTTTTTCCAATTTGTGTACACTCTAGCTCAAAAAGTTTGTAACCTGTAATTTTATCAAGTGATAGTTAATTCCATTATATAATTACGCTCTACATGATCTTTAATTTGGTGTAATATCATTGTTTAAAGTATATTTTTTATAGTAAAAAAGCTTGTAAAATAACGGCAAAAATTATACCCTTTTGTTCAAACACCTCGAAAAAATGCAATTTTCAATTTTTTTGGTCAGAGTTAGGTTCATATAGAAGCAAAACATGTTCTTAAAATAATTTTCAAACCGTATTGATTTCCTATGAAAACTGTGGCCTCCAGAGTGTACACAAACGGCAAAGTCTGATGGCGACCTTCGATTAAAATATTCGTTTGAAAATATGTATAAAATAATCCCAAAGTTTGAATACATTCTATTCATTGCATACCTTGTAAAAAAATTAAGAAAATAACTAAAATACTGGTTTCTCGCCTTCAGGAAAATATACGAGCGAGACTCTACTGAGTTGAGAGGTGAATTATTATTTCATCGAGAAAAGCTCCGATCGTTTGACATTGACGTTTTTCCTTCCCTCGCTATTCCTTCGTGACCGGTGAGAGTGCACACGACGCGAGCGGTGTGGTGATCGCGTGAGACCGTTGAATTTTATAATATTCAAGGTTGGTTTTCATAGCAGAGCATTCGTCAAGCGAATACAAGAACGAATTTTCATCGAAAGATTTGCCGAATCGAAATCTTCGCAACGCAAATTTCACGTTCCTCCGATGAGAAGAAAGCAAAAATGAAATCGACATCGTCGTGATCGACGTCAATTGTAAGTAGAAGGAACAGAAAGGAAAATATTATGGAAATAAAAACATATATAGGGTGTCTCAAAATGACCTGACATTTTAATTCATCAATAAAACGTATTATTTATTTGAAAAGTACGAATATTTTTATTTTAATATAAGGTACAAACATGGAGGTTATGTGTGGTGCACGATATCCGATAAATGGCCGCCTCGTCCCTGGTTGCAAACCTTCACTCTTTTGACAACATTTTCGACCATATTTTGGCATGATTGCGGACTAATTTCATTAATGGTACGACCATGAAACTTCGTCTGCAATAACTACCGTAAACCGGGGTTAAATTGACATTAAGGGTAACTTTGACAATTTTTGGGACTACTTTAGAAGAGCGCTAAAATACGGTTTAAATGTGTGCGCATGTCAATGTACTTAAATTTGTTGTTCAAGTTTATTATAATGTTGCTCCAGTTGATTTTCATCTCAATGATAATTATAACACTGATCAAGTGCCTATAATCGTACCCTAGATACTTGATATTTTTATGTAAAATGTTACCTCAATAAAGATGACAATTTCATTGTAAAACATCGTCGTTTTTCATTTAATTCTATGTACAATGCATGAAATATTACATTTTGTAATCAAAATGCTATCAAAGTAACCCTTAATCTTGACATAAGTTCCATTTCAATGCCTTGTCAAAGAACCCCCACACTTGAGGTTACTTCGATTTTTTTTTAAATTATGAAATCGCAACGAGTATTGGGCTTGACTTTCTTATACATTCGATAGCCAAAAAACACATTGTTCTATTGGAGCTAAAAAGTTGGAATTTAGGATGTTAAAAGAAGTTACCTACAAAAAACTTTCAAAACCTGTTCAAAGTAACCCCATTTTACGGTATCCAGTAACAATGCAGAAAACAACAATTTCTGTACGTTGGTCGATCGTGTAATTCTACATGACTAAACCTCAATACTTCCTGATGCCAGTTGTCGAAGATTAGTACTCTATGAGATAAAATTCCACCCCCCGCCATTGGGCTGAAATTGTGCACAAACCCTCCTTACAACATTTTAAGACAACCCCTAAAGGGATTTTTGGCGACGCGCGATAGTTTTCGAAATATTGAATTTAAAAGTATTTGTACACCTCACACGAAACGGTTGTTTATTTGGCTTCATTTGTTTGTTCGTGTTTTCCCACGGTTTTTTAAAGCAGACACCATGTATATTGAGGATAAGTTATCGAACACAGAAACTTAATAAAGTATTTTTTTTTTTCGTAGGTTAATTTGAAAAAGACGACGTGTACAAATGCTTTTTTTACCGTCTGTATATCTGCCACGTCTCCGTTCGTACCTATATATGTTATCGCGCTCTCCGTTTTGTCCAAACCAAAAAACCCAAACCCAAAAACCCAAACCAAAAAACCCAAACCCAAAAACCCAAACCCAAAAACCCAAACCAAAAAACCCAAACCCAAAAAACCCAAACCCAAAAAACCCAAACCCAAAAATTATTGCGCGTCGCCGAAAATATTTTCAGGAGTTGTCTAAAAATATTAAAAGGAAAGTCTGTGCAACATTTCGGTTCGATCGAAGGGGGGGGGGGGGGGTTTCGCAACCTTACCCACTCTATGTTCACCACAAAAAAAAAATGGTTTGCAATTCTAAAATGTCAGGCAATTTCGAGACACCCTTTATATATCGCGACAATTGTGTTCATATTCTCTAGACTAGGGTGAAATGTGCGTTATAAGTTGGAGAAATTTGGATCGTGAATTCTTCAGCCCCGCGAATCGTACGCCGTTTCGCGTCGATTTTTCCAATTCGCCGGTATAATGATTTTTGAATTATTACAAGTAGGCAGCTCGGATGGTTCCTTGGATTTGTTAGAGAAGTGTAAATTTTGAACCTACATGGCGTACCGTAGAGCTTGCTGATGTCCTTGCCAGGATGAATCAAGTGCTGAGGCGCGGGTGGCGCTTCCTCGTCCGCCCGACCGTTTATGGTATTTTCCAACGTGCCGCCCTTGCTGTGTGCTTTGGGGTCGTGCACCTTGAACCGCACCTCCTGGACAACACGGGACCACTTACAAGAGACACGGCAGTTCGCCTCGGGGTGTCCTTCTCGCGAGGTACTACCCCTTTGTTCATCGTTATCGCATGCAACACTCGAAAGAAGGGTCGAGGGTAGCTCCGGGAGGGACGCTTTTTTTTTTCTCTCTCTTTTGCGTATACGCTAACTCGTTCTCCAATATCGGAAAACGTTGCGTGTAAACGAGGATAGGCGAGCCTCGTGTTTCAACGCGAGGACTATATCGAGTTTACTCCATTAATCAATTTATCGAGTTAACATTAATGCGATATACTTGCCGGGAATAATTAAATTACCGTTTTGTACTTTTTTTTTTCGAGGCGAATCAGTGAGGCACGATTTTCATTTCGAATATTCCACGCTTTCAGTGATCGATACTTTTGGACGCGCATGCCTTTCCTCAGTAATTCAGGAAGTTTCTAGGGAAAATTGAGTACGAGTCTATTCTTGAATTTTTTATTCTGGAAACGCCCTCTTCCATTTTCACGAGGGCACAGGGAAACTGAGCACAACTCGTGCCGGTATCAATGCTCCATTTATGAATTTACCGATATCACATTAAATTTACGAGTTATAATTAATGTGATGTACTTGCTGGAATAATTAAATCGCAATTTTGTATTTTTTATTGCGAACAAACGTCGCGACACGATTTTTTTTAAATTTCCACGCTTTCAGTGATCGATACTTTTGAACGCGCATAATTATTCCTTTCCTCAGTAATTTCGGAAGTTTCTAAAAGAAATAAGTATGAGTCGATTCCTTCGGTTTTGTACTTTTGACAAGCCTTCACCGAGTTTCACGGGGGCACAGGGAAACTGTGGACTACCCGTGCCGATATCAATTCTACATTGATGAATTTAGCGATTTAAAATTTATGCGAAATACTTGCTAGAATAATTAAATCGCAATTTTGTATTTACTGTTACGAATTTCTACGCTTTCAGTGATTATTCCTTTCCTCGGGAATTCGGAGAATAAAAAAAATGAGTACCAGATCATGCCTTAGTTTTTTTAATTCCCGACACGCACTTCCCCATTTTCACGAGGGCACAGGGAAACTGTGCACAACCTGTGTCGATATCAATTCTCCATTGATAAATTCCGCGATTTAAAATGTATGCGAAATACTTGTTGGAATAATTAAATCGCAATTTTGTATTTTCTATTACGAATAATCGTCGCGGCACGATTTTTTTTTCGAAATTTCCACGCTTTTGGTGATCAATACTTCTAAACGCGGATTCCTTTCCTTAGTCAATTAGGAACATTTTTAATGGAATTGGGTACCAGGTCAGAGCTTAATTTTTTTATTTTCGTCACGCCCTCTTACATTCTCACGAGGGCACAGGGAAACTGTGCGCAACCTGTGCCGATATTAATACCCTGTTTATCAATTTATCGAGTTTAAATTAATGCGAAGTACTTGTTATAGAATAATCAAAGGTTTGATAAAGCAAATCCGCAGGTTTGCATTATCTACTACAAAGAATCGTCGCGGCATGATGTTCGTTTTGAAAATTCCACGCTTTCAGTGATCGATACTTTTGAACGCGGATTCCATTCCTTGCAAGGAACATCACTTAAGTGTCCGCCCTCGATCTTGTTGAAACTCATATACGTGATAAAGCATTGAAAACTATCAGACACGTATCTTTTTGTATCTGCGGACAAACGTTTTTAAGGGGCGAAACCACCCCTCAAAGAAAGACGTCTCGAGGGGGTGGTTTTGCAGTTTCACCCACAAGCAGTCCACCGATCTGAATGAAACAAAAACCAAAATTCTTCTAATGTAAAGCGATGAAAAATACACTTCACAATAATTGAAGAAAAAATTAAGGGGTGAGACGCCTTTCTTTCAGGAGTCGTTCCCCTCTTAAAAACATTTTTTCGCAGATAGAACAAAATACGTGTCTAATAGTTTTCAATGCTGTATAACATATATGAGTTTCAACAAAATCGGAGACGGACACTTAAGTGATGTTCCTTGTTAGTAATTTAGGAACATGTCTAAAAAAATTGGGTACCAGTCCCTTCATTTTTCTATTTCCGACACGCCCTCCCCCATTTTCACGAGGGCACAGGGAAACTGTGGAAAGCGTATGCCTACACAAGCGGCTATGTTTAGCTTCAGTTGTCTTCGAACCTCGGAAAAGCTGTCTCTCCCTCGGTATTTAGGGCGCAAGTCCGGCCAGCCAGTTCCCCATTCCACCAAGGGTACTCTACCATTGGTGGCCAATCTTCTTCCTCATCAAACTTCGTCAATTCGACAGGAAAAACAAATTAAGAAAGAGAAAATTCGTTTTTCCTAAGACACCACGCGGTTGAATGCTCCTGGAATATTAAGGGGCTATACAAGTGTCACACTTAAAAAAAATCGATTTTTTTTCCGTTTTTGACAGTTTATACTTTCAAGAATATCATTATCATTTATATCATTTTATCTTGCAAAAATCGATAGTTAAATCTTTAAACGCGTTTTCTCGCAATGAGATTTTTCAAATTTGCTGACATTGTAACTCAAAGAGCAATTATCTGATTGACTTGACATTTGAACTAAGTACTCGTGAATATATTTACTCTACAATGACGTAGGATATTTTTGATTGGATGAAAATTGACGATTTGGCATTGAAAGAAACGACCATTATATAGGCAAGAAAACAGACTCTTTTTTTCATAACTACGCCATTTTGTTAGATTTTGATATTTTTCGAAAATCCTACGTCATTGTACAGGAAATACCTGCCAGTTTAACGACATTTTTTTCTCAATATTTTCCTATGGAAAAATGATGAAATATAGGTCAAATATAGACAAATATATTCTCAATTTTCCGAAACATTTAAGTGAGTACATTTCTTCCGAAAAATTCCCAAAAACCACCCACATTTTCAGCGTTCACACTGGTATATCCCCTTAAGGAGAGATATACACCTAGATGGTCGAGGTCGAGGGTTTAGAAGCTATGAACATTCCCTCGACCGTAGAAGACCGACACTATGGGCCTAGTATCGATGATTCCATGTAAGTTGACAAATTGCATGATTTATTCATTCCCGAATTTTCAAACGCGTTTTTCTCAAAACCACGTTTTTCAAATCGGTACCCAAAATTTCTCGAAAACCAATGAACCGATTGCCTTGAGGTTTTTTGCGGTTATTCTATATACCATCATCTCGTACTTGTCATAGGATTATTTTTGTCCGTTACTTAGTTTTTGTTTCATAGGCAAAATAATAACTAATTTTTGGCCCAAAGATCACTATTTATGTTCAAACGCCCGCCATTTTGTCATAAATCGATATTTTCAAAATCGGCTATGACAAGTACTAGATTATAGTATCCAATTTTACAATCTTTTTGGTTTTTTTTTCAGATGATTTTTGAAGAAACGCCAGTGGGTACCGTATACGCAGATTTTTTTACGACGCTCCAAGGATCATACAATATCCTTGTATATTGTTGATATTTTTAAATAAAGAAAATTAAACATATTTTTGAATGTATATACTTTTAGGTAATTAAAACCCCAATCCGAAATTTCAAATAGTTTTCCTTGAAAAAATTCACAAAAATGACCTTTTTTTCCGGCTCCTAGGTGTATGTCTCCCCTTAAGGGGGGATTGTCTTTTTTTTCGCAAAATTTACCGCTTTTTGGGAATTTTTTTGTGAAGAAAGTATACAACGGAAAACTCGTGAAACTTGGCATATAGTTTTATTGATCTGTTTACTACATACGAAAAATTTTTTAAACAATTTCATCAAAAAATCCGCCTCCCACCCCCCTCGACGCGCGATGGTCTTTTTTTGATGGTATGCACGATTTCTCAAAAACTATTCAACCGATTGCCTTCAAATTTGGACAGAATGCTCAGCTGACATCCTTTTATCGTTTGATGAAGCAAAAAAGCAATACGTTTAATAGTTTTTTATTTATAACAAAAAATCGATCAATTTTTTTCGAAAAATCGATACTTCAAGTTCAAAACGTCACCAAATCGTCAATTTTTTTTTTCCCTTCATCGAACGATAGCTATATGTGTCTAAAGTAAAATGCTTTTTGGGTTTTTGTTGCAGGATGAACGTGAAGGCTGTAATCGTGCACACCATCAAAAAAGGACCATCGCGCGTCGAGGGGGGTGGGAGGCGGATTTTTTGATGAAATTGTTTAAAATTTTTTTTGTATGTAGTAAACAGATCAATAAAACTATATGCCAAGTTTCACAAGTTTTCCGTTGTATACTTTCTTCACAAAAAAATTCCCAAAAAGCGGTAAATTTTGCGAAAAAAAAGGACAATCCCCCCTTAAGGTGTCTGTCTTCGCAGTGAGCAAAGTAGATACAAAGTTGTGCCAAAACTCAATCGGTCAGGTTCGGCTTTAAGTGGAAACAGTTCGACACCGTCAGACACTGTGAACAACGATTTATGTATGCGACTTGGACTTTTGTCAGGTCGAATCGTAACTCCTGCGAAGTCCCGTGGGAGCACTAACGAAAAGAGAGGGAGAAAGAGAGAGAGAGAGAGAGAGAGAGAGAGAGAGAAAGAGAGAGAGAGAGAAAGAGAGAGAGAGAGAGAAAGAGAGAGAGAGGGAGAGAGAGAGAGAGGGAGAGAGAGAGAGAGAGAGAGAGAGAATATATACGTATAGGTGACCGGCAGTCAGAGACGAAGCTTCTCGAAGGGAATTCAACTCTCGGACCTTCACCAAAGCCTGTTGCAATATTCAAGAGACCTCTCGTGTTTATTCACGCGCTTGCCACAACCCGATGGTCCATTGGGGTCTGCTTTAATTTATCCGCATCCTTTTTGTACATAGCTCCGTAAACGCGAAATGGCGCGGGAGGGTGAACCCCGATATTGAATTAATAATCCTTCGAGGCTCTCCTCTCACAGGACTACGTACGAGCATTCGTACGGGTATACTACTTCCGGGTACAACGAAACGTTCGCGAGTACGAGCTACCATCAGGTTAATCCTTGATGCTCTCGTTGCAAAGCTTCTCCCGACTGTTCACATGCTGAGCTGTCGAATATTAAGGTAGTCCTATCGCCAGGCTTCAATCTATAGGATTATCATAATTTTTTTTGAGCTTCACTAACAAGGAACATCCCTCAGGTGACACCCTTCGATTTTGTTGAAATTTGGATATGTTATAAAGCACCGAAAAGTAAGCGATACGTATTTTTTTTATCGGCGGAAAAACGGTTTTACGGGGTGAAACGAACCCTCGAAAATAGGGGTGTTTTTCGTTTTTCGTCGATAACGTTGTCGTTCTCATCTCCAATGTATAGTGGACATAAAAATAAACATTGTTGCAGTTGGAAATTTTTTAATATTTCGTATCGTTAAAACCTTATCGACGAAAAACGGAAAACATCCCCATTTTTGAGGGTGCGTTTTAGCCGTTAAAACCGTTTTTTTGCCGATAAAAAAAATACGTATCGCTTACTTTTCGGTACTTTATAACATATCCCAATTTCAACAAAATCGAAGGGTGTCACCTGAGGGATGTTCCTTGTAAGTATATTAATAATCGTCTCTGTAAAATTTCAGGGTCGTTTATCGGCCTAATTACAGAGAAAATAAATATTACAATTGCGTATTCTTGTGAAGGAATTCCGGGACGACATACAAAAACCCAATTTCCGGTCGCTAAAAAAGTGTATATAATAGTGGGAATTCGGCAGATTCTTGAGAATAATCAGATTTACATACTTAACACTGGTAGTAATCCAGTGCTGTCAGAAAAAATTACGCTTATTGACCTCATTTTTATGTAATATCAAGTTTAATTTGAACTTCCGGTATTGGATTTATTGCCACTTGCTACGATAAAGACACGTGACAGCAAGGCAACAGCTGACTGTAGTCCTAACCTCATCTCACTCACTAAGCCGCAAAAAGGTGAAGAAATCTTTTCTTTTGAAAAAAATCATGAGAATCAGCAATTTTTTCCTCGCCTAAAGGTATCTCTCACCCCTTAAGCTTCAAGAGAAAGTGCATGGTTTCGTCGACGCACTGATGATCAGTACACTCCCTAAACACAGCGGAAGCGCCTATGAAATGTTTTTAATTCTTAAAAAGTGCGTGAAGTCTCGTTCGACCAACCCTTATTCGTTACGAAGCTTGTTCATCATTCAACAAGATGGTATATTTAATTTAAGAAAATGTGCAAATTGATTGAATTGAGTTTGAAAAGAAGTGTATATTTGACTCTGATTAGCTCACATTTAAGGCAGTATTCTAGTTTAGAAATTTGAAAAAATCGATTTTTTGGGGCATTCTCTTAAGGGGTATTCACACTTCAGACTCTAAAAAGGCTATTTTCATGATTTTTTATTGGTTTATATTATAGATATTGATATAAAAGTTGTTACACTTAATAAATACACTTTCAAAATACATTTGAAAAACAATATTTATTTGAGTCACTATTTATAGACGAAAATGGTAGATAAAATGTGTCTTTAAATAATTGTACGTCAGCGCATCCGAAACAAAAAATCAAACGGTTTTAGATTCAGTATGTTAATGGCTATAGCGCATATCATACGATTTTTGATATATGCAAAAATAACGAAATGGCGGATATTTAAAAAAAACTTGTTTTTTGCACCGTTTTTGGCAAAAAACAGTAAATATCAAAATTGAAAAAATCCTTGATATGCGCTACAGCTATAGTTGCAAAGAATATGTAGTTAAAATTTCATAAGAATGGGTTCAGTAGTTTTGAAGATTTTATCAAGAAGCCGCTGAAAAATGTTTCGAGAAAAACGCGTTTAAAGTTTGTTTGGGTTACATAAATACATCAATTTAAAAAAAATGTATTTCGAAAGTGTGTTTATTAAGTGTAACAACTTTTATGTCAATATCTATAATATAAACCTATAAAAAAATTCATGAAAATAGCCTTTGTTTTTAGCGTCTAAAGTGAGAAGACCCCTTAAGGGGTAAACTCGTAAGAATATGTGCTCATGAGAAAATTTCGGAATTTCCAATATTTATGTCAACAAACGACACCAGCATAGGATCTATCGGTCGGAGCTTTGAACTTCAGAAGCTTCTTAGAAAGCTGTAACTGGTTGCAAAGGAGAATGAGCTTCAGAAAATCATAATTTCGAAGTCGAGGGAGGCACACTTTACGAGGCGGAAATGGCCGATTAATATAACGTAAATATAACATGCCATTATGTCATTTATGTTAGATAGTTGCGGTTTTTTTAAATTTTACTCAAAACTTGAAACGCGTTTTTCTCGAAACTACTTTTTTCAACCGGGATGCAATAAAGTTTCGAGTTCTTTTTAATCGACTGATTAAACATTTAGTATGGACCTTAAGTATATATCCCTCTATCGTCCCTACCTCGGGCATTGCGAAATTATTATTATTACGATTTAAAAAGATTCAACTATGAAAAAAATAGGGCTAAAAATGAACGTTTTTTTTAAACAGTCGTGATTAATTTTTTTTTCTTTATACCTGCCATAATGACATTATTATCGATCATCATGTCTTTTGTCATAACTTTTCAATTTTTATTTTTTTGCACACAAACTTTTTAGCAAGTTCTTGAAACATCAATAAAAATTCTGTAAAACAATGGACACTAAAAATGTTATGTGTTTTTTTTAGATTAGACTAGAATACTGCCTTAAGGACCTATTTCATGTTTTTTCCAAGCCTGGATTCAAAATTTTGGGTTGGTCGAAATCGTTGAAGGATTACCCTTCCAATTCGCACTTGTTATGTGTTTCTATAGAAAGTTGTTTTTCTCTCGGAGATAATGAGAGAATCTTAAAAAAAAAATGGTACAAAAACCTTCGATTTTTTCGTACCATTCGATGGCAAATCATTTTTCTTTCGGTCCTTGCGAACAGAATTTCTGGCTGTGTCACCATAATTTTTTTTTTCGATCACTAAAGCTTTCAAGGATATTCGCAACACACAGGAGTAAATAAAAATACAGTTGCCTAAAATTAAAAATAGGCAAAACATACCGCAAGTACTTGATTTGAACAAATAATTTCTCTCAATGTAAACAAAATCATTTTTTATTATTTTTTTTCGTAATTAACGAAATTAAATTCTCTTGACTTTACTTGTGTCGACTAAAAATATTTTTTACCCACAATCTCAACTTTCTTTTGCGAGTAGAAAATTCTGAATATCATTATTATTGTTATTTCTATTTTTCAATGTACACGTACCTCTTTCTCCCTCTCTCTCTCCCTTTCTGTGGAAATATCCCGAAAGCCATCGCCACGAAAGCTCTCTCATATTTTCGTTTCTATCTCCCCTGTTTTCCACCCCCCTCGCATCCCCACTACCATACAATTCGCGAGATTAAAAGAAAATTTATAGTGCCCCTCGGGGCATCGAGGGCGGACTTGCCGCGAGGTCCTGTGTAGTCGTGAGCTTCTCTATCGTTTCTCGACTTTCGCGCAAATGGACGTTCATTTTGCAATGCCTTTTACCCCTCATTGTGCAGCCTGACCTCTTAACCCGATGCTAAAAAAAAACCATTCACAAGGTAACGTCGCAGCTGTGAAATGCATATCAGTGTGATAGGAAAAGAGAAACAAAGGGGTTGATTTCAAACCTCCCATACATATGTATCGGGAATATTCGCCGAAATTTGCATGCGCTACTTTTCTCTTTTATTGAAATTTTTCAAAGAGCATTGGCTGCCCGTTAGTGACGTCGTGGATGCCGTTTAAACTTCAGGTAGCGTGCATCGATGGCCAAAGGGCGGGCATACGGCCTTTCAACTTTTTAGATCGTAATTTTCTCGCATGGATCAAAGTGGGACAGCACTGTGACGGGTAAAAAAAATTATATTTTGCAGTTTCTCGAAATATACATATTCAAGAATATTTGAATTATTCTATTCAAGTTAAAATGTCGAAAATTGACCACGCTAAAAAAAGACTAAAATTTTCAAATGCATTTTTCTCGACTTCGCCAAAATCATAACTCTAGCTATAATTGTCCGATTTTCATTTTTGAAAAATAAAAATTTCCGTAATTGCAGTAGATCTTGTTGTACGTGCTGTTTTTGTTTGTTTGCAATTTTGCCTTTTTAAGCCCCCGAATATAAGGAAAAATTTCGCCGAAATTATACTTTTTTTTAAGCATTTGCCATTTTGTGCTTTTTTTTCGAAAAGATGCTACATCCAACGAGAACTACATTTGTATATATTATAACATACATTTTTATTTTTCAAACCAACTTGTCGATCCGGACATTTTTTATACAGAGGCTCTATTATACCTCCATAACGTTGCTAATTTTTATTTTATTTAAGTAAAAATTTACACGGAATAAGTGCAACGTATGCTTAATAACATACCTTTTTTTAATCCTAAATAAATAATCTAGTGGGCAACAAAAATTCGAAGAAACGACCTTTCTTTGGCTCGTCACTGTGGTGTCCTGCCTTGAGGCCGGAGCCTGAATTAGAAGGTTCGAAAAATGATTTTTTTATTGCTTAAATCGATAGACAAACCGTGCAAGAATATATTTAAAAAGTTACAGATGCCAATTGTAATATTTTCGAAGATACAAAGCCAAGAGCAGAGAAGCGATTGATATTTGATATTGATATTTCCTCCCATTGAAAACTTTAAAGCGCGTTTTCTCCAGTTTTCATTTTCACGATTTTTCCAAATTGGCGGGCGTGATAGCAAACAAAATAAACGACCTATTGAATCAAACCAAAGTTTATTTTCTTCGGCATGAAAATCTCTTCTAAGTGAATTATAAAAGTCGTTGAAAAAGTATTTTCTAATAATTTTTACAGCACGTTAGTGTTTTTTTAAACACTTTTTTTTCAAACCTGAGGAAAGTTATAAATTCACGATTTTTTCAGCTTTTTCTTAAGGGGTTACCCCCACTTGCGATTTTGAAAAAATCGATTTTTTTTTTTGCATTTTTTTGAAGTATAAGTATCTGAGAATGTCCTGAAAATTTCAAGTCGATCCGAACAAAATTGATTGAGATATGAGCGTTGAAAGAGAAGAATCCGCGTTGAAAGAGCGTTGAAAGAGAAACTTTAAACGCGTTTTTCTCAAAATGGCATTTCTGAAGTCGGTGACCAAGATTACTCGAACACTAATGAACCGATCTTCTTGAAATTTTGCAGGCTTATTTAATACATAAAAATGTAGTCTTTAATCGTTCGATTTTTTTTTTTCGAAAAAAAAAAATGGCCGTTTCATAGCCAAAAAACGGCCGTTTTTTTTTCGTTAAAATCGAACCATTAACTTTGACTGTCCGCCATTTTGTGAAAAATGAATATTTTTTAAAATCCTTCGATTAAAGACTAGTTTATACTTATATTTGACTAAATGCATCCGCATTTTTTTTTCAGATGATCTACTTCCGTGCAATGTTGGTCACCGCAAACCGTGTATATAAAAACATTATTTCATTGACCGCCACTAAACAATGTAATATTTTTCAATAAAAAAATTACTGAAAGTTCTTCAAGATGTGTTCTTTAAGATGGTATATTGATCGATTAAAAAAGTTTTGTAGTTTTCTTTAAAAAAATTCATGAAAAAGGCCTTTTTTGCGCTACAAGTGGGGGTAACGCCTTAAGCATTTCTGAAAATGTCTGCATAATTAAAATTCGGAAAGTATAAAATTAAATCGTTGTAAAAATAATATTAAAAACTTCCAGTTTTAGGAAAGTGAGCATTTTATTTCAAATTCGTCCGGGTCAAAATGATCCAGCGTGTCAAGGAAGGGTCAAAACAAGAAGAATGTTGTTTTCTGCAGAATTTTCACAAAATCATGAAAAAAAATTACAATTACGTTTGGATACGTGTTTTATCGCGAAAAAGTATAGTTTCCCGGGAGAAGGGTCTCCAGTTTGGTGTTAAATTATTATTCCTGCGTATCGTAATCCCCGTGGCCAATTGTTTGGATCTAACGAACCGTTCTGTGAAGGCAACGTAGTGAAAAGGGAGAAAAAACGATTTCGAGGGCTTAAGCTCCACCAAACCTATTCCGTTCCGCTTTTTTTCCGGACTCAGAGGGCTGAAGGGATGGGGGGATGTATCACCCTCGTAAATTACCGGCGGAACAAGCGTAGTCGAGCGTTAGCCCGAGTTATACCGGCTCGCTAAGTGCTTCCTTCTTAAGCTTGATTTACTTTGTCTTCTGGTTTTGCACTACGGTGTGGGAAAATTGACGGGGTGATCTACCGCGCGGGGGCGAACAGTTTAGCAACTCAACTATTTTCATTCGACGGAATCAATTTTATACTTTGTCAGGATCTAACGAGGATCCATTTTTGTCCCGTTATCCCAAGTTTTCGATCACTGAAGACGTTCGATATCTTTTTTTTTATCACGAGGTTTTTTGCATAGAGCCACCAAAGAGTACGCAGGGCTTTCAATTGTTTTATTTTTTCTCGTGTTGGCAACACCATCTAACCTGTCAGTGGCATGTGTCGTGACATACGTTGGACAACAACTCGCTTCATCAAGGCGGGATATACGTTTACAACGATCAAAAAATCGATTAATTTTTTTCCCCTTTAAACGATAGAACTATATGTGTTGAATACTTTCCCAAAGTTTCAAAGCGAAATTCGAAAAATTTCAAACGTTATATATTATATATTAAACGCGTTTTTCTCAAAACTGCATTATCGAAATTGGCGTGCAGGATTACTCAAAAACTGTTGAGCCGATTGAGTTAAAACTGGATAGAAATATTGATAAAACTGGTACCTTCTACTTAACGAAAATTGTTTTTGAAAAATTGGATAAAAACTACCCTTTTAATCCACATTTTACAGAAATGTTGCGTGAAATGTTGATTTTTTTGTAAATGCGTGCCATTTTCTCAAATTTGCATTCTCTTCATTTTAATTACCGTCACATAGGAACTATACATGTTCTAATTGGAAAAATATTTTGAACTTTTTTGCAAATCAAAGTCTACGGGAAGCTAGACTGCACGCCGAATGTTATTAACGATTTTTTAGGCAAATTTTTGGAAAGTGAAATCTTTGCCTAAAAAATCGTCAGATAATTGTTAATAACAAATAAGCTATGCAATATGAAAAAAAAATCCTACGTACTTCCATAGACAATGTATTTTTCAAGATATATTCAACATATCAAGTGAATCGGTTGAAAATTGTCAGAGTTATGTTTCCGGCAAACTTAAAAAATGCAGTTTTGAGATGAACGCTGCACAGCGGCCATTTTGAAATTGATCGCTTAAAAAAAATTATTGTACACAGTCACTGATATGTATGATAAACACCCTTTTTTGTAATCTCGATTTATTTTGTAGTTTTTCTGAAAAAAAATCCCCAAAAAGCCTATTTTTTCGGCCTCTATAGTGGCCTAACCCCTTCATTTTTAAAAATTGTTTCGTATTCTTAAATATACTATTAAAGTATACCTAAAGTTTGATAATTGTAGAATAATTATTTCTTAATTTAAAAAAACCCTCAATATTGCTGATTTTTTCCTGTCTAAATTTATATCCCACCTTAAGGAATATGCATAACCTTAGAATTTCAAAAAATCAATTTTCGGTTTATTTTATATTCTTATTGCGTAGAGTCTTAATTCTGATTTGGTAAAAATTTCAAAAATTGACCGAGTTATGACGATTTTAGTGGAGCAAGTCAGAACGTCCCGTTGCGTTACGGCTCTAGCGCTGCGCGGTTTATCGTGTGGTTTCTAAGGGAATTGATATGACTTTGTCCAACCGGACTGTTTGATTGTTATACGGTGCAGGAATCGCGGATTAAAGGTACGACAAATAATTGCGATTTTATCTCAAGAAAGTAGTCCATACGCCAAGGCACTTTCTTACTATTACATTTTTCAAATAACGATTGGGACGAAAGAGTGCATTTCATAGATAGACATTTTTGATAAAAGATGTGTAATTTTTTTGCTAGCTCCATTAGTAATGGAGATATAAGCGACGAAAATTAATCGCATCACCTGTCACTCATCGTTTCGTCCCTTTCACTCATCGTTCCGTCTCACTCATAAAAAACTTCCTTGCTCATATCTCCATTATTAATGGAGCAAGCAAAAAAAATGAAAGAGACATTTTTCATTGTCAATTCGAAAAGAAAGATCTTTTATTTCAAACTTTTTTCTAGAAAATGCACTTTTTCGTCACAATCTTCGTTGTAACAATTAAATTGTTTATAACGAAAAAAAAAAACGATTCTAGAACAAAATAAATGTCCTATTCGTATTGCCTGTACCCGAAACATTTATACGAAAATTGTATACGGAAAAAGTGGATTTAGTACGTTTTCTTGTCTTGCGTTTATCTCGAAAGTATACTTTGCAATTTCGCGCATGTCATATCTCGAAATCTAATCGTACGATTTACTTAAAATTTGGACTGAACATATTTTATAACATATTCCATCGACAGACCGGATGATTTTTTCATATGTTCCTTCGTTTGTCAATAACAAATGTTTGAAGTCGTTATTTCTTGTTGTTATACCGCCATTTTTTTTTTCAAAACAGTGCAATATATGCAAATTTTAAATTTTTTAAATAAAATGGCTTCACCATTTTACTAAGAGTGTATTTTTACATTACACTACATTACACATTACACATCTCAGGACAGGCTACAGTCCTGAGATTAAATGACAATGATTACGTTGTTTATATATATTTTGCAATGAAAAAAAAAACGGTGACATGTCAAGACTATGTACTATCGGTGTGCGAAAGTTCGACCTTATCTCCTCAATACCTGAGACGAAAAAAAATATCGAAAATCGATCTGTTTTTTTGAACTTCAAGGTTATGCATACCCCTTAAGGGAGCACCACAGTATAAGATGTTCCATAAATCGATTTTTTTGCATTGTCTGATAGTATAGACGGTTATTGTATGGACCTGCCATCGCTGATTGATCGTAAGTAGACAATTTATGTGGAAATTCCGCACTCGATACTTTAAACGCGTTTTTCTCGAAATGTCGTTTTTCAAAACGGTGCACCCTCTCAAAGAAAGTGTTTTCAAGCTATCCGTTGCAAATTTTGACACAACATTCTTCACGCCATTTTTTATCTTGCTATGAAATCTTTTTTTTTTAATCTTTATATTTTTTTTTACGGAAAACTGTCGAAAAAATAGACTAAATTCGATGCGTTTTTTTTTCAAACCGCCGCCGCTTTTCCAATTTTTTTTTTTTTAATCCATAGCGAGATAGCGGCTTTCATACTGATTAATAATCTTTTTTACAAATTTCATTTCAGATAATATTCACGGCCACATTCGTGTACACCGTGAAGACTCGTTTTTTTTTCGAAGACATTTTCAACCGTTGAAAAAAAATGTAAAAAAGTATAAATAACCGTTTGAAAATTTATTTTCTGTTTTTCACGAGTGCTTTGATTTGACATAAAAAAATCAGCCTAATTAGCGTATTTTAACCATCGAAAAACAAATCGCGAAAACCATCTATTGTTCGACCGGTTACACTGTGATGATCCCTTAAGCCTTTTTAAAATATTTTTCGACATCGTTACTTGAGATTTATGTTTAAAATAATGGTCCTCAATTACCAACGCTTAATTTAAATAAGAAGTACAAAGTGTATTATCAAAATTGTTTTCTCTAGAGATAAAAGTTCATAAAGTGCGTACTCTTTGCTGGCTGTGCCCTATGGAGCAAGAATCAGGGGTCTGGAAATGACAGATTTCTGAATTTTGACTGGCGATACTCACAGTTTGTTTGGGCGCGTGGTCGCCGTGATCACCAACACCTGGGACACCTGGTGGTCCCGGATTTTCTCTCGCGGCTTTCATGCTTTCCGCTATTTTCTGGAATCTGTTCTTCCTCATTTGAATCCTCTTCGCCATGTATCCCACTGTCGCGTATTCTGCGAACGAACGACACGGATCCGTTAAAAAACGTAGGGCACGCCTATCACAAAATATTTCCATGGCTAGTTTTCCTGAAAAGATTTTTTTTTTTTTTTTTCAAAATATCTTCTCGTCCGCCGGGACAACGAGTTTTATTTCCGGACTGTGAAATCGTTCCCTCGTCTCGGTCCCGTAAGAATTTTCGCTCCGGAATCACCGGAATCGAACGATGGAAGAGCAATTTCGGTTTTCTTCCAATTTTTGGATGAGACAGACTGTTTTTTTTTCTTTTTACAATAAAAGTGCTAATGAACGACGAGGTTTTCGCACGCGATTTTTCCACCCCCAAATACGCGGGACGCGTGATAGATTTTCCATGTACACTTGGGGGGTGTTGTATTATTTCAATAAACGAGTAAGTAGATGAATATTTATATATTTAAAAAAATACGTTTTCATCTGTGTATATTCGAGGAGAGAATAATTATCTGAAATTGCGATTCAATATTAGTTGCCCTTTACGTCTGATTTATAGCTCGATCAAATTAATAAAAATAGGGAAATTTTTTTGCATTTTAGTTGAAAATTTATTGACCAGGTTAAAAATTGATCGATTTTTCTAAAGCTTGGTGAAGGATATTATAATCAAGGTTGTCAGAACTAGGCATGCCTATTGCTGAATTTTTTTTACAATCGAACATTGGAATGAAATGATTAAGACATCAATAAAACTGGGTAAACATAGAGTTCAGTTAAATATACAAATTGTAATCTTGCATGGCACGGGGAAAAAGAATTTCGAGTAAAATATGTGAAGAAATTGTTTTTGGCCATCGACTTCTTGAAATTTCTTAATTCAAACTTCGATTAATGTACCCTTACCTTCCCTGGGAGGTCTGCACCCTCTTGTGCTATAAGGGGGGAGATACCTTTAGGCGAGAAAAAAATTTGCTGTTTTTCATTATTTTTTTTTAGAGGAAAGATTTCTTCACCTTTTTTGAGACTTAGTGTATGTTTTGTTACTACATCGGGCTGTTATATGGTATAAAAAAAATTGATCTTAAAAAATGGCGGAGGTCTGGCATGGTCTTCTATACTACATTTTTCAAATTGGCGTGACGTGTAGCTAAAATATTAATCGGCCGATTCTGATGCAATTTGGTACAAATCTTTCTATCCTTATTGTGTAAAACGTGATCCTAAATGTTTATGAAAATAAAAAAAGTATTTTTATTGCAAAATGTAGCCATTTCTTTTTTTGAAAATTCAATATTTTGTTTCAAAGCGTACCGTTTCATCGATTTTCAACATTTCTCACTTTTTCTTGGTTCATATTCTGCGTAAGAGTGTTAATGACAGAAAAGTCTCCGTTGGTTTTTTTTTCAGATCAATCCCGCCAACGATACGTGTCACGCCGTCTGACAACATCCGCCACGCATTTAAAAGACCGTGCCAAACCTCTGCCATTTTTAAAAATAAAAAAAAAACCACGTAACAGCCAAAAGTATTAATGAAACATACCCTTAGTCTAAAAAATGGCGAAGAAATCTTTCCTTTAAAAGAATAATGAAAATCAGCCATTTTTTCCGTGCCTAAACGTACCCCCCTTAAACAATATTTTTTCGCTCATTCACGCTCATTTCGCTCAATGTTTTTCACAAAAATGTCGATTGCCTAATCTTCGCTGCTCATTTTTTCGATCTTTAATGATTGTCCTATCGTTGAAATGAAACATCCTCACTAACAGGTCTCCGATAATATTTATGAAAGCTACATATGTGAAAAAATCAAGCGCGTTAAAAATCGCGAACGTATAAAAGTAACGGCTAATCGCGAAAATTGTTAAATAATAAATATCAACTCATTGAAAAAAGAACACTCGTATCTTTTCTCTTCCTTAAAGAGTTTCGGGACTATTGATAAAATAATACCATTCGATTCAACTTTATACAGTAAATTCTTAGTCGTTTACTGAATGTACCCTCTAAATTTTAAATCGATCGTCTGCACCGTTTCTATGAAATGTATAATAAAAATAAAACACTTTTAACATAGGGAGATTCACGCTTATCGTTAAATGGCAGTTTTACTCATGAAAATATGTGACCGTTTTTTAAAAAATGTTATGCAAAACCGTCAAATAACTCACAAGGAAAGATTGCGAGGTCGATCTCTCCAATTTTGATGAAACTTGGCATGCTTGTAGAATGGGTAAAAATAGGCGACACGTATTTTTGTATATCTACAAAACCCGATTTTCAAGGGGTGAAACGCTCCCTCGAAAATAGGGGTGTTTTTTGTTTTTCGTCAATAACATTTTAACGGTACGAGATATGAAAAAATCTCACATTGCAACAATATTTATTTTTTTCGTGTACAATACATTGAAGATGAAAAAAATAACGTTATCGACGAAAAACGAATAGCACCCCTATTTTCGGGGGTGCGTTTCAACCCTTAAAAATCTGGCTCCGCAGATATAAAAAAATACGTGTCGCCTATTTTTAACTATTCTACAAGCATGCCAAATTTCATTGAAATTGGAGCGATCGACCGCGCGACCTTCCCTTGTCAGTACATGATGACAATTTTGTCATCAGTGTCATAATGTATTCCTTATATTTTTTTTCAATTGTAAATTTTATAGAAACGGTGTAGACGATCGATTTGAAATTTGGAGGGTGCATTCAGCGCATGACAAAAAATACTGTATAAATTTCAAGCAAATGGTAACATTTCGTTATTCGTCCCGAAACTCCTTAATAAGATTGACGAGTATTCGATTGACAGTTGTTGAATAAAAGATTGGCAAACGCGTCGGAATAATTGGTCGTAACCTCGCGTGGAAATTTCGCATGCCCGGAAATATTTTCCATTCCGCGTATGATGCGACATCGTATGCGGTAGCGGTATAAATTAATTCACACACAAGTAAACGAAAGTACGAGCACAGCTCGAAGAGCGAATTATAATTAGCGATGGCGTAATCGGGTCGCCAATTTTGAGGATGAAAAGGGGGTTGGCGAGTGTGTTAGGGGAGGGTCGTCGGTTAATATTACGTCCCGAAGTTCCAGCCGTCGTTTGTTGAATCCGCGTCATCGAGAAGGAGAGACGACGATGACGTAGATGACGCACACGAGGTTGCGAGGTGGATGTTGCCGCTGTCGATGCTGCACGATGTGAACTTTGGCCCCTCTGGTTGTGTTGTATCACAGACTCGACGATACACAAATGCTCCTCGCCACAAAATAAACGTGTACGTGCATATATTCACATATATGGGGCATTGCACGAAAAAATCGAACAATTTCTCTCCCAGTCTCGTCCAAATGTTAATTATCATCAACCTCGTCCAAATGGGCATTCATTTTTTTTTTGACCATCCAGAAAGTACTCCACGGCTTTATACGTATCGATTGAAAATAAATCAGGTCCTCCATCATCAAGATTGAGCTGTCGATATACAAAGAAATTTATAAAAATACTAACATCTGCGAAAAACTCAAAAAACTATTTTTCATTTGTAATTTTTGTCCATATTGATGTAGATTTTCAAATAAACAGATTTTAGACACGTCAATTCAGAATAAATCAGGTCCCTCGTCGTCAAGAATTGAGCTGTCGATATACAAAGAAATTTATAAAAATACTAACATGTGCCAAAAATTAAAAAAAACTATTTTTCATTTGTAATTTTTGTCTATATTGATGTAGATTTTCAAGCAAACAGATGATAGACACGTCAATTCAGAGTAAATCAGGTCCCTCATCCTCATGATTGAGCTGTCGATATACAAAAAAAATTATAAAAATACTATCATGTGCCAAAAATTCAAAAAACTATTTTTCATTTGTGATTTTTGTCTATATTGATGTAGATTTTCAAGCAAACAAATGTTAGACACGTTAATTCAGAATAAATCAGGTCCATCATCGTCAAGATTGAGCTGTCGGTATATAAAGAAATTTTTCAAAATACTACCATCTGCCAAAGAAACTATTTTTCATTTGCGATTTTTGTCTACATTGATGCAGAATTTCAAGCAAACAGATGCAATGACACGTTACAATTGGAAATGGTCGTAAAAAATAAATTTCTATTTTAAATCGAGGCGGGACACCAAAGTGACGGGTCAAAAAATCGATATTATTTTGCATTTTCTAAAAGTGTACATGTTTAAGAATTTGTGAAAAAAAATTCAAGTTGAAATATTGAAAATTGACCAAGTTACAGACGATTTAGTGAGAATAGGTAGCGCAACGATTTACACTGCGACCT
The DNA here is from genome assembly GCA_963210295.1 of Ophion ellenae. Taxonomy (NCBI): domain Eukaryota; kingdom Metazoa; phylum Arthropoda; class Insecta; order Hymenoptera; family Ichneumonidae; genus Ophion; species Ophion ellenae. The sequence goes on from OY723395.1 coordinate 27,806,066, forward strand.
CTATTATCGGGACCTCCACAGAAGCAACAGCCCCCCAGTATGCGCCGAATATCGATCGGTGTAGCGCATGGTGGGAGAAGCGCCAGGCCCTACCACGAGGCCTGAAGCCGGAATCATAATTCTACCTATAATTGTCCGACTTTCAATTTATAAAAACCAAAATTTCCGTAATTGTAGTAGCTATCGTCGTACGTACACGTTTTTTTTAAATTTAGTATTTTGTAAGTTCGCGAATATAAGTCAAAATATCGCCGAAATTACACGTTTTTTTAACGCCTGCCATTTTTTGAATGTTTTTCTTTCGCCGAACGGCTACGGACAACGAGAAGTATATTTTGATATACATTACAAAACTTTTTTATTTTTATTTTTCAGACTAACCACGTCAAGTTATCGATCCGGCCGTTGGAGCACATTTTTTATACAGAGGCTCTAATATACCTCAATAACGTTGTCAATTTTTAATTTTAAAAAATAATAATTTACATGAAATAAATTCAATGTATGCTCCATAAAATACCTTTTAATGTTTTAAAAGGTATTTTAAAAGTTTAAAAATAGTAAAATAGTTCGAAAGTTTTAAAAAGTTTTAATACCTTTTAATGTCTAATTTAATTTTAAATTAAAATCCCAAATAAATAATGCAGTACACAAAAAAAAATCTGAAAAAACTACCCTTTTGCGGTCCGTCACAGTGATGTCCTCCCTTCACAGTTTTTTGCTTTCGTATTTCTGTGCTCTCAGTGTTGAAAAAAATTGATTTTCGCGAGATAATAATTGGACAAACATCATCTGTATTCCTTTAAAAGAATTTTTAAGTGTGTTTCTATTTTCGCGTAATTTAAGTAATAAAAAAGCGCACGATGATTGTGCTTTTCCGACGATTGTTATTTTTTGACAATTGCAACGAGCATTCGAGTTGCGAAATGAATAAAATTCCTATCGAGAGTCACATTCGTCGTTGATTGATCGGACAAAAATTGTTCCACTTGACGTTGAATGTCCCATATATATGTTTATACGAAGGACGTGCTGCTGCGGTTTATTTCTGGCGTGCATCGTGGCATGAAAATCGTTCGATCCGCGTTTGTCACACCGCGGCTTAAACCCACCGGCACACATCCAGGTGATGTCCATCTTTGTCGTTTCTTCTTGAGGCCACATTGCGTCCGACGACACTGTCGTGCACCTATCACACTTTTTTATACGTAATATTTTCTCCCACTTCACTCCGCTTCTGTCTTCCTCTCTCGTTCTCTCACCTTGCACGGAGCGAAGAAAAAAAAGCTCTACTATCAGGGATTTCTTCTACCGCTCAAGCTGCCTTTCGGACCGTTCGAGGGGGTGTTTTTTTTTGTATTTATTTATTTTATAGCCGGCTACTGTATCTCACTATCGCGGACAAATTTTACATTTTTGCCAAGGACGCCGGGCGAAAGCTCTACTCGTTTATTCAGCATTTTTTTTTCTTTTTTTTTCGTAAGCCACTAGGTTTTCGCTCTTGCTCTTTGCTGAGGTCAGGGTTCTTTTTTTTTGCCAGGATCGTCGTAAAATTCCACGACGGAACTATACAGGACGGCGAAAAAAATAATGTTTTTTTTTGTTCTTCTTTCGTTCAGCCCTACGCTATAAAATTGCGGATGGATGGAACGATATTGGCCATAAAAGTTGTACGGATTTTTCATCGAATTCGCCAAAATCGAAGAGAGAACGGCGAGTTTTGTCGTTCGACCGAACGAATGCAGCGATAAATTTCGTCGCTGGAAATATCTGTATCGAGAGCTTGCAACACGATATACAAACGGTACAAAAATTCAAACTTCTGGAAAAAATTGTCATCGTCCCGTCGTTAAATTCGAAATATTTCTTGAACAAAAAAAAAATTCACTCCGGATCTGGATTAAAAAAAAATAAGGTAAAATACCGAATGTCGCAAGTTTGTAAGCTAAAAATGATCAACATTTGTTTCGCGACTTCCCGTGCACGTATCGACGAGGAAAACGCGTGTGAGACGATGCGATATCCGTGGAGCGGAAAATAAAAAAAAAATGTCTCGCACGAGGTGCTGCACAGTGCAGTGTAATTAAATTTTCACGCCCGTTTGATTTCGGCCGCTATCGTTGCATCTACATCCTGGCGTGCTACGTACAAAATAATTTCTACCACCAGCTTTATAAAATTTTTGCAACCAATTTTCCATGTAAATCCCTTTGCTAAAAAAACTACTGCGCACTAACTACTGTACTCCATTTTTTTCTTTTGTTTTTTTTTTTCGTACCATGTTTCACTACGCAGTGCACATTCGAATTCGCCCAATCCCAATTTCCATGTTTGTTTTTTTTTGCTTCTTTACCTTTCTTTTTTTCTTTCACGATTGGCTCCAACGAAATTGATGGTGCAGCGAGACGCGCGTTTTACGCGAACGAATTGCATCGATATGGACAAAATATTCCGTTGACTATGTTTTTTTCTTCTTTTTTTTAACCCGATCGCGATTAAAACCGCGTCGTTTTGTTCCCCATCCCCAAATCGTCCGTACGGAATTCAACGTACGATGTTATTTTAACAAATTTACTTTTTTCACCTTTTTTTTTCAATTTTTTAATTTAATTTTGATTTTTTTTCTTCAAATTTTGTATTTTTTTTTTCGATTAAAAAAAAATAAACATCGCCCGAAACCCCTCGAGTATCTCATTATCGGCTTCTAGTTATGGCAATTGCACGAATCAACATTTTTCCCATTGTTTACTCCTTTTGTTTTTGCCTCACGTTCAGGCGTCGTATTTTGCGATTTTTCAAGAGCCTGGGAGTGGCGACGGAAAAAAAAAATATATATAAAACGCGTACGAGCGGAGACCTCGGAAGGTACGGGGTTGGGAAAAACGCGCGCGTGTTTTATCGGACCTGCGTGCACGCCGTAGAAGGATCAGGGGTGGGAAAATATGATTTATTATAATACATTTTCTATCTGTATTAGTGTGTGTATGTGTGAGAGTTGTGTGTGCGTGTGTGTGTGTGTGTGTGTATATATATTCATATATATATATATATATATATATTCGACCTTAGTCGAAAGTCTAATGATTTCGAGTTATCATGGTAAGTATGGTTTATGGAAAATTTCACAAAACTAGGTACTAACTCGTTCACAATGTCCAAACAGACAATAATTGGTAACTAAAAATTTATTTGCGTCGTAGCTTAATGCGTATTCAATCGACAAACACCAATGCAATCATCTGTATCCACACAACTAACTACTTTGGACGTGTTGAATAATCAAAAACTTGTCAAAATATAAAAATACCTCTTATATTAATGCTATTTAAAAAAAATAGCATTAACATAAGAGGTCAATGAGTTAGTACCGAATTTTGGGACATTTTCCAGAAATCATACCTGCCATGATAACTCGAAATCCTTAGGCTTTGGACTAAGGTAATCTGGGTTAGATATGTTCTTAACGAGGTGCCCTATCACCCCCTTAAGGCTTTGCATCGACCTTCCTAACACTCTGTATACATATATACAGGGTCTTTTTATAAATGGATAATCCTGCGACTGTTAATAGGTCAGATTACGTCCTACTATATGCTGGAAATTCGGTTTAGTAAAAGTTCCACTGTTTTCGAGATAAAAATCATCTGCTTTAGGTTTTTCCCATGCCATTTCTACAAATGATAACTTTTTGACCCGGTTATTTTTTAAATACTCTTGATTATTTGTTTCATGTAGAAAAGTCTTCTTTTTAGCCTGAAATGTTAAGGAAGCTCTATGGAAAAAGATCTTATGCAGAATTTTCATGCAAACCAATTCGAACATCTGACTTTGATAGTCTGCGGTGTAAAAAAATGTAGGGGAAAGGAGTGCGAGTTGATCCAATAAGGTAAAATGATCATTTTCAATAGCGATGAAACTGTTAACGCTAAAGAATATGACTTTTTTTGGTAAAACCAAACCTTGCAACCTCCAGTATACAATAAACGTTACCTAAAGCCCAAAGTCAACCTTGTCTTAGATGAACGGCTCACAATTTTACTTCTTTTGCCGTACACGGTGTCCCTCTTATCTCTACCACCCGATATAACTCGGTAATTATCGACGTCACAAAAAAATGTTCCAGACAAAGGTTGTACGGTGTGAAGGAGGCCATCAAATGCGACCAATTTATTTTATTCCGGCGGAGGCGTTGTCGCACAGTGAAGGTCACCTCCACTTTTTTAAATGGAATGGTACATTTTTTTCAACCATCTTGTGGAGCACCTCAAGCCGCATAAAAAACATTAGGGGGTCAAATTCCGTCAAGGTTATTCAAGGTCACCTATTAAAATGAAATACAAAGCTAAATATCTCTAAATAGCTAAAATAACATATTTAGATTTGTATTTGAGATATTTTTAGCGGAGATTAGTATTTAGATACAAATATCTCAAATACTATTAGAGTAGACATTACGATCAAATAATATGTAAATTAGTATTTGAGATATTTGTATCTGAGATATTTAGATTTATATCATCGATACTGACCTTGAATGACCTTGGACGACTTTGACCCCCTAATGTTTTTTATGCGGCTTGAGGTGCTCCATAAGACGGTTGAAAAAAAATGTACCATACAATTTAAAAAAGTGGAGGTGACCTTCACTGTACGTCAGCGCCTCCGCCGAAGTAAAAAAAATTGATCGCATTTGATGGCCCTCTTCACACCGTACAACTTTTGTCTGGGACATTTTTTTGTGACGTCGATAATTACCGCGTTATTTCGGGTGGCAGAGGTAAGAGAGACACCCTGTATATATGTATATATATATACAGGGTGTCCCAGAAGTAACGTACGCCCTTCTAGCATGTGGTAGGAAACAAAATTCTGAGACGAAAAGCCCTCAGTCATTTTTTGATCAGACGCATAGATAATTGATTACGAAGGAAAATAAATAGCCAATCAGGTGCGCGCTACAGCGGAAAGGCAGCGTAGAGGGCAGGGATCGGGGAATGCGTTGTCATTGCGTGCGCCTGAAAATGTGTGCGGAGGGAAAATTCCTGCGTGTGTGTGTGCGTGTGTGTGTGTGTGTCCTAGTGTGAGTGTACGTGCGTACACGCGTGTGTGTGTGTGCACTTGCACACATGCTTTCGGAATTTTCCCTCCGCACACATTTTCAGGCGCGCGCAATTACAACGCATTCCCCTATCCCTCCCCTCTGCGCTGCCTTTCCGCTGTAGCGCGCACCTGATTGGCTATTTATTTTCCTTCATAATTCATTATCTATGCGTCTGATCAAAAAATGACTGAGGACTTTTCGTCTCAGAATTTGTTTTCCTACCAGATGTTAGAAGGGCGTACGTTACTTTGGGGACAGCCTGTATATGTGCATGTGTGTGTGTGTATGTATGTATGTATGTATGTATATACGAGCGATAGGGTTGCGTGCACGAGGGAAACAAAGTGCGATGGGATTTGAAAGATTGTATATATGTGTGTACATGTATGTAGGTGTGTATATGTGTGTGTAAGTGTGCGCGCGTGGTCCCGAGGCCCTTTCTCGAGTACCCGTAATCTTCGTCATTCGCACGTGTGTGCGAATTCGATTTTCGAATCGAGTCCCACGTCGCGACGTAGAAAGAAAAAAAAAAAAAAAAATAGCGAGAGAAAAGAAGAGCACGGACGAGTAGGACGAAAGTAGTGGAAGAAAGTCGTGCGTAAATCGCGTACGCGAGGACTCGCGCGATTCGATTATAATTCGAGTTTGTCGGCGGAAACGTGCGAAGATTGATCGTTCCGGACTCGTGAACGGGTCCCGTGAATGATCGACTTTTTTTTCTTTCGTTTTTGGCGTTTCTTCTTTTTGCACTATTCCTTTTTTTTTCATCACAATGAGAGAGACAGAGAAAAAAAAATGGAACTTAAACGAGCGTCAGTCGAGTCGAGAGCAATTTTGTATTGATTGGGAAAGAAAACGTTTTGCGGCAGGGCCGCTATCCGGCTCGAGTTGTACGATCGCGACGAAATTTCGCGATAACGCGATTGGTTTGACAATTTTTTTCAAATTTTCTTTGTTTTGGAAAAAACGGGAGAGTCTCAAGCGTTGCGTTATGCGTCGGTGCAATAATTACAATGTAAGTGAACAAAAAAAAAGAAGAAAAAAAAAAGTAACAATCAAACGCAATGGTTGACTCTCGTGTGTGACTCCTCGGTCTCGTGACCCGCGACGACGGAATTCATCTTGCGCTTTGCTTTGCATTCCTCGTTTGTCTCTACGTCGGACCAACTCGTCCGTAAATCTTGTTCGTCATCTTTCGAATGATTTTTCATTGATTTCGTTTTTTCCTCGTCAGTCGCGAGTCTTGGGTCAGTCGATCGAACGCAATCGGTGCACACTGCTTATTCGTGATCTCGAAAGCGATAAAAAACGGGAACCGCGAGGAGCTTCGTCGTCGGGAGAGGAACGGAGACGTTCTGTCGTCGTGGAAAAACAAACGTGGGAGAGCGTGTGTACCGCTGATAATCGTGAGATAAACAAACGAAAATAGGCTGACAATCGTTTTACGTAAGCAACGATCATTTGCTTTTGGCACAATACGCGATAAACTTGCGCGTGATTTTCGTGCGTACGAAAATTCCGAAACAATACACGTTACACATTAACCGAGTAAACAAACGTGAAAATAAAAACAAACGAACAATCGACAAAAAACGAAAAATAAGCGACAGTGTGGAGCGCTTTGGATCGATCGATCGTATCCCTGATTAATCCTCGAGTGCACATCGAACGATTAATCGATTAGCGTCGAGTCCGATCGAGATTGTTTATTGCCGCGAAAGCTCCCGCCGGGACTGGCGTCTCGACGTAAAAATACAGACGACAAGACACATAGACAGAGACAGTCATACAGAGACACAGGCTTGGGGGGGGGGGGGGGGTGGGGGGTGGTTTGGGGGTTGGAAGATATCTTTCATTTTTCATCGACAAGATCGACGGGCCGTGGGATATGCTGATCTTTTTGGCACCTTCCTCACAGCGAACGTTGTCACGGGATTCGTGTCAACAAATGCGCGATCGTTTGACACGGGGTGCATTCAAGGGAGAGCAAAAACGCGGCGATGTCACCCGCGTCCGAGCTTGAATTTTCAATACGGCGGACAAAACGGATGCCGGGAGATGGACTTTGCACAACAGCAACAACAACAACAACGACAACAGAAGGAAAAAAAATATTAAAAAAAAACAGCAACAACAAAGCCCCGTGCGTGAAAACTGTAGCGAATACTTTGATCTTCCGTTCACTTTCTCAGGGGCTTGGGAAGACTGCGACAGTTGCGATAAAAGAGCGTGTCGGTGGGTGACGTCGGCACCGAGTCCGAGCGAAGATACTAAAGCGGGATTAACGGTTGATCGTGGGATCGTTTCGCGGTTAAGGTAATCCTATCGCCAGGCTTCAATCCATAGGATTTTCATTTTTTTTTAACTTCCCTAAATATATTAATATTTAGTGAATTCCCTGTCCCTGTGAATTTTGATGGGCGGTTATCGAATTAATTATAGAGAAAAAAATCGAAATTGCGTATTTTTGTGAAGGAATTGCGAGACGACATACAAAAACTCAATTTCCGGTCGCTACAAAAGTTTATATGATAGAGGAAATCCGTGAGATTCTTAAAAATAAACAGATTTACGTACTTAAGGGGCTATGCCAGTGTGGCACTTAAAAAAAATCGATTTCTTTTTGCCTTTTTCGACAGTTTATACTTTCAAGAATATCATTATTATTTATGTTATTTATATCAATATCATTTTATGTTGCAAAAATCGATAGTTTAATCTTTAAACGCGTTTTACTCGAGATGAGGTTTTTCAAATTTGCTGACATTGTAACTCAAAGAGCAATTATCCGATTGACTTGAAATTTAAACTGAGTACTCTTGAATATATTTACTCTACAGTGGCGTAGGATATTTTTGATTGCATGAAAATTGACGATTTGGCATTGAAAAAAACGACCATTTTATAGGCAAGAAAACAGACTTTTTTTTTATAACTACGCCATTTTGTTGGATTTTGATATTTTTCGAAAATCCTAGGTCATTGTACAGAAAATACCTTCCAGATTAACGACGTTTTTTTTCCTTTTTCGGTTTCGGCTACTTAATCGGCCGGAATCATGTCAGCAGCGGAGGAACTTTTTTTTTGGCGCCTCCGAAGGCAGCGCATAAGTCGCTTGGATCTCAATATTTTTCTACGAAAAAATTATGTAATATAGGTCAAATATAGGCAAAAATATTCTTGATTTTTCGAAACATTTGATTGAGTACTTTTCTTCCAAAAAATTCCCGAAAGTAACCCAAATTTTCAGCGCTCACACTGGTATAGCCCCTTAACACTTGTAGTGATCCAATGCTCTTAGAAAAATTACGCTCATTGACCTAATTTTGATGTAATATCAAGTTTAATTTGAACTTCCGGTATTGGATTTATTAGCACTTGTTACGATAAAGAGACGTGACAGCAAGGCAACAGCTGACTGTAGTCCTAACCTCATCTCACTCATTCGAATTTCCACACATATTTCATTTTTAACCGACATATTTCGCCGACACAAATCTTCCACGCTTTTTACCGTTGGAATAACTACTTTTATCATTTTTCGAATTAAATGTGAACATTCATTCAAACGTTTACAACTGGAACATTTTCGTTAACACAAATGATTCTTTTCGCATATATTAAAAATATAAATTGTCCAAGTCTCAAGTATGATCAGTGGTATGGCCAGTGTGAAGCGATAGGATTACCTTAAGTCCGAGGGACGCGGCCATTTTGGGTGTTCTCCGCGCCGAGCCGCCGCCATCTTGTCGAGCGCGTATCTCGAACGTATCTCGCAATATCCGCGCAATCTCAGCGTCGTTCGGTCTCGGATTTTTTACGCGCTCGTTAAAAGAGGATCGGTGCTTAGATCAGGGAAATCCTCGGGGTGCCCGAGGGGAAGAAAAATCGTCGCTTCAACGATAAAGCCCGGAAGAATATTGAAGAAGTTCGTTGGGAGGTTGGAAAAAAAGTAGCGCGGTTACTCGTTGGCGGCCATTGCGTTTTCCGGCTCCGACCGAGCCGCGTCCCTGGGGCCCCGAAATGGAAGGCTTGCGGAGGTTTTTCGGGGTTTCCGGTGTGAACGAGATCCGGGGGAGCGCGTCGAAGACGAGCCCGACGACGAAGAAGACGAAGCGGAAGATAAAGAAGATTGAGAAGTGTAGAAGAGGAAGAAGTATACAAGAAGTAGAAGAAGAAGAAGAAGAAGAAGACGGCAAGATAAACGACGTTTCAACGACGTTTCAACGACGACGAGCCGATCAGGAAGGGACGGACGGTTTATCGACGAGACGACGATGAAAGAAGGGGGACGAAGAAGACGTCCGCGCGCGTTAACTTACCGAGGAGCGAGGCGAAGACCATGACGAAACAAGTTCCCAGGTAGACGTCGATGGACTTGACGTAGGAGATTTTGGGGAGGGCTGCGTTAGTCGAGGACATGAGGGTTGTCATGGTAAGCACAGTGGTTACTCCGAGGGCGACCCGAGCGGGGGTTGCGTTTCGGTTTAGCCAAAAGCTCACCCATGAGATTATCACGATTAATCCCGAGGGTATGTAGATCTGGATCAGGTAGTAGCCCATCGATCTCACGAACTGGATCTCGCAAGCTAGCCGAGAATAATTTCCTGCGAAAAAAGAAAAAGAAAGGAGACATTTTCTCATGAGTTTTCACCTGTGTTTACCGGAGTTTCGTCGTAACTTTTCTTTTGTCTTTTTTGCTCTCTTTTTATCGTTCTCTCTTTTTCCCTCATATCGCCCTTTATCCGTGTCCTTTGGCATCCCCCAATCGAGGGGCTGTTTTTTTTCTTCCCGGAAGGGTCGTTTTTTTTTTACGATTGGACGACGTTAGCGGCGTGACGGTAGAAGCGGCGAGATCTCTTCTTCCACTCGTATCGGAGCATCGACGCAAAGTATCCACAGCTTGATGGGACGCGGTGTCGCATTTCCGGACTCTTCCCTATTATTCTTCCTTTTTCCGCGCCGCCCTTCGCTCCTTCACGTTCTCCACTCGGGTTGTCTCTCTCTCTCTCTCTCTTTCGCAACCTTCACGCGCATTACCTTTTCTCTCCTTTATACACTTTTCTCTCCTCGACGTTATCCGCCCTCCAAGGTCGTTTCGAGCTCACCCCTGGCGTCCTCTTCCTACTTGCTGATACTTCCGCTGCCTCTTCAAGCCTCGAGACCAGCCAAAATGCCCTTTTTCTCGTGCGATGGCAAATTGGCGGGTTTTTTCCTCCCCTTCGTCGGCACATGCAACAACGCTATCCGTCGGTTCTCCTAGCTTCGCCACCGCGATGTCCGGGGCTGGGGTCTTAATGGCCGTTGCGCCAGTACTGCCGTACTTTTGCAATTGTAGAGGTTTCGTTGTATAGCCACGCGAGGGATGCAACCCTCCGACTCTCATTGCCATGCTTTACGACCCTCGCTCTGTGTATGCTGCATACGTACAGGGTGAGCCGAATAGCTACGTCTAACAAGGAACATCACTTAAGGCCTTAGGCCACAGTAACGGGTGTAAAATCATGTGCGAATTTAAACATTTTTTTTTCGTATGAAAAAGTGATTCAATCATAAAATTAATTACACATCTATTTAGTATGAATATCAAGCTGTTAGAAAAAATATATATATTTTTTTTTTCGATGTACAAAATGGCCGACTACTCGAAACTTGTCGAAACAGCTTTTTTCCAATTGGCGTGACAAATAACTTCGACAATTTTCACTCGATTTACTTCAAATTTAAAATTTATGCTCCTAATTGCATTTCGCAGAGAATTACGTACGGAATTTCTGATTAATCGGAAACTTTTCATTTTATGAGTAGTTTATGAGCAGTTATAACGAAATTTTTCAGTGAAAATTCATTTCTTAAGTTAAAATACCTACAAATTTTGAATAAAACAATATTTTTTAATTCCGTACGTACTTGTCTAGGTATTCTAATGTAGATTTACGAGCACTTTTGTTTTTGTTCTAAAATATTAGTAGTCAGCTATTTTGTACATCGAAAAAAATATATATATATATATTTTCTAACAGCTTGATATTCATACTGTTATGAATGAATGAAAAAAAAAAATAAAAAAAAATAAAAAAAAAAAAATATATATATATATATATAATATGTATATTTTTTCTAACAGCTTGATATTCATACGAAATAGATGTGTAATTAATTTTATGAGCGAATCAGTTTTTAATACGAAAAAAAATTGTTAAATTGATTGACGCATATGATTTTATACCCGTTACTGTGGCCTAAGGTCTTAAGGCCTCAGGTCACTTTAGAGGCCAAAAAAGGGCATATTATGTGATTTTTTTCAGCGAAACCAAAGGATAAATCGAAATTACAAAATGGGGGTTTTATTATACACGTAATTGACTATACCCAATTATTTTTTCACAGCGATACATGTCAAAATGGCGACTGGGCAGCGTTTTTTCGATGAGGCCTTTATTTCTGGAAGGTCAACGGCCGGACCAACAGCTCCTATAATTTCTCAGTTATGAAGAGATGAGTTTTTTCGATTATATATAAGAATGGCTATAGAAATACGTAGGACATTTTTTTATGTATTGTTTTTTGTTGGAATGCCGCATTTCTAAAACAAAAAGGTATAAAATGCCATGAGAAAATCGTCAGAATATCGTTTATAAAAAAGGAACTATGTAATATAATGAAAAAATCCTACGTAGTGCCGTAGAAAATGTAATTCGAAATATACAGTTAAAATTTCAAGTGAATCGGTTGAAATTTGTTTGAGTTATGAGTCCGGCCGAATTAAAAAAATGTATTAAAACAAAGCAAAAATGTATTGTTAATAAATGCCATGAACAATATTTTAATACCTTTAATCTGCGATGCCTGCACTAGAATTCGAAAATCGGGTAGTTCGAGATTTTTCACACCCATGATCTTTTGGAATATGATTTTATAGGTACCTTAGTCCCTTTAAAAAAAGGTACTAAGTACGTTAAAAAATTTATAGATACCTGAGTACCTTTAAAAAAAGGTACTTAAATACGTTTAAAAAAAAATCGATTTTTGGAAAATCCTAGAGTGGCCTAAGGCTGTAAGTGTCCGCCTTGGATTTTGCTGAAACTCATATATGTGATAAAGCATTGAAAACTATTAGACACGTGCTTTTTTTTATCTGCGGAAAAACATTTTTAAGGGGCGAAACGACCCCTTAAAAAAAGCGTCTCACCGCTTAATTTAGTTTTTTTTTTCAATTATTCTATAGTGGATTTTTTTATCCCTTTACGTTGGCAGAATTTTGGTTTTTTGTTTCATTGAGATTGGTGCTGCTTGGGGATGAAACTGCAAAACCACCAATCGACACGCTTTTCTTTGAGGGGTGGTTTCCCTCCTCAAGACCGTTTGTTACGACGATAAAAAAAATACGTGTCAAATAGTTTTCAATGCTTTATCACATATATGAGTTTCAACCAAATCGAAGGCTGACACTTAAGTGATATTGCTCGTGAAAAGAAAGTACATACACGATAGTGAAAACAATAAACCATGCCACAGGAAAAGTGGAAAAAATGCTTTTTACTCGAAAACTAAAAAGATCGTAGAACATAAAGTTAAAATAATAAAATATTTCACAGCAAAACGTTTGGCAATTTTTTTAAAAATAATTTTTTTTCACAGTATAACGTGTTGAAATATTCTAAAAACATTTTTTTTTCCAATTTAATATATGAATTATCAATTTGAATTTATGCATTTTTCCTAAAAACAATTTTGTGAGATGGTTCGGATATATGAATTTTCAAGTTCAATTTTTCAATTTCAATATAGGCATTTTTTCTAAAAACAATTTTTTGACATGGTTCGGAAAAGTATCGATACGAGGCATCTGGATTTTTATTTTGTAGCGACTTTTCGGGTCACGCTGTACAGGGTGTCCTGTTACGAATGGACAATCCTGCAACTGTCGATAGGCCGAATCATGTCCTCCTATATGCTGGAATTTCATTTTACTAAAAGTCCCACGGTTTTTGTGATTTTGGGCTTTATGTTATTTTTCGAAAAAAATCATCTGCTTTTGGTTTTTTGCATGCCATTTCTACGAATGATACGAATCGACAACAACTAAGCAACTTTTTTAAGTAATTGACACGATATGCGTAGTACATTTTTATACACTGCAGGCTATCAAAGTCAGATGTTCGAATTGGTTTGTTTGAAAATTCTGCATAAGATCTTTTTTCATAAAGTTTCCCTACGGCCTATCCAGAGCGTACAAAAAAGATTGGGCAGCGGTTCGGTAACGATTGTGCTTGTTAAGGTCTTAGGTCACAGTAACGGGAATAAAATCATGTGCGAATGTAACAATTTTTTTTCGTATGAAAAAGTGATTCACTCATAAAATTAATTACACATCTATTTAGTATGAATATCAAGCTGTTAGAAAATATATATATTTTTTTTCGATGTACAGAATGGCCGACTACTCGAAACTTCTCGAGACAGCTTTTTCTCCAATTGGCGTGACAAATAACTTCAACAATTTTCACTCGATTTACTTCAAATTTGAAAGTTATGTTCCTAATTGCATTTCGCAGAGAAGTACGTACCCCTCATGGAAATTTATATACGCAAAAATATACTACAAATTCATTTTATTAATAATTTGTAATATATGTGAAATGTATGCCATATATTGAAAATATATGTTGCATATATGTGCCAAATTCTAATTTTCGTAACGTTTTTATATATGAGATGTATATGCGTGGTATTACTGTATATCAATGTATCATATATCAATGATACATGTACCATTTACCCTGCATATATACCACATATATACTGCATAAATGGTACATATACGCCACATATATACAGATATGCTACGCATATCTGTATATAGTGTTTATATGTAATAGCGTACTTTAACTGTAAGTTAAGTTTTTTTAACTTTAAGTTTTAAGTTTTATTAAGTTTAACTGTAATAGTGTTTATACACAGCATATATTTTTTGTCAGGAATATGTATCAAAAATGTATGCGTCATATATGACGCATAAGTTACACATATATGAGTCATATATGACGCATACATTTTTGATATATTTTTCTGACAAAAAAATAGATTGAAAATATATCGAAAATATATGCGTCGTATATGCCTCATATATGCGTCATATATAGCGTTTATACGTAGCATATATGTTTTGGTCAGAAAAATATATCGAAAATATATGGGTCATATATGCGTCATATATTTGGTGCATATATACTGAATATATACGTATTATTCTATTTTTCGTCACTATATATGCGACCGATATATATACATGTAGCATATATTTTCTGCATATATTTTACATACATAAATTTCCATGGGGGACGGAATTTCTGATTAATCGAAAACTTTTCATTTTATGAACAGTTTATGAGCAGTTATAACGACATTTTTCACTGAAAATTCATTTCTTAAGTTCAAATACCTACAACTTTCGAATAAAACAATATTTTTTGGATTCCGTACGTACTTCTCTGCGTTCTTTAATGTAGATTGACGAGAATTCTTGTTTTTTGTTCTAGGTAAAAAATTGTGGATGCTACATGTCACGCCACGGAGCGCCTAAAAAAAAGAAAATATTAGTAGTCGGCCATTTTGTGCATCGAAAAAACAATATATATATTTTCTAACAGCTTGATATTCATACTAAATAGATGTGTAATTAATTTTATGAGTGAATCACTTTTTCATACGAAAAAAAAATTGTTAAATTTGCACATGATTTTATACCCGTTACTGTGGCCTAAGGCCTTAACATTCGAGGTTAAGAAGACTTTTCTAGATGAAACGAATAACCACGAGTATTTTTTAAACACCGGGTAAAAAAGTTATCATTTGTAAAAATGGCATGCGAAAAACCAAAAGCAGATGACTTTTATCTCAAAAACCGTGGGACTTTTGCTAAACTGAAATTCCAGCATATAGTAGGACATCTGTCCTAAGGACAGTTGCAGGATTATCCATTCGTAACAGGACACCCTGTATACATATATCCACGTAGGCATGTGTCTGCGAGGGTTTCCGAAATTGTAACAAAAAAAGGGCGCAACCCAGACATTTCGAGCTGCCAAGTGACCATCGGACTCGTCCTTCTGCCTGCCAGAATTTCGCATATCTGTCCACGCGAGCGTACACAGTGACCATTTATTCTCGCATGCTTAGACGAACTATAGTACAGTCGTCCACCGGTTGGATAGTTCCAACCCCCCAGGGCCTCGAGTACCCCGCTACGACGACCATACTTCCACACGGAACGCACACTTTGGCCCAGCCACTAAAACACGTCCAATGTCCCAAATCGACCGGTAATACGAATCACCCGAAGCTCGATCGTTCGTATGCTGTACACACGTACTTACGAAGCGACTCCCTTCGTGAAACTATGGCGGAATTATAACGTCCGCAGGGTCATTCCGACACTGGAATGTCCTTTTTTTTTCTTCTTTCCTTCCTCTGGTATCTATTTTATGGACGATGCAGCGGTAGGCAAGGAATTGATTTCGTCCCTCCGCGTGTTCCACACTCGTTCCTCACTCGAGATCGAGGACGGAGCTTTTTGGAACGGTGGTGGTAATAACGGCAGTTGAAAATGGTAGGCTTGAAAAAAGGACAGAGGGAGGCTCGAATTTCCCTTTGAAAGCGGATGAGAGACACTGGACCTGGTTTGGAAAGTAGTCGAAATTTTTTAATTCCCATGATCGTTTTAGACGCAGAGTAACATTAATCGCAAGCGGCGTATGGCGCAGATCAAGCCGTGAATTTGCAGTCGAAATTGTTTTTTTAAGGTAGTACCGCCACAGAAGAGTTGAATGAAGAAATTGTTGAAATTTGACATATACGTTATTTAATACATTATCCAAACATCTGAGCAATTTGAATGAGTTTGACCACCCCAAACCTGAGATATTTACACTTAAAGTTGGCTTGGTTTACACGTAACAAATGCGTTATGATGGGCAAACAGAGCATCATTAATTCTACCGTCAAAACTAAAATTGAGAAATTGATAAAAAACGAGGATAAGCTACAGTAAGATATCACGAATAATGTGAAAAAAAATGAGAATGATTCACCATCTAGTTTCCAAGATATAACCATGAGAAGCCTTCACAATTTTGGTGCAAAGCCTGGAAAAAAAAACAATTGGGGCAAAGCCTGGACAGTCCCGGCAAAAATTTTACTGGCAATGGTCGATCAAAAACACGATACAAAATATATTTTACGGCAATAAATGATATCCATCGTATTATCTACTAGTACCGAGTCAATATTGCGTAGTTTTTAATTTTATTCATTACTAATTAAACCAATTATCAATCTTTTAAACATGAACATGGTATGTAAACTTTTGGTTTAGATTTCCGCAGAGGAACTACCTTAAATCAACTTGCCTGTGTTTTGTGTACTTAAGGGGAGATATACACCTAGATGGTCGAGGTCGAGGATTTAGAAGCTATGAACATTCCGTCGACCGTACAAGACCTACACTATGGGCCTGGTATCAATGATTCCATGTAAGTTGACAAATTTCATGATTTATTCATTCCGAATTTTCAAACGCGTTTTTTTCAAAACCACGCTTTTCAAATCGGTACCCAAAATTTCTCGAAAACCAATGAACCGATTGCCTTGAGGTTTTTTGTGGTTATTCTATACACCATTATCTAGTACTTGTCATAGGATTTTTTTTCCGTTACTTAGTTTTTGTTTTATAGGCAAAATAATAACTAATTTTTGGCTCAAAAATCACTATTTATGTTCAAACGTCCGCCATTTTGTCATAAATCGATATTTTCAAAATCGGGTATGACAAGTACTAGATTATAGTATCTAATTTAATAATCTTTTTGGTATTTTTTTCAGATGATTTTTGAAGAAACGCCAGTGGGTACCGTATACGCAGATTTTTTTACGACGCTCCAAGGGTCATACAATATCCATGTATATTTTTGATATTTTTAAATAAAGAAAATTAAACATATTTTTGAATGTATATACTTTTAGATAATTAAAACCCCAATCCGAAATTTAAAATAGTTTTCCTTGAAAAAATTCATAAAAATAATTTCCCCTTAAGGCCTTAGGCCACAGTAACGGATATAAAATCATGTGCGAATTTGACATTTTTTTTCGTATGAAAAAGTGATTCACTCATAAAATTAATTACACATCTATTTAGTATGAATATCAAGCTGTTAGAAAAAAACTTTTTTTTTCGATGTACAAGATGGCTGATTACTCGAAACTTCTCGAAACAGCTTTTTTCTATTTAGCGTGACAAATAACTTCAACAATTTTCACTTGATTTACTTCAAATTTACAAGTTATGTTCCGAATTGAATTTCGCAGAGAAGTACGTACGGCATTTCTGATTAATCGAAATTTTCCACTTTTCATTTTATGAGCAATTTATGAGCAGTTATAACGACATTTTTCACTTCAAATTAATTTCTCAAGTTCAAATACCTACAACTTATGAATAGAACAATATTTTTAAAATTCTGCACGTACATCTCTAGGTATTCTAATACAGATTGACGAGAATTTTTTTTTCTAGGTAAAAAATTGCGAATGCTAAATGTCACGCCGCGGAGGGACTAAAAAAAAGATAACAAAAGAAAATATTAGTAGTCGGCCATTTTTTACATCGAAAAAAAAAAAATTCGAACAGTTTGATATTCATATCAATTAGATGTGTAATTGATTTTATGAGTGAATCACTTTTTTATACAAAAAAAATTGTTAAATTCGCAGATGATTTTATATCCATACTGTGGCCCAAGTCCTTAACATTGTAAGAGTCTCGGTAGAGTAAATATATCGCGCGTCGCAAGTGCCGAAAATTTTAGTACGTTGCTATTAATTAAATTGCAGTAGGTTGCAATTAATTGAATTAATTGCAACCTACTAGTTGTACTAATTGTACTAATTAGTTGTTGCTAATTGTACTAATTAGTTACAGTAGCTATTGTTGTACCCAGCTATTTTTAATTTAGTATTTCTTAAGCTCTCGAATATAAGTAAAATGTCGCCAAAATTACACTTTTTTTTTTCAAACCCCCGCCATTTTGTGAATATTTTTATCGGAAAAACGGCTATCCACAACTAGAACGACATTCATATAGATTTAAAAACTTCTTTATTTTCATTTTTCAGACCAACCACTGTCAAGTTATCGATCCGGCCGTAGGACCACATTTTTTATACAGAGGCTATATTGCACCTCAATAACGTTGTTAATTAAAAAGAAATTGAATAAAAAATTTCTTGTCATAAATTCAATGTACGCTTCATAACATACCTTTTTTTTCAACTGCCAAAAAATAATCGAGTGACAAAAAAAAATCGGAAAAAACGAGCATTTTTCTGCTCGTCACAGTGGTGTCCCCCCTTAAATTTGAGTCCGTTACAATTAATTACATTAGAATTTCAGTGCACTGAACAATCGTGGAGATTTTGCAAAAGGCTCCGTCATTTGGCAGCCCTAAATTAACCAGAAAAATGTCAATGATTCTGTATTATCTTTTCCCTGTGCTTTTTCTCACAATCCCCAAGAGTAAAACAACGTCCCATAAGAACGCTCGCAATGCTGCAAATGAAAATTCTTCCAACTCTTCAACGGATGACCGAACCGATCTCGAATTTTCCATACACTCTTGGAACAAACGCCTTGAGCTTTCAACGAACATCGCCACGGTAGCATTTCCGCGAGACTCCAATCTACAACCAAAAGTTCTGTAACTTCTCAATTCTTTCGTTAAGGGGTTACCCCCACTTGCGATTTTGAAAAAATCGATTTTTTTTATTGCTTTTTTTTTGAAGTATAAGTATCTGAGAATATGTCCTGGAAATTTCAAGTCGATCCGAACAAAATTGACTGAGATATGAGCGTTGAAAGACAAGAATCCGCGTTGAAAGAGAAACTTTAAACGCGTTTTTCTCAAAATGGCATTTCTGAAGTCGGTGACCAAGATTACTCGAACACTAATGAACCGATCTTCTTGAAATTTTGCAGGCTTATTTAATACATAAAAATGTAGTCTTTAATCGTTCGATTTTTTTTTTCGAAAAAAATGGCCGTTTTATAGCCAAAAAACGGCCGTTTTTTTTTTCGTTAAAATCGAACCATTAACTTTGACTGTTCGCCATTTAGTGAAAAATGAATATTTTTTAAAATCCGTCGATTAAATACTAGTTTATACTTATATTTGACTAAATCCATCCGCATTTTTTTCTTCAGATGATCCACTTCGCCGCAATGTTGGTCACCGCAAACCGTGTATATAAAAACATTATTTCATTGACGGCCATTTGCCACTAAACAATGTAATATTTTTCAATAAAAAAATTACTGAAAGTTCTTCAAGATGTGTTCTTTAAGATGGTATATTGATCGATTAAAAATGTTTTGTAGTTTTCTTTGAAAAAATTCATGAAAAAGGTCTTTTTTTTCGCTACAAGTGGGGGTAACGCCTTAATAGTGCGGTTCACATTTTTCGCGTTCCCGTGATCCGATCGCGAACGAATCGCTCAAACGGTTCACGTTCGGTTGCCTATCAGCCGAGGTCCTACGCACACTCGACTCGATGAACGTAACAAATTTCCAATCAGAACGAGTATCGAAAGCTTCGTCTATGTATATCGCGAAAAACGAACCGCCAGGATAAAACTTTGATGCGTAGGTGGCAATACGTGTCGCGTATAAAAACGCTCCACATCGGGAGGACACAAAGAAAAATTTAAAAATAAAAATGAAAAATAAAAAAAGTGCCTCCACCCTCATCCCTCATAGCAGCCCCACGCGTATACACAAAGGGGCTGAAAAACTCATCGACTAAAAACACGGTGCACTCTCGGCGCCTCCAAATTTGATGGCAAAAAACTTGTGAAACTCTCGCAAATATCCATTTTTTTTTCATCCGATACAATCGTTGAATTTTTTTAAATTTCTTTCGTAATTCGAGAATTTTATAGCTCGTCGTTGCAGGTGTTCAACGTGAAAATTGAAGAAAAAAATATTGCAAATGCTCCCAGCTGCACTTGTTACTCTCTCTCCTTCGCTAAACTCCCGATCGATTTTGCACCATCTTGCGAATCATGACTTTTCTGGCAAATGGAAAGTTGGGTCGAGGGCTCGATCAGTAAGGGCCGGAAAGCCCTTCTCGTGCAACTGCTCGTGTGTGCTCGCAGATTCTACGTAGCTCGTAAAAAGCTCGCCCGCTTGGATTCGCAAAAGTTTTTCGTTTGCAAACCCGAAATTGATGTGTCTGTGTGCCTATGCAGTACCGGTCAAAAGTTTTCGATCACTTCGGATAATTGCAAAATTTTCGATTACTTTGGATTGTAACGAGAATTATATGAGAAATTATATGAGAATTATATAAATAATTCAATTGCTTATTTACTTAGGATTATATAATATTATTCATTATAGAATTATATAATATTATATACACTTATTTATTTAGAATTATACAATACATTTCATTGCTTATTGCAAAATCATATGAGAATTATATAATTCATTTCATCGCTCATTTTACGAAGGCACTATATAGCTCTATAAAATAAATCATATCATTTTTATATTTTGCACGAAAATTTTGGGATTATTGAAAGTGATCAAAAACTTGTGACCCGTACTGTATAAACAGGGTGTCCTGTTACGAATGCCATTTCTACAAATGACATGAATCGACAATAACTAAGCAACTTTTTTTAAATAATTGGCACGATATGCGTAGTACATTTTTTTTGACACCGCAGGCTATCAAAGTCAGATGTTCGAATTGATTTGCATGAAAATTCTGCATAATATCTTTTTTTCATAAAGTTTCCTTAATATTTAAGCTAAAACAAAGAACCAAGAGTATTAAAAAAAAAACTGGTAAAAAAGTCTAGTAAAAGAGACGAAAATCCAGCACTTTTTAACGTAGAATATGAATTTTTGACTAAAGGTAAGATGGTTGCATACTGAAAGTAACCCCAACAAAATGTTGCCCCTCAACTAGCCCCAACCTCAAGAAATAGGGGTTGAAAACTTAAAAATCGTCGTACCTCGATGATTATTAGTCCAATCAAAAAAAGTTACAAACAAAAGTTGTTTGGAATAATAAAATTCGCATAAAGTTATTCGACGTCAAAACCCCTATCTTTGAAAATCGCGGCACAAAAACGATTCGGTCAGTGGTGCTCTCCTATTTTTGTGCCGCCATTTTCAAAGATAGGGGATTGGACATTAGATAACTCTATACGTATTTAATTATTCCAAACAACTTTTGTTTGAAACATTTTTTGATCGGGCTATTAATTATCGAGATACGGCGATTTTTAAGTTTTCAGCCCCTATTTCATGGGGTTGGGGCGAGTTGAGGGGCAATATTTTACTGTGGTTACTTTCAGTATGCAATTCAGTATACTTCCAGTCCAAACCCCTATCTTTGAAAATCGCGGCACAAAAACGATTCGGTCAGTGGTGCTCTCGTGTTTTTGTGCCGCTATTTTCAAAGATAGGGGTTTGGATATTGAATAACTTTATACGTATTTTATTATTCCAAACAACTTTTGTTTGAAACATTTTTTGATCGGGCTATTAATTATCGAGATACGGCGATTTTTAAGTTTTCAACCCCTATTTCTTGGGGTTGGGGCGAGTTGAGGGGCAATATTTTACTGTGGTTACTTTCAGCATGCAACCATCTACCTTCAGTCAAAAATTTATCTTCTACGCTAAAAAGTGCTAGGTATTCGTCCTTTAGTCCTTTACTGGATCCCTTTACCTCCCATCTAGTCCTTTACTGGACTAAAAGTTATCATTTGTAGAAATGGCATGCGAAGAACCAAATGCAAACGATCTTATCTCGAAAACGGTGGGACTTTGACCAAACTGGAATTCCAGGATATAGTACAACATGATCTGACCTATCGACATTTGCAGAATTATCCATTCACAACAGGACACCCTGTACAGGGTGGTCCGAAAAGTAACGCCCAAAAGGACAACCCAGATGCTTCCTATCGTTCTTTTGTAGTTTGCGATTTTTTCAGTTTTCGAAAAAAGCACGTTTTATTTTTTTTTTTGATATTTCCTGTAGCAAAAATTTCGATTTTTTTCTCTGTGCCTGATTTTCCTCGCGATTTCTTTGACTTCTGTGATCGTTGTGAAGCCCACTGTTGAGCAATAAATAATCGCGGTAAAAGCACATATACGAAAGAGAAAAAAATAAAATCTATTTTAGAAAAGAACTCGAAAAAAGCTTCTTTCTCGAAAACTATAAAAGATTTTGACCATTCCTGCGGCGAGGAGTTCGTAGACTCTGGAGACTCAGAGAAAAAAAAATACATAACCACAGCAGTAAAAAAGGGGATCTGAAAAAGAAGAGAGAAGACTTTTAGCCGCCTTCCTTCTGAGCACAGCTTTTTCTTCCTCGTTGCTTTTCGGTCTGACGTGTATGGTTTTGCCCATATCCTTAGAATTATAGTAAGAGCATTAAAATAAAGATGCGAAAAGCACTCACCACCGAGTACTTACACGTACCCTCGTGTTCACATATAGGTATTTACATCTTTTTTTTTCCTCCGCAAGGGCCATGAGGGCGTTGCTGGGATATTTGTATGAGGCACACGAGGACCGGAAGTTCATTATGACAATCCGGCTGAATAATTTATTGTTCAATGCCTGCGAAGTTTCCTCGGGGACTTGTCTCTTTTTGCAACATTTTTTTGCATCTGGATAAAGAGCTTCTCAGCGAGCAGCTGAGTGCCCTTAAAGGGACGAGTGTATACCATCGAGAAGGGGTCGCGGTTTTCGTTTTTTTTTTTTCATAACGGACAAGAATTCATTGCCGCTTTAATTTGCCAAGCTTCGTTGGCAAAGAACCTGGAGAAATT
The DNA here is from genome assembly GCA_963210295.1 of Ophion ellenae. Classification (NCBI taxonomy): domain Eukaryota; kingdom Metazoa; phylum Arthropoda; class Insecta; order Hymenoptera; family Ichneumonidae; genus Ophion; species Ophion ellenae. The sequence continues at coordinate 27,829,077 of OY723395.1, forward strand.
TGTCAAATAAGAGACGCACCGAGCACCGACGAATTCGCCCCTCATCGCTATGAAAAAAGTACGTTTACAATGGTCTATCGACTGCCCTTGCGAGCTTTTACGACCCGTCTCTTTATACCCCACACTTTTTCACTTCCAAGGAACATGACTTCAGTGTCCGCCTGCGATTTTATTGAAACTCATATATGATAAAGCATTGATAATTATTAGACACGTATTTTTTTTTAATCTGCGGAAAACGATTTTAAGGGGGGAAACAAACCTTCAAAGAAAGGCGTGTCACCCCTTAATTTTTTCCTTTAATTATTCTATAGTGGATTTATCTGACGATTTTTTAGGAAAATTTTTCACTTTCCAAAAATTTGCCTTAAAAATCGTCAGATAATTGTTAATAACAAATGAACTATGCAATGTAAAAAAATTTTTACGTGCTTCCATAGACTATGTATTTTTTAAGATATATTTAACATTCCAAGTGAATCGGTTGAAAATTGTCTGAGTTATGTTTCCGGCCAACGTAAAAAATGCAGTTTTGAGATAAACGCTGCACAGCGGCCATTTTGAAATTAATCGCTTCAAAAAAATTATTGTATACAGTCACTGATATGTATGATAAACACCCTTTCTTGTCACCTGAATTTATTTTGTAATTTTTCGGAAAAAAAATCCGCAAAAAGCTTATTTTTTCGGCCTATCAAGTGGCCTAAGGTCTTAACCAAAAGTGAGTTCCGGTGAAAATTTTGAGTACTTGGCGATAACATTCAAATCGGAAAAAAATCAACCCTATTGAAGATGCTAAGGACATTGGTTTTGAATAATAAGAAAGCCAAAAATTTATAAATAAATTGTTTAAACAAAAATTTGTTCAAAAGATCTCCGGTAAACTTGATTTTTTGTGACATTAAATTAATTATGATATTCTTCTGGATACATATGATTTTTCAAAAGAATTTTCTCTCCATTTCGGAAATTCCGTTTTGGGAATTTTTCAGAGGCTGTACCTATGACACCGTTCGTTCAATATCCCGGACACTTCTTGAATTTCATGTGGAACATTGCTCCGAAAACATATTGAATATTTGTGACTCTTCATCCATTTTTATTAATTAAAAAAATTGAAATGAAAATAGAAAAGAAATTATAATATGAAATAAAATTTTTTTATAATATAAAAAAGTAGTTCACCGGACATTTGAAGAACAATTTTATTTTTTAACAATTTACGTATAATTTTTTCGCATTATTATTACCGGAAATTAATATTCCTAGCATCTTCAATGTGGTTGATGTTTTTCAAATTTTAATCTCAACGCAAAGTACTCAAAATTCTCGGCGAAACTCACTTTTGGTAGGGACTATACAGGCAATACATCCTTAAGTGATGTTCCTTGTTAGTCGTTTTTACGTCCTCGAACCCTCGGAATGTTGACCACAGCCTTTCTTCCCCAAAGCACCGTCTCGCGGTCACCCATCCGAGTATTGACACGTCGCTTCGAGGACTGGATTTCTTCGTTTTGTGTGTATTTCTATAAAAAAGGGTTCTATAAAAATCCTACAAGAAAAAAAATCTAGTAGCCCCAATAAACGAAATGGGAGATCCTCACGGGAAAATTCGAGCCCACTTCGCTGCCCTTTGGTCTCGGTGTCGCGTGACGCGAGGTTTTTACTCCTCCGCCATTCACTCCCAGTGGAGACATTTTTCTTTCAACTATACCATCACGTACTCGGCGTATCGAGGGACGAGGAATAACGAGTCGTCGGAACGTCTCACGAAGGCAAAGAAAATGTGTATGCATTTTTTTTTCTTTTTTTTTTTCGATTTCTCGTCACAAAGACGAGACGAGATGAGGCGTGAGATTGGACCGGGACCTTTACGACGTTGCAAATTTTTCAGATTCTCGTGCAAAGTATGTCGCACTGTTGCATAGTGCGAAAGTGCACTCTCGCCTTTGGACTGCCAAACGGAATATTTGTGCTTAAGGGAACGAAGGGAGACGAAGAGAGAGAGAGAGAGAGAGAGAGAGAGAGAGAGAGAGAGAGAGAGAGAGAGAGAAAGAGAGAGATATGCTTCTTTGAAAAAAACAAGACTTTCGCTGTTCTGTCTCGTCACAATTCTCACGCTTACTTTTTTTGTACCCACGACCATGAAGTAGCCCTTTGCCTTAATTACAATTTCGTTGATGGGCTACATCTACCTAGATGGGTAAAATAATTGCATTTTCCAAAAATATTTTTATGCAATAGTATAACCTTTCAGGAACATTCCCTGAAAATTTCCCTGAAAAAATTTCCCTGAAAATTCCCTGAAATTGGCGTGCAGGATTACTCGAAAACTATTAAGCCGATTGGGTTGAAATTTGGTAGAAATATCGATAAAATTGGTACCTTCCACTTAACAAGAATTGTTTTTCAAAAATTGGAAAAAAAATACTTTTTGAATCCACATTTTACAGAAATGTTGCGTGAAATGTTGATTTTCTTTTTAAATGCGTGGCATTTTTTTACATTTGCATTTTCTTCATTTTAATCACCGTCACATAGAAACTATACACATAGAAGATAATTGTCGAATGATTATTTCTTAGTTTAAAAAATCCCTCAATATTGCCTATTTTTTCCTGTCACTTTTACCCGCCTTAAACGCGTTTTTCTCGAAACACTGTTTTCAAAGTCGGTGGACATGATATCTCGAGAACCACTTAATGGATTCTTTCCAAATTAATAGTAGATACGACGAGAAATATTTCAAAGTCGTTGACGATCTTACTTTTTGAATATAGGTCTCCGATTTTTAATAGTTACGCAAAAATGACGACTTCTTCCATATATTTTGTATGCTCGAGTTTCAATTCGTCGCCACGTTGTTAAAAAAAATTCTTGCAAAAATCGGCGATCGTCAACGACTCGTATTTATTGTTAACTTGAATAACCACTTTGGTTTTTAGATTTCGGATTGACCGTTTAAGCTGGAAAGTGTCCACCGCCAAAAGTGGTCAACATTTTTTCATCATCTGCCGGTGGCCATGTTTTTTTTGTTTTTCTGTATTTTTTGTAAAGGCTCTCAATATATGTTTTTCCGTGTCCCAGAAAAAAGTTCGGAATTTTGACATTTTTTCGGGGCTCTAGGTAGATGTAGCCCCTTAATGGGGAAAAGTGTGGAATTTTTTACCCGTTTTTTATCTGACTCGCTATCTTTCTCTCGCTCTCTCTCTCCCACTCTGAATTTTTTTGCTTAAATGCACAAGTTTTTCGAACGACTGATTTCAATTTTCCTAGTATGGGTAATTCGTTCGCGGGGAAACAGCCCTCTTGTAATTTCGTTACAATGGTTGTTTTGTAATTTTACATATTTCGCCCATTCGTTTCTCGTTGTATTCCCTTTTTTTCATGTATATATACACATTTCTCTCTCTCTCTCTCTCTCTCTCTCTCTCTCTCTCTCTCTCCCCCTCTCTCTTTATCTCCTTCCTTATCCCATCTTTTTGTCAGTGCTCATGCTCCCTGGAAATTTCACGAGGCACTAATGATCGGTCGTGTGGGTAGAGCTCCAAAAAAAGTCACGAGAAATGTCTGCATATCTACTTTTTTCTTTCAGCTATCCATGGCAAGCCTGCTCGCTGCGTCACCGCAACGAGACGTTGGATTCGGTCTCTCGGGCTTCGCGAATTTGTCCGTCGGCGCTTTTAGGAAATAAAACGTCCGATCATACCTGCGTCACGAACATGGAAAAGCCCTCGGGTGTAAAAATGAGAGACTGGGGTGAAAATGGACGCCTCGTTATTGCAATTCATTTTTGAGTGCATCAATATTCAAAAAAGTCATCTAGACGTAAATTATTAAAAGTCTGATAAGCCCACACTTGTCCAATCGCAATTTGCTGTTCCCTAAAGACTTCCCAAGAGTTTACCCCACTGTCATTCTTTTCCAACGCACTTCCACAGCCTGCAGGAGGGCACAGGGAAACTGGAAAATCTGAACTTCTATCGGCGTCCATTAACTGTACGTTAGTTGTGTTATCTCCTTAGATTCAGTGAAGCCTACTTAGTCGTCGCTGCGCAAGCCCGTGCGTAGCTTAACAGTCACCCATCCAATTACTGACCCCCACCCCATCGATGATCCAATGCATCAACTTATGGAGACAATTACTTTTGCTTTTATTTTTATTCCGATGAGGAAGACTCTCCCGAACTTGCGGTGTGAATATTCCAATCAATTCCCCGATATTTTGTATATTGTTTCTGAAAACACTCCCCCGGCCGTTCGCCCCGTCGATTCATGGATGCAGCGCAAGCTCCATCCGTATTAAAGTTGCTGATTCTAGTCCGGAAATACGTTTCCTTCGAGTGGTCTATTTTGCCCCACTTTCTGGTATACGTAGGAAGATATAAAGACGGAACAGTGCGAGCGAGGGTGGGAGAGGGGTGTATGAAACTGACGAGAATATGTGCGTTCATGTAGATACGTATACAGGGTGTCCTGTTATGAATGGATAATCCTGCAACTGTCGATAGGTCAGATCATGTCCTACTATATGTTGGAATTTCAGTTTAGTAAAAGTCCCACGGTTTCCGAGATAAAAATAATCTGCTTTTGGTTCTTCGCATGCCATTTCTACAAATGATAACGTTTTTTGAATCGGTTTAAAAAAAATACTCTTGGTTAATTGTTTTATCTAGAAAAGCCTTCTTTTTAATGTTAAGGCCTTAGGCCACAGTAACGGGTGTAAAATCATGTGCGAATTTAACAATTTTTTTCGCATGAAAAAGGGATTCAGTCATAAAATTAATTACACATCTATTTAGTATGAATGTCAAGCTCTTAGAAAAAATATATATACATTTTTTTTCGATGTACAAAATGGCCGACTACTCCAAAGTCCTTGAAACAGCTTTTACAATTGGCGTGACAAATAACTTCAACAATTTTCGCTCGATTCATTACAAATATAAAAGTTATATTCCTAATTGCATTTCGCAGAGAAGTACATACGGAATTTTTGATTAATCGAAAACTTTTCATTTTATGAGCAGTTTATGAGCAGTTATAACGAAATTTTTCACTGAGAATTCATTTCTTAACTTCAAATACCTACAACTTTTGAATAAAACAATATTTTTTAAATTCCGCACGTACTTCTCTAGGTATTCTAATCTAGATTGGCGAGAGCTTTTCTTTTTTGCTCTAGGCAAAAAATTGTGGATGCCAAATGCCAAGCCGCCTAAAAAAAATAACAAAAGAAAATATAAGTAGACGGCCATTTTGTACATCGAAAAAATATATATATATTTTCTAACAGCTTGATATTTATACTCAATAGATGTGTAATCGATTTTATGACCGAATTACTTTTTTTCATACGGGAAAAATTGTTAAATTCGCACATGATTTTATACCCGTTACTGTGGCCTAAGGCCTTAAGGAAACTTTATGAAAAAAGATCTTAGGGATCGTCCATTAATCTTGTGAGGTGTTTTGGCCACTTTGTGAGCCCCTCGCCCTCCCCCATGTTGATGTGGGGTCGTCCATAATTTACGTGAGGCTCGAATAGGGGGGGGGGGGGGGGGGGTGAGAAGAGGATTTGGATAACAGAAACCTCACCACATAACACCATGGGGGAGGGGAGGCCTCAAAAAGTGGCCAAAAAATCTCACGTTATTAGTGGACGATCCCTTATGCAGAATTTTCATACAAACCAATTCGAACATCTGACTTTGATAGCCTGCCGTGCAAAAACAATGTACTACGCATATCGTGCCAATTACTTTAAAAAGTTGCTTAGTTATTGTCGATGCGTATCATTTGTAGAAATGGCACGCGAAAAACCAAAAGCAGATGATTTTTTTCGAAAGGTAACATAAATCTCGAAATGTTGAAAATCGTGGGACGTTTACTAAATTGAAATTCCAGCATATAGTAGGACATGGTCTGACCTATTGACAGTTGCAGGATTATCCATTCGTAACAGGACACCCTGTATACGCACACACACACACACGTATGTGTGTGTGTATATATATATATATATATGTGTGCGCGCGTGTGGGTGTGTGTGTGTATGTATGTAAATGTATATGGATAAATATATATATATTTATATAAAATTCCATCGCCGACTGGAACGGGGACAACGACGTCGAAGAATAAAGAGTGAACGAACAAACGGTAGAAAACTCGCACGTCATCTCCTTCGTGAGATCGCGACTCAATGGAATTCGAAAGCGTTCTTCGATAATTCCGGAAATCCTTTCGTCTCTTCAACCCCCTTTGCCGACCGTCTCATTCCCGCCGCCACCCTCATCCATTGCCCTGGCAACGCTTTGGCATTCGAGACGCAGAGATTTATGGATAAATTTTTCTCTGCCTCTGTTACGAGACATTTTTTTACGTTACCCGCTGATTAGACAAATATCAAGCAAAGCCCTGAACCAACCCTAAAGATCTCGTCCACGGTGAAGCTTTTCAATCTTTAGGGTCTCCAGTTTCGTAGACCTAAAAAATCCATTTTCCAAATGATGAAGACGCTAAATTCAGTTTAGTATTTGGCCATTGAATGAGTTCTCGCTGTTTTCCAACAGATGGCGTTACCGGAACTGCGTGCTTGCAGGTTAAGGCGGTCATCCCATGTGACAGGGCCAAAAGTCGAAAAATTTTGTTTTTGCATAAACTGCGAAAAATGTGTGCGTGTTATGTGGACCCGGCATAGCAGACTTATGGTGACTTCGTGAAAAATGGTCGTATCGGGAAAAAAAGCATTTGAAAGCTTTTTAAAGTATTTTAAGTGTTTTTAATTAATTTTATTTTCTCGGCGCTGTCATAAGAAAAATCGTCTAGTCTCAACAAATAAATTGCTGGCTGAATTAATGCTGGAGTCTTTTAGCCTGATTCTTCAGCTTCAATTTGGTATTTTTTGCTCTCTGCACGACCATTTGTCGCTGAGATATCGCCGATTGAATGAAAAGTCAGATTTTGTCTTTGATCATCGATATCTCATGAACTAATGATTGTACAGCGAACGGAAGGCGGGTTTCGGAAACTTGAATAAATCCTCCATAAGATCCTCATAGTATTTTAGATGCATTTTTTTAAGCTCAATATTGATTTTTAAAAGTACAAAAAAGCCTTTTTCTGCCGTTTTGAAAAATCCACCGCAGCTTTGCAAGAATTGCGAAAGTGACCAATGTTTCCAGTTTTTTTTTATCTCAATACACGCCCAAAGACCCTGTACATTTATTTATCGATCGGTTAAACCGTTTTTTTACCCGAATCGTCAAAGTTTTATTAAAAATTAAAGGAGCACATTTACTGCTCCTTAAACGTCAATTAATGATGATTAAGATGAACAAAATGAATGTCGTTATTTTTCTCACAGTTTCGCATTAAGGGGTTACCCCCACTTGCGATTTTGAAAAAATCGATTTTTTTTATTGCATTTTTTTGAAGTATAAGTATCTGAGAATATGTCCTGAAAATTTCAAGTCGATCCGAACAAAATTGACTGAGATATGAGCGTTGGAAGAGAAGAATCCGCGTTGAAAGAGCGTTGAAAGAGAAACTTTAAACGCGTTTTTCTCAAAATGGCATTTCTGAAGTCGGTGACCAAGATTACTCGAACACTAATGAACCGATCTTCTTGAAATTTTGCAGGCTTATTTAATACATAAAAATGTAGTCTTTAATCGTTCGATTTTTTTTTCGAAAAAAAAATGGCCGTTTTATAGCCAAAAAAACGGCCGTTTCTTTTCGTTAAAATCGAACCATTGACTTTGACTGTCCGCCATTTTGTGAAAAATGAATATTTTTTAAAATCCTTCGATTAAAGACTAGTTTATACTTATATTTGACTAAATCCATCTGCATTTTTTTTTCAGATGATCCACTTCGCCGCAATGTTGGTCACCGCAAACCGTGTATATAAAAACATTATTCCATTGACGGCCATTTGCCACTAAACAATGTAATATTTTTCAATAAAAAAATTACTGAAAGTTCTTCAAGATGTGTTCTTTAAGATGGTATATTGATTAATTAAAAAAGTTTTGTAGTTTTCTTTAAAAAAATTCATGAAAAAGGCCTTTTTTTTGCGCTACAAGTGGGGGTAACGCCTTAACTACTCATCAAAAGTCGAAAGAAAAAAAATTTAATTTTCACGAAAAAACAGCAAGAACTTATTGGACATCCCGATAGACTTTCGAGGGTGGGTACTTCCGGGCCGCAGAAGCGGACAGGGATGAATAATCCGTGTACAACTGGAGCTTCTGGGTGCACGGAATTTATAACGGGAGAACGCGAACCACATAGAGCGATGCCATATACCATAACGCTTCAAAGAGATGTTCTAACGCGAAGCCAATCCAGGCACACCCCCGCACGAATACACGAGAGGGGTGAATATGCACCAGCTCGATTGCGACGAACCACTCGGATGGTCAGTCTGTTTTAATTACCGAGGCTTTGATTGCGGCCGAGCAACACACACGCCAGTCACTAGCATCGCGAATCATAGTGATAGAGCGTACAGAATCGACGAAGGGACAGGAGGCGTCTGGTTCGACGCGTCGGCCAGATGGACGAGAGGATTTGTGTTTCCATATATGAGCCGTTTCCAAACATGAATGTATGACTGCCAATCGATATATGTCTATAGACATAGGACCAGAAATTTGTTGCAGGCTCCTGACCGCAGGATCAGTCCTTGTAATTAATTTTTTTCTTCGTCCACGTAGCTAAGGGTAGGTCGACGTTCGTTCCAGATTGCTGAGTCCCAATGAGTCGGAGAGCAGAGCAGCTGCGAGCAATTTCCCAATACGAAAGTTGACTGCTCAGTGGGCGCTTGGCCGTCCCGAAGCAAGCTTCCTCGCCGAACCGCACGTCGCAATTACCGCAATCGCCAAAACACACGTTTTCGGGAAATAACTATTTTTGCCGATTACCTTTTTTGCCAATTAATTTTTTTGCCGATTCATTGTTTGCCAATCAATTTTTTTGCCGATTAATTTTTTTGCCGATCAATTTTTTTGCCGATCAATTTTTTTGCCGATCAATTTTTCGCCGATTAATTTTTTTGCCGATCAATTTTTTGCCGATTTTTTTTTTGCCGATCAATTTTTTTGCCGATCAATTTTTTGCTGATTAATTTTTTTGCCGATTCGAAGTTTTCATGAATTTTTTTTCCGGTTTGATAAAGTGAATTTTTGGGATCAAGAGTCCAAGAACGTCCGTGATTGAACGAGTTCTTCACCGGTTGACTTGACATTTTTTATAGAACCGCGTAACAATATTTTACATCGAAGTACCCAGTGGGTTTTTGATACGTTGAAAACTCTTTCCGAAAATAATTATTTTCCGCCATTTTTTTTACCGAAAACATTTTTCTTTTTTTAAACATGCACCATTTTATCGAAAATCGATGTTTTTCCATTTCCCTGTGTACTTCGAAGGCAAATTTTATTTAGAACTCGAATTATTTTGAATTTAGGTTCCAGGTAAAAAAATCACTCGTGCCGGCCGTATGACACTATCAGACAAACCTGATTCGCTTCATCCAGCTTCAACGCCGCAATTTTGTCACAAAATGTTATGGAAAAATTTGTAAATATACTTGAAGATATGTAGAACAAAGACCACTAGATGGAATTTTTATTCTATCAGCTGGGAATGCATAAAACATTTTCGAAATCCACCTTGTGTGTCCCAGACTGGTAGTCACCCTCAAAGTCTTTTAGTCGTACTGACCACAGTCTCCGGAATATCTCTTGTGCACTTCTGTCCCCATCGGGCTTTCGATCCCCTCGCTCATTATGCCTAAAATAGTCACCGGAACAGACATTCGAAAAGTCTTAAAGTGCCCGGAGCAGATGTGCTTCCACCATCGTACGTTTTGACGAAGGGTGTCAATGTTTTTTTTATTTTCTAGCTGCTCAGCCGAACGTTTAAGGCGGAAAACCAGTTGGGATTACACAAAAAATCGATTTTTTCCCCCATAAATCGTTAGTAAAACTAATCGCTGATTAATCGGTAAGCAGTATAAATAATTCATTGCTGCCTTGAATTTTTTGTTTTCGGTTATTTTTTTTCAAACGCGTTTTTCTCGAAGCGACTTTTTTCAATTTGTGTACACTCTAGCTCAAAAAGTTTCTAACCTATAATTTATATAAAGTAATAGTTAGTTCCTTTGTGTAATTACGCTCCATACAAACTTAAAGTTGGCGTAATATAATTGTTTGAATTAAATTATTTATAGCAAAAAAGATTAGAAAATAATGCCAAAAATTATACCCTTTTGTTTAAACACCTTTAAAAAAATGCTATTTGGAATTTTTTTGGCCAAAGTCAGGTTCACATAGAAGGAAATCATGTTCTTAATGTAATGTTTAAACCGTATTGATTTCCGGTAAAAACTGTGGCTTTCAGAGTGTACACAAACAGGAAGGTCTGATGGCCACCGTCGATGGGCGGCAGGTCATATGTTCCATATTTTCAGAGTAAATGCTTCAAAAAAATAAAAATATTTGTTTGAAAATATGTATAAAATATTCCCAAAGTTTGAATAAATTCTATTCATCCATACCCAATTAAAAAAAATCACGAAAATCACTAAAAAACGTACTCCTAAACTACTTTCACCTTAAGGCCTTAGGCCACAATAACGGGTATAAAATCATGTGCGAATTTAACATTTTTTTCCGTATGAAAAAATGATTCACTCATCAAATTAATTTCACATCTATTTAGTATGAATATCAACCTGTTAGAAAATATAATTTTTTTCAATTCTTCTAAGACAGCTTTTTTCCAATTGGCGTGACAAATAACTTCAACAATTTTCACTCGATTTACTTCAAATATATAAGTTACGTTCCTAATTGCACTTCGCAGAGAAGAACGTACGGAATTTCTGATTGATCGAAAACTTTTCTTTTTATGAGCAGTTTATGAGTTATAACGAAAATTTTCACTGAAAATTCATTTCTTAAGTTCAGATACCTACAACTTTTGAATAAAACAATATTTTTTAAATTCCGTACGTACTTCTCTAGGCATTCTAATCCATATTGACGAGAATTTTTGTTTTTTGTTCTAGGTCAAAAAATTATGGATGCTAAATGTCACCTAAAAAAAAGATAACAAAAGAAAATATTAGTAGTCGACCATTATGTACATCGAAAAAAAATTCTAACAGCTTGATATTGATACTAAATGGATGTATAATTAATTTTATCAGTAAATCACTTTTTCATACGAAAAAAAACATTTTCATTCGCACATAATTTAATACCCGTTACTGTGGCCTAGGCCCTAAAAAGAATGGGTAAAAAGGAGGTATCAGTCTGCACCGATAAACGAGAAGTCTGTCATTCGCCTATTTATTCCGACGCTAAATAGTTGCGGCTTGGCGCATCGAGTGATCCTTTTGATTTTTGTATCCGAGTCAAACAGCATCCATCGTTCTCACAATTTCCATTGGGCTCGTACACTCGTTTGCCAATTAAGACACGAAAAGTCTGCAGTTTCATTCGCGCATTGAGGCCTCTGGAATTGAATCCCTGGGTAGGAAATAAGGTAACGCCACATGCACACACACGTAGGTAGGCCCTTTTCATTGGAGCCCTCGCGTCGCCACTCAGTTGAGCCTTGCCTACTGTACGAACAACGGTACGTTTGTATGATAGTGGAACTCGTACATACCACCCCCCTCCCATTCGCCGCCATGTGCGGCATATTGTACGAGCGTTTTGTGTGGCAGTTGGATCGCTGAAGAGACTTCCCAAGAAGGGGTGGAGCGAGGGCTTGATGTATGGGGTGCAATATACGTAGGATCTGTGCACATCAGCTCCCACATATCCGTCTCCATGTATTGGTATAGCGCACCGGGACGACGTTCTTTCATCGTTCCCGTTTGTCAGCCGTCGTCTCATTTGTATATTAGTTAAGGCAAGCGGATTCAACGAGGCGAAAGGTGCAAGAGAGACGAGCTCTGTTTAACGGGGATGGTTCTCATGGATTTCGACTCGCTCGGGGGACCTGATGAAAAGAAGCTATGAATGCCCGTTAAACGAATATATACGAGCAGATATGTACTTTACTTATGTGTTGGCACAAGCGATTTACGATGGATCGTATACCCAGATGGCGTAATAACACACAGGGATATGGCACGTGACTGACGTAGGGAGATTAAAGTGGCATTGAGGTACAGCGTTCCATTTCGAGCCTCGTGAAGTTTCTTTCGAATGGACATTTTCTTTTTCTCAAAGTGGGATCAAAATGGAATGTTTCGGTGGTGATGAAATGGATTTTTCGACAGGTGACATTTGCAGGGTGGGTTGAAGGCGTTGGTGATATGATTGGGAAATTTAGTTGGGATGTTGGGAGAAGCGTGGCTGAGCCATCACCCATCCAAGTAGTTGGATGGAGACTTGGGGATTGAGAACCGTATTGGGACAAAAATTGACGTAGGGACTTTGAAGTCGATCATCGAATCTCTGTATTCGAGTTTGTTTGGGTTTGTTTGGGTTTTGTGATTGTACAGTACGAGTGATTGTACACTGAGAAAAAAAACCAATTGAATCAAAAAGATATATTGGTTGATTCAAATAAATGTCTGATCGCGGAGTGCCACCGATATCTGAGATTGTTACAATACTATAAAATATTGGAAAATGTGATCGATTCAAATAATATATTATTTCATTTGAAAATCTCTTCTGTTCTCTGAATATCTACATTAACCTTCAAATAAAATAATGTTCTATTGAAATAATTCTATATACAATCCGTAGATGCATGGATGCAATAATTAAGCGGTTGCTACAACATTTTTTATTTCGTACAAATATATAATCAATAGAATGAATTATTTCTTTACTGCATCGAAACGAATATGCCATGAGACGTAAGTTTTTCAATTTGTTTTAAATCTTAAATAAAAAGTGAGCATTATAATGATCATCCACGATAATAGTGGAGAGAATATCAGATATCCAATGGGATATCCATGGAGAGAATATCAGACATTCAACTGATAAGAACAGATACTGCACTTTGATCTCAGCCACAGGCCAAGAAGCGATACTCTTTTGAGTTTCTCCGGCGTTCAAGTAGATTTTCGGTTCGCGCTACGCTTACGAGAAACGAGCGCGCAGGCGGCTTCTAGCGGTTACTCCGAGAACTACGGGTTTCCTCACACCTATAATTTCGGTGGCGCTCGGCCATGATTTGTTTGAATTTTTTCAACCAAATGCGCAAGAAACAAATTTTATTTTCGCATAATTTTTTAACCAATCCAGACATTTGCTTAATATTTTTCAATCAAAATAAAATATTAATATTTTAACGAATAATGTACTTGAAAATCAATATCGGATATGGTGATAAAAATAAAATAACATATTTACTCAAGAGAAATGTTATCTGAATCAAACAAGCGAAATTCAATTTTTCTTGTGTATTCGAATCAACAATATTCATGGTATGAATTGAAACGCTTTTTTCGTTCGTTGCAGAAAATGCATTCAAAACTATATAATTTGTTTGCGATAATTTTTTAACTAGTTTCAATAATATATTGTTCTCGGCTAATAATATATCTTTTGAATGAAAAAAAAAACTTTTAAATTTATCATGTTCTTAAAGTCAATAGCGTTTTGTTTGGACTAATAAATGCGATTATTTACACCAACAATTTTACGATTCTCTCAACGAAATTTCATTCAATAACACCAAGGATATTGGATTAATTATTTTTTTCTCAGTGTATTCGAAAAAACCGTTCCTTCGCTTTGGGGCAACGAATTTGTTCATGTAGATCGGTGAAAAAAGCAAATTCTCCTTGAGGGTCACGTCGCGAGCTGTCACCCGGAAGTGAATGCTGCCGGAAGTATGAGCGCTCCTCGAAGAGAGCAGTTCCCATTCACTTGGTGGCCTCTGTGGCTGACAGTGCCAAAACACGAAATACGCGAAGATGAAATCTAGATCTGGGCTTGCCGATAGAGCCTTCCCTGGCCCCGCAAGCTCCCTTGTAACATCGGCCCTTCTTACCGTCGAAGTTTGCCAGGCCCGTGCATCCTTTCGTTCTTTCTGTTCGAAAATGAAATGGCATTGTGCTCGCGAACGTATACAGATAAGCGAAATTCTCCTGTCTATCCCGTGGTTACTATCTTCGTCGTTTCCTGCAGCCCTCTCCTATTTCCGTACGTTGAATGTTCACTTTTTCCACTCCACCCTCGCGTTCCTCGTTTGATTTTTTTTTTTTTTGTTATCGCTCGAAAAAGAGCCGCGCTCCGGGTGGATCATTGTCAATCTCGTTGACAGCCTCGTGGAATGATAAAAAAAGAAACGACCACGTCAGTCCCCCAGCCCGGTAGCTAGCACGTCCGACTTAAATGAGGGTACGATGCAAATTCTGGCAGTATTTTCCACCAGTCGCGGCAACACTTCGGTATAGATCGCACAGATCTATTTCCTAACGCTGCATTATACACGTACGTGTATGTGTGCACGCCCTCCATATGATGCTTCCTCGAAGCACAAAAGTTCATTTTCCACAGGCTCGCGACACTCCCGTGAAGATGTCATTTCCGTCTGTCGATATTCCAACAGCGAAGTGTTGTGTACACAAATAAACGTATATGTGACACATACATGTGCATGTGTATGTATACGTACACATATGTTGATATTAATGTGGAAAAGGCACGAAAGGACGATAAGATCGTGTTGCCTCGACGTTGATGATATTCCTGATGTCACTGATGACAAAAATTTCGTTGCAGCCCTCCAACGTGTTCGACGTTCACACGAGCTCTTTTTCCATTCAGGAATGATTGTTCCAGGGACTTTGTTAGCTCGGGAAAGTCGAACTTCTTCGGAACGTCGATGTCTTCAGGCTTGCTGTCCATTTTCTTCTTTGCTCTTCAGCTCTCTGTATGTGTGTGTCTCTCTCTCTCGCTCTCCCAACTTTTTCTCGCTTTTCCAATTCTTTACTGGTTTTTTTTTTTGGTTTTACCTCAAAATCTAACTAATACGTTACCGGTGGTCAAACTAATCTCCATGGCCCGTTGCCGATGACCGAGGACCTTGAACTGTGGCAGGGAGACCTCGTTGCTCACACCCACGCTGTTGGGTCCCTCGTTCCACTTGTACCGGATGTCCCTCATCGTGTATCCGACTGAAAAAATAGAGAGAGACCCCCCGATCGTTTTGTACATACCTTGCGGTAGGTCCGCGATTTCGAACTCTTGCGCAGCCTCCGAGGGGGCCTCCACACACTACTTACCTGCTTTTGATGTGTTTTTTTTTTTTTTCGATACAATGTTTCCGTTTACGGTTTTGTTTTTACCAACTTTTTGCAAGTCACATTGTACCTTCATCACACCCTATTGTACCCTTCTGTATCTTAATTCAAACGTATAATCTCGGCTCCGCTATAAATATAGATATATATATCGCATACTTATATTTAAATACGATGACTTTTCTCTCGCGCCTCGCAGCGCGTGCACTTTTCGCACGTTAACTTTCCCTCTCTAGCTCGTAACACGCAGCGACAAAAACATTTCCGACGAAACAACGTAAAAAAGTGCCGAATTTCTTTCCATACATGTTCAACTGCAGTACACAAGGGTTGGCGAGTGGGAAGGAAGGGAGAACATTCGTGTAGCCCGGTACCATTATTCGCGACTTCGTCGTCGCGAATTTACTTTTCGCCATGGAGAAATTCCTTTTTCTGGACAAAGCAAGGATGTAAGAGGTTTTTTTTTCGAGATAAAAGAAATACGATAAAGAATAAAACGTGAAGGTGCATTGGTGCATCGAGAAAGGAAAAATGAAGAAAAGAAACGAAGTACGAAAGAAAAGAGAAGAAAACATCAATTTTTGCTCTTTTTTTTCGCGTATAACATCGGCGATTTCACGAGGATGCCTCTCGCGCTTTGTATCTCGTTCCCTGGAATGTCTTTTTCCATTCTCGTGTTTTCTTCACATCTGTGTCTCTCTGTGTGTGTCTCTCTCTTTTTTCGCTCTATCGTTTCGCTCTTTCTGAACGATCCTGGTTTTTTTCCTTCAATTGTCTTGGTTTCTGTCATGGACACTTATCTTTCTCGTTCTCTCTATCACTCTTCTCTCTCTCGCTCTTTTTCCCAATCTTTTGTGTACTTATATATGTCTATACGTATACAGTTTTTTATATGGACACTCGTTTATACACTGATTCAAATTACGTGTGTATACGAGTGTTCGTATGCAATCTGTAAAGGAGTATACACATATATGACGACCGCGATAAATTGGAGGCTGGAAGACACAACCTTGATTATCTACCTGTAGAGAGGTGTATGGTTGTCTGACGTTGCCTGTGCCCGAGCACGCGAAATTGCGGCAGTTCCACCTCGCTTGATATGCCGACCGATTGCAGGCCCGCGTTCCATTTGTACCGAATATCGCGCATTGTGTATCCAACTGCCGAGAGAACAAAACACAAAAATCTCCACTCTAACGTACAGTAAGACACTTATGGTGGGGCTCTTTTGATTCACAGGGGCTTCGGGGTTGGCTCTCTTGTTTTCTCTATTCTTTTTTTTCGTATCGAGATGCCATCACCGATTCACGTCGACACGCTGATGCACTTTTAAACGTAAATCGGTGATAATACACGGACGCTCTTCGATCTTCGGAAGGATCGGTCGGTAACGACGTTTTCGATCATTCGGTCTTGAACGAATTGAATCGAGGGAAGCGCACAATGGCCGAGGTTCGTCCTCAAGCTTCGCGAGTGTGAAATCGGCTGAAGAAAAGTTTTGCCGATTTCGGCCGAAAAGAAATTCGCAAAAAAAAATCGGCATGAAAAATTAATCGGCAAAAAAAAAAAATCGGCAAAAAAGTTATTTCCCGAAAACGTGTTTTTGCCAATATTTGTTATGCCGATTTCTTTTTTTGCCGATTTTTGTTTTTTTTGCCGATTTCTTTTCTTTGCCGATTTCTGTTTTTTGCCGATTTTTTTTTCCTTTTTGCCGATTTCTTTTTTTTTTCTTCGAACTTCTGTTTTTTTGCCGATTTTTTTTCTTTTTGCCGATTTCTTATTTTTTGTCCGATTTGAAGTTTTCTGGATTTTTTTTTAAATTTCCCGTTTGATAACGTGATTTTTTGGGATCGAGAGTCCAAGAACGTCCGCGATTGAACAACGATGCATAAGACAAAAAAAGAAGGCTCGAAAGGAACGTTTGCGACGTGGTGAAAAAAAAAGAAGAAACGTTCCGACCGAGCCTCCTTGCTCAAAGCTACGAATTCAAATACCAGGACGGATGTTTTGTATTTCGATTATTTTCGAAAAGCTACTCTGCATTTTGGACTCGTGTGTGTGCCCGCGAGGCTCACAGATTTTGGGCCTAGATCTTTGTTGAAGAAACATTTTTTTTAAGTCCGTGAAGATGGGAAAAGAAATAGGACGAGACGAAAGTCGGACATTTCGAAGATTCGATTAACAGCGTAAAAAGGCAGGACTTGTTTTTTTTTGGCCTCGCGCGCACATACGAACGAGAAACATTGCTGAGCAACGGAATCGCATCGGGAGCTAGTCATAGACTGGAGCGTTCATGAGAACGAATGGGGAGGTTTAGCCTGAGGCCCTGATAAGGACACTTGGTGTGCAATCGTTTCACGACAATCCACGATTTCCAATGCTACTTCTCGATCAAATTGGAAAGCGAAAACTCGAAATTTCGTAAAATTTTGGATCAATTTCATTTTGCAATCTCGACTCAATTGTTTCGCGGCTCTAAGGGCCGTTTCCACTGCAAACGTGCGACCTCGCGTCCGTTTCGTTGGAGAAAAACAATTTCGCAAAAATCTCGTCACGTGACTACCGCGAATTAATTATTATTCCATAGCGTCATTTTTTTGCGTTAAATATGGTTCGCGTAGGCGGATAAAATTTATTCGAAAGCACGAGGCTGGTTGTCCCGCGGGGATAAAAAAAGAACAGCGAAATTAAATCGCGTAACGTGACCTGCGGTCGTAAGTTACGATTTTTGTTTTATTTTTTCTTTCTCTTTAAATAAGTAGACGGAGCTTTATGTGAAATTTATTATCGGTACATCGATCTCTCTTATATTGTGCACGTAAGAATGTTTGACCGATCGCGATAAACGGATTGAGCACGCGTGAGTTTTGCTACCCTTACACGTGACCCAATGGGACGCGAGCTTTTTGGTTGGCGAGGCAAAAAATCTTACCCTCGCGTGACGAAAATGCCAGAAAAACAGTTGAGTCCAGAAGTCTCGTTTGAAAAACGCTAATAAATATCAAATTATTTTAATCGAATCGAATCAAGTTTTTTTTTTCAACACGAATCGGTGACAGATTTATTCATGGATTGGGATGAACACGCGACAAAAAAAACCATTTTCGTTCGGAGTGCACAAATGGACCGGAGTGTACTGGATGTTCGGACTTTTTTTTCCGCTATCACATATCTATGGGAATGTTTTTCTTTTGTTTTTGTAACAGTGTGAAAAAGAGGTCAGAGACGAGAAATATTGAACAACATTGAAAAATAGATAGCAAGATGTACCGACGTATATACATGTAGTACGTAATATTAACGTGCGGGCGTGCAGCTGTGTCGATCACAAACACATGCGAAAAAGAAGCTCGACGTGAACACACTGAAAAATCACGTTTTGTTTTGTTTTATTTTTTTCATGCTTCGCTTTCGAACGATCCTGTAAGCGGCCCAGATTTCATCCTCTCGTCGTCCGAATATTGGCAAGATAATATTCGGCGATGAAAAAATTGCGCCTTGTGAAATAAATAATGATTTACACGTACTTACGTGTGTGATCAATATTTTAATCGACTAATTGATATTTAACTCTTTCGGATACTCTACAGATATTTACCCCGCACAACTGTTTTTCTGCAAAATGTAACAGAGATATTTTGCATCTCAACAAAATTGAATTGTCGTTAATTAGGAATGTTTGACGACAATGCCAAATTGACAGGGCAAATATGAATACGCCGTAGATGCAACTGGGGAGTATCTTTCGCACGGATCGATCGATTTAATTACATGAAATATTTTGATTCGATAAATATAAATGTTGCAGTGGTAAAGGCACGTTTGTGTCAGACTGCCTAACGGACCTGTTGTTTCTTCGTCGAGGCACCACGTGTCAGCTGAATATTTTGCTCCCGAAAGCACAGCACAAAACTCGTAGCAAAGTTTCGAAAAAAAAATTCAAAAACAAATTTCAAAATTCCTAATAAAATATTATTATTATATCAGTTCTTTATCATTTTAATCCGTTCAATCTTTAAAACTTTCTGATATTTTTCAAACTTTTCCTTTATACTTTTAATCTTCTCAATACTATTTTTGCCAATGAAAAAATCTTTTTGTCGGGCTGAAATTTTATCGACATGCATGCCACGGATACGAATGATGGACTGAAGTTATTCGAGGCAATTTCGTTTTTGTTCGCCCCATCGGGATTGGATGAACGGTTAAACGAGAACAACGGAAGTGCCAACGTGTCAGTTGGAATTGAATCACTCGTTGTTTTCGTTTGGTCGTTGAAAATGCAGCGCGAGCTTGAGGGGAAACAAAATCATTTTTGACGCTTCGGATACGCGATTTTTATCCCGGCATAAGCTGAATACACGACGTATAATTGCGTCTCCGGGTGCACCGATCGTTGGGAATTAGACGAGGGAAAGCTTGCTTTCCACCCACACTATATTAACGCTCGTATATATCGCCAGCTGGCATATCGGTGCGAGCAAAACTCGTGACACTTGGCCCCTTAACGAGCATCAGGCATGCACCTTTCCTACGATGTATATATATATATATATATATATATATATATATATATATATATGTATGTATATATGTATAAGGGAGACGAACAAACCAATTTTCTCTCTAGCCCCTTTTTTCCGATTTTCCGAACTTCACGACAAATTAAAGCTCTGCATAACAACGAAAAAAAAACGAGGCTATTTTTAGTCCAACTTTCCAAAACAATCGAGCATTCTAGTTCAACGATTAGGCAAGAAAATTGGTTCACTTTTCGCTCCGTTTTTTCCTTTTTTTCTCGAAAAGCAATATGTGTATTTTCCACTAGGGCTTCACTAGATAAATTATGAAAAAAAAATTCTTTCACAAATCGTATTATCTAACGATTTTTTTCTCGAATATTCGGAAAAATATGAAAAAGTGAAAAATACACGAGGGATGCCAGATTTTCCAACGTTATTGTAAAAAGCACTATCATGGTGTCGGAGGGTGGAAAATACAGTCACCCCGCACGGTGTTGCGGTTTTGTCGATTTTCTCTGCGTGAAAGGGCGCGTTTTTTTCTCGTCGGATAGAAAAAAGTAGCGTTGTTTGGAAGAAAGAAAAAACCGTTTTTTTTCTTAATTTAATGTGAAAATGTAATATTTTGGGTCAGTCGGATGGAGCGGGATGCAAGCTCGTGGCGAGATATACATTTGCAACGATAAATATATCGATTTCTTTTTTTTTCTTCAAATGATATAGCTATATATGTAGAATGTTTTTCCAAAGTTTCAAAGCGAATACGAAAAACTTCAAACGTTACAGCCAGTCAACGCTCTGGCTTACGGCGGGCGTAAATTTCAAGGACGTTTTTCTCAAAACTGCATTTTCGAAATTGGCGTGCACGATTACTCAAAAACTATTCAGCCGATTGAGTTAAAAGTTGGTAGAAATTTTGATGATATTGCTACCTCCTACTTGACGGATTTTTTTTTAATTGGCAAAAGGAACTATTTTTTCATTTAAAATTTTACAGAAATGTTGCGTGAAATGTTGATTTTTTTTTGTAAATGCGTGCCATTCTCTTAAATTTGCGTTTTATTTATTTTAATTACTGTCAAATAGAAACTTTTCATGTTCAATTTGATTTTTTTTTTTTTGCAAATCAAAGGCTACGGGAAATGAGCCCCGCGTCAACCTTGCTGTAACACTCTGCCACAGCTCCGCCATTTTAATGATAAATAAATTTAAAAAATTGTTTTGTATACTTAAATATACCGTTAAAGTATATCTACAGTCTGATAAATGTAGAATAATTATTTCTTAATTAAGGGATCATCACAGTGTAGTATAAAACAAAATCCATATTTTTTGCATTATTCAATGGTATAGACGGTTAACAACATGCTGTTATGTGAAATTAATATGAATTTATATGAAAATTCCGCACTCGAAACTTTAGACGCGTTTTTCTCGAAATTTCGTTTTTTAAAACGGTGTACACTCTGAAAGGAAGAGTTTTCAAGCTATCCGTCTCAAACTTTGATACAACATTCTTTACGCCATTCTTTATCTTGCCATGGAACCTTTTTTTAATCTTCATATTTTTTTTAACGAAAAACCGTTGAAAAAATAGACTAAATTCGATAATTGTTTTCAAACCACCGTGATTTTGCCAATTTTTATTTTTAAAACCTCCGTAGCAAGATAGCGGCTTTCATACTGATTAATAATCTTTTTACAATTCTTTTTCAGATAATATTTACACCACAACTGTGTGCAGACTCTTTTTTTTTCGAAAACATTTTCGACCGTTAAAAAAAATGTAAAAAAAATAAATATAAACGTTTGAAAATTTATTTTCTGTTCTCCATGAGTGCTTTGATTTAACATTAAAAAATTCGACTGATTACCGTATTTTAACCATCGAAAAAGACATCGCGAAATTAGCTATTTTTCGACCCGTTACAATGTGACGATCCCTTTAAAAATCCCTCAAAATTGCTTAATTTTTTCCGTTTGAATGTATACCCCGCCTTAAGGCCGGAGCCTGAATTAGAAGGTGCGAAAAATCATTTTTTTTATTGCTCAAATTGATAGATAAACTGTCCAAGAATATATTTACAAAGTTACAGACGCCAATTGGAAATATTTTCGAAGATACAAAGGCAGAAAAGCAGAGAAGAATATTTCCTCCTATTGAAAACTTCGAAGCGCGTTTTCTCCAGTTTTCATTGTCAGGATTTTTCCAAATTGGCGGGCGTGATAGCAAAAAAACTGAACGACCTATTGAATCAAACCAAAGTTTATTTTATTCAGTATAAAAATCTCTTCTAAGCGAATTAAAAAATTGTTGAAAAGGTCTTTTTAAACAATCTTTATAGCACGTTAAAGTGTTTTTGTAAACACATTTTCTTTTTCAAACCTGAGAAAAGTTACAATTTCACGATTTTTCCATGTTTTTCTTGATTCACCCAGAGGAAAAATATATGACAATTGAAAATTTTATTGGTTTTTTTTTCAGTCAAGAATTACGAGCTGCATTTTTAAATACATTTCAAACATACATGAAAAGATACCTCAATGTTTACTGGGCTCACTTGTTTTTTACCCTTCTGAAAAAAAAACCCGAAAAAACGCTTTTTTTCGGACCTCCTAATTAAGGCTCCCGCCTTAATGGCTTCATGCATCCTCGAATAGAATCGATGCATTCGCGCGATGCGAGAGCCCCCTTGCAAGTCGATACTCCCCTTCGGTCGAAGTTTTCTCTTCAGCGGCGAATCGCCGGGCCTCGGAAAAACTAATTTCATCGGAGGTTCATTTCGGGGCAAGAAAACGAGAGAGTAGAAAAAGGTCTCGTCGAAGCCACCGTGAACCGCTGCCAATAGTTCGAGAACGAACTTCCGGACTGATTTTCGCGATCAAAGGACGGAGGAGCATCGCAATCTTCCCAGTCGAGGCGAGATAGTGGAAAAACGAAAAGACGCCAAAATTATCGACTCGAATTCACCGAAATTGCCAGTGGTTCGAGCAACTCGCGAGAAAAAGTCGAAAAACGTTTCAAAGTGCCGTCGGTAAAATCGACGTTAAGGGGTGAGATGCAGTCAGAATTTTCAAAAAATCGATTTTTTAAAACATTTTCTTGAAGTTCGATGTTATGAAAATATTCCCTGAAAATTTCAAGTCAATGCGATAAATAGTTTTCGGGATATTCCACAAACGATAATACCCGGGAAGGCAGAATGCTTCGAAGACAACAACAAATTGATATTTTGGAAGCTTCCACATCGGCAGAAGCTTTATTGCATGGGCCAGGAATTGATGATTCGATGTAAGTAATTTTTTAATTATTATTTCTATACATAAATCAAGTGTAAAATTGGAAAACTCTTTCAGAAATGTTCAAAAATGTATTATTCAAAAACTATGAATTTTAGCCAAATCTTATAAAGAATACTTTCGTTTTTAAATTGCCCAAAATGTTAAAAAAAATAATTCACCCCGAAAAACTTTATTTTTTTGAAAAATTGTTTTAACAATTGGCTATAAACAATTGAATGCTCGACTTTTCGGCAAACAATTGTGATATTCGGATTCAGCGGATTAAAATACATAAAAAAGTTTAGCTTCATCCATCGAGCTCAAAATTTTACGAACATATAATACCGTGTCCACATCGAAAAACTTTAAACGCGTTTTTTTCGAAACTATGTTTTTCGGGTCGGTGACCACTATAATTCAAAAACCACTCGATGGATTTTGATTAAATTTGGTGTGCTTATTAATAGCATTGAAAACTAGTCTTTAATCGAAGGATTTTCATTTTTGTTGAAAATTTATATTTTTTTTAACAATAAACGAGCGATTTTTTGGTCGAAAATCGAAAGATATCCATTGAAAGCCACCATTGGGTCAATTTTTGAAAAAAAAACTTCGATTAAGGACTAGATTTATTATTAAACTAATTTTTTTTTGGTTTTTTTATTTCAGATGATCCAGTAAAATTTATATTTTTTTTAACAATAAACGAGCGATTTTTTGGTCGAAAATCGAAAGATATCCATTGAAAGCCACCATTGGGTCAATTTTTGAAAAAAAAACTTCGATTAAGGACTAGATTTATTATTAAACTAATTTTTTTTTTGGTTTTTTGATTTCAGATGATCCAGTAAAATTTCATTATGGTCCCCTCAAAGTACTACATGCCGAAGGGGGTCCTCGACAAAGACGGCGATATTTTTATAAATAATCAATATTTTTCTTTGAAATTTTTTACAAGTCAAGTTGAAATATAACATAAAAAGTCTATGTAACCACTTTTGTAAAACAAACTTAATTACTATAAAAACATAATTATTGAAAATGCTCGTTTTTCACGCCTCTGATTGCATCTCACCCCTTAAAAAAAAACACCAAATTCAGCGATAAATTTTTTTTTAGCTCAACGATAAAATATCGTGCTGATTGACACATCGATCTAGACATTTTCCAACGGATATGCGCTACCAGCTTGACGAGAAAAAAAAGCGAGGCTGCCCCTTGATTGAAAATTGATAAAACCCCCTGATCGACGAATAACGTCGCGTAGTATCGACAATCGAGTAAATCGATTGATCGGATCAAATGTCACGTGCTGTTGCATGCCGATCCAAAATTAACTTTCCCAAACTACACTACTGGAAAATCATTCGCGTCACATTGGTTGATCCAGTGACAGATTTAACAAAGAATTAAACAAAATCATATCCAATATAATGTATACGTATATATATATATATCGCATAGACACATGCATATATATATACATATATAGATATATTCACGCATGCGCTGGCTAGATGCACAATGCGTCAGAATTCGGTCATTTTTTCTTCTGCATATTCGTTATCGTTTTTTTTTTGTATCGTTATTATTCGGCATCGGCTTGCGTAGGCTCCTCAGGGCCGGCCGTCGTCGGCCAGTTCGTCCCCGGACACGAGGCTCAGTGCTGTATGTCGGAGGCCTTCGGGATCGTATTCCGTACTTTTTTTCTTTCGTTTTTATTTTTTCCGTGTTGTTTTGTTTATTTTTTTTGGCAAATAAAAAGAAAATTAATCAACAAGGAAAGGAAAGAAAAAAATGCGAAAGAAACGGCCTATGTACAAAAGGGCTGGCGTGTGTCGTTCTAGCGGGATGCCAAATCGAGCGAACGATAAAAATCAATTTACAACGGATTTGCTTCCGGTTTGCGACTGAATTCGTTTCTTCTAATTAGCATAAAAATATAATCGCAAAAAGCTCGCTGGAAATCGTATCCTCGCTAGAACTGTCATGGTAGTAAGTACACAGTGGAGACCCTTCGGAGGTTGCATATATCAAAATTATTCGGCATTACACCATAAACACTATTTGCAATTTACGCATTATTGTTTATCGCTAAAGAGTAGATTTATCCAAGAGTATATCAAGGCACAGAAAAATGTGATTTTCGTTTTGGGCGAAGGGCCGGTCGATCTTTCGCTGGCACATTTCTCGACTCGGAACACCCGTCGAATCCGTATTTATTTTCTCCCTCAAATCCTCGCCTTTCTCCAGATGGCCGGAAAAAATGTGTTCGAAACTCGAAAAATTTCCGGAATAAAAATTGACCGGTATAGAAAACCGCGCGAGCGTCCCGTCAATCATCTCGACGCTGTTTGCATTTTGACGAGTGTGCAGGGGCGGACGAAAAAAAATCGTTGCATATTTCGATCTTTCGACGAAATAAAATCGAGTTCGAGGCCAAAGCTTCTCACGGTGTTCCAGTCACGCGTATTCCACGAATGATCCACTCACCCTCCCTATTTTACCGAGGCTTCTGCCACTCCCATGCCATTTCGGACCAATTACAATTCGCAAGGGTGCCGAAAAATGTCGATTTTCCATTTTCAAGAAATAACAGCCCGATTTATTTGCGCTCTTTCGACCCAATTGGTCAAATTTCATTTCTTTGTTCTCGCGTCTACTCTCGCGAAAAAAATAGTCGTGTCCATGGACACGTACGTGCTGGACGCGAGAGCTTTATTATGCCGATGAAAATGTTTGCCCGGGCAAATATACCAGGCGAGAATTGGCCGAATACGCATCGGTTGGCAAACGCCCCGCTATAACGACCACGAAACTTCGTTCGGTTCCATACACGGCCGTTATAACTGCAAATTGTACGACGGCCGCGATATATACTCGAAATTGTATATCTGTGCGTGTATTCTTTTCGGTATTATATATTTCGTGCCGGGGCAACGTCATCGGCAAGTAGAATGCGCCCTGGATAGAGATGGAGATGGAGGGGGGGGGGGGGGGGGGTGAAAAAGCACTCGGAATAAAAAGTATGAGAAGCGAACGGAATATACACGGGCACGCAAAAATGATGTTTCCAGGAGCCAAACGGCCAACGGGAAGTAGTTCAAGAGTTTCATATTACGTTCGCGTTGAGCTTCGCCTCGACCCACACCTCTTACATTTCCGCGATATTTTCATATCACCCCCCCCCCCCTCCCCCTAGGTTTTTAATCCTCCCTCGTTCTCAATCTCGAGAATATTAATTAGCCCTTAAGTATACTCATCGTTCGCGTATATTAACCGGGCTAACCGAATTGCCCGCTCGAAACTTCAAACTTTGATCCTGCGTTTTTATTTTATCGATTGAAATAGGCGCGAGCTTTCGCGGGGGACACTCGAAACGTAAATGAAAATCTTTGGGCTCCGAAAAAATATGTGGATATATTTTGTTGCTCTGAGGCTACGTTGACACGCTCGTTTTGACCCGGACGAATTGAACAAAAAGCTCGACTTTCCAAAATTGAAAATTGAACATAATTTTTTTTAGCAGTCGATTTGATATTTTCCGAATTTTAATGATGCAAATGTGGCGGGGAATATTTAAAGTGTATCTCTGATTTTTTTCGATAAAAACCGACGGAAGGGTTGTTAATGGCGGGTGGATGAAGTCGATCGAGTCAATTTGATCCCGTCTGCCAAAATCGGGACACACATAGGGACACATTAGGGACACACATAGGGGCAAAATAAGGACCCAGTGTGTCAACGAAGGGTTGAAGGGTTATGGCTAGTTGTAAAAGTCGAAAAAACACTTTGCAACGCCAATATGTTTTGACAGTGTATCTTGTAAGGGTTCCCTGAAAATGTCGAGGTGATGGGATTGAAATTGACCGATTTAAAGGCTGTTACGTTGACACCTGTCGGAACGCTCGGAACGTCGCTCGAAACTTCAAATGCTTTTTTTTGATAGTACCCTTTCGAAGTCGGTGAGCAAAGTATATAGAAAAACTACTCCATCGATCTTTCTGAAATTTTGAGGGCTTTTTATAGATGTAGGAATATAGTATTTGATCGATGGATTTTTTTTTCGATGTATATCGTAAAACGGCGTTAAATTGACAATAAGAGTAACTTTGACAGTTTTTGTGTGCGGAGCGAGCTTTTTTTCTATTGTTGCTCAAATTTGTTCTTCAAGTTTATTATAATGTTGCCAAAGTTGATTGTAATGTGGCTCAAGTTGATTTTGATCGCATGATAATTATAAGACTGATTTAGTGCCTATAATAGTACCCTAAGTACTTTATTTTTTCATGTAATAATAAATATAAAGTAAAGTAAATAAAATATAAAGTAAATAAAAAATAAATAGTCGGTTTAATGAAGCCGACAATTTGATTGTAAAAAATTGTTGTTTTTCACTTAATTCCATGTATAATGCATAATTTTTTTTTAAATCAAAATAATGTCAAAGTAACCCTTAATCTTTTGCCTAAGTTGCACTTCAATGCCTTGTCACAGAAACCCCACACTCGAGATTACTTACAAACTTTTCAAAAATCTATAATATTGTGGGGGGGCTGGTGGGGCTTGGCTTTCTTATTCATTTGATAACCAAAGGACACATTGTTCTATTGCAACAAAAAAGTTGGAATTTAGGATGTTAAAAAAGTTACCTACTAAAAACTTCCAAAACCTGTTCAAAGTAACCCCATTTTACGGTACTTTCGATTTGATGAACGAAAAATGCCCATTTTTTTCCCCAAAAATTAAGACTCACTTTTGAAAACTCGCATTTTTTTCAAATTTGATATTTAGGATATTCCTCCGGTTAATCATAGGATAAACTATTATACTAACGAAATCTATTTGATTTGTTGATATTAGATAACCTAGTTCAGAAGGGCTGACCGCAAAGAGGCTTCCGAGAGGTGCTTCCCGGACATCGGCTGTAAATCGATTATAATTAAATATGTCAAAAAAAAATTACAGTGCGTTCTTAAGATGATACTTTTTCGAATACCTAATTTTCGTAGAAATTTATCACCACGATTTTCTATAAAAAATCCAAAAATGGGTTATTCTCGACTGTTACAACTAGGCATAACCCGTTTATTTGGGGCATCCGAAACTGCGGGAAAGTTTGGAGTGACGATTAAAATTATTATTAAAATTATTACTCTAATAATATCCTAATTTTTTAAATAAATTAATAGTTGCTAGTACTATACGATTTCCGTCTAAAACCGAGATAAGTATTTTGCGCTGTTCTCCATTCCACTCGAATTTTCGAGAGCTTTTGCTATTTCATACCTCACACACACATTATCGATTTTCCATTTGGCGTAATGTTTGATCCAGCTGATTGAATACTCGAGTGCGAAAAAAAACAATTCGTCGAAGAAATTCCGGATAATGATCTCGTACAATTTGCAGTAGGACGTACCGATTGGGAAAGGAGAACGAAGCGAGTGATTAGGGTCGACGTATAGTCGGACTTGGGGAAAAATCGCAGCGCACACGCGCCGCGCTGGACGCCAGTAGGTGAAGTACATATGTGGTCAGACGTGCGTAAAAACTGCACCATAGTTAACGAAAGAAATTGTTTAAGGCGGTTGGAGCATTAGCCAGAATTCAAGATTAATAAAAAAAATTGTGTTATTGTCTAGACTATATTGAGTCTTTACGAATTTTTCGAAATTTTTTCACCGCGGAACACCAAAGATAAAAAATAGTTTAATGGATGTAATTTTACATGCAGTTAGATGGGCAATATATTTACGCTATGGATGATGTTACTTTTTTGGCTATTTTGCACCATTTCTCACAACGGATTAACGCAAATTCAAACTTTGTAAACATTTATAACAAAAAAATCCCATCTTGCCCATCGTAAACTATATACAGGGTGTCCCAGAACTGAATGCGTTTTCTGAAATGAGGGGTTGGGGGTGAAATTTTGAGTCGTTTGATATAAGCATGTGTGGGTCTCAGATCAACTCCTGAATTATTATCAATTTTTAAACGCGGGCATATCTGATTGGTTCGTCTTTAAAAATTAATAACAATTCAGGGGCTGATCTGAGACCCACACATGCTTACATCAATCCACTCAGAAATTCACCCTCAACCCCCTAATCCAGGGAACGCATTCAGTTCTAGGACACCCTGTATATTCAATATTGAACCATTACGGTTTGATGAAAGCAACCTCAATGTCCGCGAGTTGCCGTATTTTACCAACACTTAATATTGATTGATGATAATAATCAATAATCTCGTGACATAAATATAAATAGGCATAATTATAAATGACTCAAAATTTCATTTGATAAAACATTTACTGACGCAGTTTTCTCACAATAATCAACGATAACGTTATACTTCTGCAAGTTGGCAGTAACACAAAAGTTTTTCTTATTAGCGCAATAAAATTATAAAAATGCATAATTTTGCCCTTTAATTATATATTTTATGAAAAATTAGCCTCTAAAAAATAAATCTACGACTCGCATTGTTTTAGGTTTATTGAAAAAAAAATATGTTGAAAAAACTCGATAATCTTATACGTTTTCAAGTTGGTAGTAACACAATTTTTTTTTATTTGCGCAACAAGAATATAAAAATCCATAATTTTTCCCCTTTAATTATATATTTCATGAAAAATTAGCATCTGCAAAATAATTCTACGACTCGCATGCATTTTCTTGAGGTTTATTGAAAAAAAATATGTTAAAAAAACATCGCTCATCTTATACTTTTTTAAGTTGGTAGTAACACAAAAGTTTTTCTTATTAGGGTAATGAAAATATAAAAATGCATAATTAAAAAAGAAAAACGTTGAAAAAAATCGATAATCTTATACTTTTTTTCGTTGGTAGTAACACAAAAGTTTTTCTTATTCGCTTAAAAAAAATATAAAAATGAATTATTTCGCCAATTTATTGTATATTTTATGAGAAAATGGCATCTACAGAATAAATCTGTGATTTGTATGCATTTTAGTGACGTTCATTGAAAGAAATTCCAAAACTCTCATTTGACTGAACTGAACCACTCCAACCCCCTTAACCGTCCAATTTTCACGAAAAAACAAAAAATCGAGTTCAACAAAAACCGGACGGACGTATAAACGTGAAATTGTTGAATAAAATTTGGTGCCCTCTGGTCCCAAATGCGTTCTACGTGGCTACGAACCGCATCGTTGCAATTTTTACGAACGTCACTCGACCGGTCGATTGACCCCTAGTGAAAATGCCAAAGAAACATGTATACAATCAACAGTAGTATTGTCGTTAAAATCGCACACTTAATGCTTAAGTAGAATATGAGCGACGCCACAAGTGCCATATCACACGTCAAGAGAAAAAAAAAACGCTTTTTCGTGTGTCATTATTCTTTTGTTTTATACCACGTGTATATAATCGTAGTAATTAGTGACACACGATTCGAGCTCGGCTGAAAAGCTTGTTAGGTGCTTTTTTGCTGCACACTGTGCTCTTCGTATCGTAGATGGCATGTCGTATTCGTTCGTAGGTTTGAACACAATTGTTTTATGTTATGAGAGAGAGAGAGAGAGACGCAGGTGACGATCATTGAGTACGTATTCTTGTGTGAGTGTGTCCGTACGTGAGAATGCACCAATTAATGAGACGAATGAAAAAAGATAGAACGAAAATTTAATTGGAATAAACTCAATTAGACTTACTGATCAATTTATCAGCTTGCAAAATCTATTTTTTTTAAATATTGATCTTGACACAAATAATAAAAAGTTTTTCAATAAATCTTCACTGCATTCGAGTAAAAGTAATTCGAATTCGTGTGATTTGTTTTTTGATACGTGTGTATATTTGTTTTCTATTAATACGAGGGTATTGATGTGACGAGGGACGAGGAGAGGCAGAATTGGAAAACGGGAAAGGAAGATATGACGTTGGGATATAAGTGAGGATTGATCATGAAAAAGAGGAAGTAGAGTTTCAATGGAGAGATCGGGAATAAAAGTATTGCGCCTGTATATATATATATACACGTGATAAGGAGAGAGGGAGAGAGAGGAAGGGGGAGGATGGTACGTACAATCGGCACAAAGGGTTTCTGTGTACTTGACATAGAAAATGTTCAGGTGAGGGTAAGGTTGAGTCTCTTTTTTCGCTGACCTGAAAAACACGACGAATTTTACGAAGAGATCTTTCCTTTTTTTTTTTCCCCAAGTATTGTGATCGCGACAATTGTTCTTCGTCGTTATTTTTTTTTCTCACGATATTCATACGTTCTATTATTCCGGATATTTGAAACGCGATTGGAAATCGAATGCACGAGAAAACAGATGAAAAACGGCACGAATCGGAAAATCCAACGAACCCCTTGGCTTTTTTCCCCCCTCCCTTCTGAATCGTGACGATAAAATATTTTCACGCGGTCTACGTCGCGTGGGGAACTCATCTCTCTCATTGTGTTTTATTCTGTTCCTTTTTTTTGCGTGTTTGAGTTAAAATCCTGCTAGATTTGCATCGGTGGAACAAAAATAAAATTGATTAACCTCGCGAGAGCGAGGATCATCGAGACGAAAACCAAACAAAGGAATCAATTAAACATCGAGTACTTACAGCTCTCGATCTCGATATGACAGAGCTGTCGATCCATCGGGAAGTACTGTAAGTTCATTGGACACGAAGCTGTGATCGTTAAGCTGCAACAGAATACGATAAACATTTTTTTTATAAACATCACACGGATTGCGAAATGGTGAGATAAGATAATTGGGATTACAATCAAAACGTAGACATTTTCCATTAAGGGAGACTTTGTCCTTGAAATGCAGCGGGAGATGTTAGCGGCTCATCATGAGCAGCTAGAAGAAGAGGAGGGATGCCTCTATGGACCAGGCATTGCCGATTAGTGGTAATTATAAACACATTTGTGTAAACACATTACAAAACTTTAAACGCGTTTTTCTCGAAAACACGTTTTTAAAAATGGCTGACATTCTCCTGAGCGCTGTAATTAACATATCGACCTGAAATTTGGAGAGCATACTCAGAAAATATGTCTTCACGGAATGACGGATCGTTTTTTCGATAGATACATTTTTGCATTTATTATTTATCTTTTTATGCGAAAAAAACGCGAAAATTCGATTTTTTTAAAATGGCCGCCATTTTCCGAAATTTGTACTAAACGAAAAACCCATCCGTCATTCCATGACCAAAGGGTCACAGATTGATAATATACTTTGAATTTGTGTTTCAGATCAACAAAGAGGGGGCAGTGATGTCAGCCGTTTACCTCCCGCGATTTAAGGACCTGTTTTCGCGGAGCTGCAACGGCCCCCATTTTGGTTTTTTTTTCAAAACCATTTTTTTTAACGTTCTGTATATCATGAATAAAAGCAAGAAAAAACCGCACTCAAAAAGCTTTACTCGTTTCCTTTAAAAAAAATAAAATGTAAACACCTGAAATATGGCACTCCAAGGACAAAGTCTCCCTTAAGGCACCACACTGTGGCGGGTAAAAAATCGATTTTTTTGCATTTTCTCTAAGCATACATATTCAAGAAAATGTGAAAAAAATTCAAGGTAAAATATTGAAAACTGACCAAGTTACAGACGATTTAGTAAGAGTTTGTTTGGGCTTGTTTGGGTCACTTGAACTTTCAATCGCGTTTTTCTCGCAACGACTTTTCTCGACCTGGCCAGAATCATAACTCTAGCTGTAATAGATCTTAGAGAAAAATGTTTCCTACAAAAGTTGTACCCTGTAAAAAGAATGATCTTTTATGTTTTATACAGTTTTTGTCTAAAACCATTCTGTTTCGAGAAAACTGGCCTAATGCTCCGACGAGTACATTTGGCTAAACTTCATAACTTTAGATATTATTTACTTACGCACTTTACCGGGGGAAGGTTGAAGTTGACTCTGTGAAGTGCATGTTTATTTTTTGCTTTTTGGTATTTTATTTTATGCCTTTTTTGCATTTTATTTTATTTTTAGTTTTTTTTTATTCGGCTTTGTTTGGGTTTAAAGACTAAACCGCACTTTGAAGACTAAACTCCAACGTTCCCGCGGTATAGTGCGTAAGTACATAATATCAAAACTAACGGAGTGTAGCAAAATGTACTTATTGGAGCATTATCCCGATTTCCTCGAAACAGAATGGTTGCAGACAAAACCTGCATGGAACAAAAAAGATCGATATTTCTTCAAGACGCAACTTTTGTAAGAAACATTTTTCTCTACGATCAACATTTATTTAAACAAAATTTAAAAAAAATCATTTTTCGTGACTTTTGACCTTAAAAAACAAATTTGCGGGTATTTTCACTATCATATTCGTGATCAGCGAGTCAAAATACACGGGTACACGAAATTCCAAATCAATCGGCGGTGTGAGCTTTTCGGAACTTTATCCACGTTAATTTTCAATTTTTAAAAATAAAAAACTTCCACCAAATAAGTTCAACGAATCCTCAATAACGTACCTATTTTCTTTCCAAATTCCAAATAAATATTCTAATAGCAAAAAAAAAAAATCGAAAAAACCCCAATCGCCATAATTCTTCCATCACCTCCAATTAATCGCCCAATCGCGCTACCCTCATTTCCACTCCTCCCCTCTCGACCGACGTCAATCGCGCTAAAAGTCGAAAAGTGACGTACGATACAGCGCGCAAGTGTCCAATTGCCAAAAGTTCCCCGTTGCCCCAACGTCCACTTTTTCATTCCTACCTCAATATCTCTCACACACACCGGTGTGAATAATCTCGGAGCGCAAGGAGCTCCTTTCGAGTGTGTCGCAAATCCTCGTACAGTTTAGGTTTGAAAGGGCCATGGTATAATTGTAACGAGACCGTGTAAATCTCAATGAGAGTGAGGTTGGAACGAGCCCCGTGCCTCCCCTCGTCCTGTCAGGTAAATGGGGAGTAGAGAAGAAGGTGAGGCATAAACGTTCATCAAATATATTTTGCCCCATTCACGTACTGTAGGATCGTACATCATGCAGCGAAATGGACTTTATGTATAGCCCAACTGTATATAGACCGCGCGTATGCGCAGCTAACGAGAATATACGCGATGTACGGTGCCATAATATACGAATGCACGTATATTTGTAGGTGTGTGTGTGTGTGTGTGTGTGTATCCGCGGTGTGCATCAACTATGAATATCAACGTTCAGTGCATCACGAGCTTAATGAGTTCGCTTGCCCGTTCGCGAGTCCTCTTTGAAACTCGGCTCCGGCAAAGTGGCACCGAGGCCATATAATCGTGAGGCGAAGGGTAGGGGGATGTTTTAGGTATGGAGAAATAAAAGGGGGTGGCGAGAGAGAGAGAGAGAGAGAGAGAGAGAGAGAAGAGTGGCACTCGGATCGTAACGAGGTAAGCATAAATACCGCAATGAGTTTTCACCCATATACACGCGCGTATATATTATAGGTACATACGTATATACATACATAGATAGGTACATATGTATATACGTATAAACATATGTGTGTGTGTGTGTGTGTGTCTGAGGGTTTGTGTGGCTTTGGTGGTGGTGTGTGTGCGTGTGTGGGTGTAGGTGTGTGTGTGTGTGTGTGTGTGTGTGTGTTCGTGCGTGTGTGTGGCTGTGGGTGTGTGTTCATGTGTGTGTGTGTGTGTGTGTGGCTATGGGTGTGTGTGAATGTGTGTGTGGCTGTGGTGGTGATGGTTGTGTGTGTGGGTGTAAGTGTGTGTGAATGTTTGTGAATGTGGCTATGATGTCCCTGGTGTGTGTCTGTGCGTGTGTATGGCTGTGGGTGTGTGTGGCTATGGGTGTGTGTGTGGGTGTGTGTGTGTGTGGCTGTGGTGTTGGTGATGGTGTGTGTGTGTGTGTGTGTGTGTGTGTGTGTGTGTGTGTGGCTGTGGTATTCATGTGTGTGTGTGTGTGTGTGGCTGTGGGTGTGTGTGGCTATGGGTGTGTGTGGTTGTGGTGCTGGTGATGGTGTGTGTGTATGTGTGAATGTGTGTGGGGGGGTGTCTGTGGTGTGTGTGTGGGTGGGTGTTTGTGTATTAATATATAAATACACATACGAATCTGTGTTATCCTCTTCCGGCCTTCCTTTCACCAATATTTCATCGAGCTTAATCTGAAGTAACCTTTTATCGAGCGCGAATCTCTCCCGTGCACAACGAGAGCCACGTGTGACAAAACGAATGCACGGGCATTGCGTGCCCTCGTCACGTGGGATTGTTTGCAAATGATCCTGACTCTCCAGGATTTCTCGGGGTTTTACGTTGTCACTATTACCGCGTGGGCAGTTTTCGCACTGCTGTCATTGCTTAGAATTTCTGTGCTTTATTTTCGTTCTCGAGGGAAATTAAGTTTCGGGGTGAGGGATGATTTTGAGGGTTGTAGATTGAAAAGGATAGTTCGTGGAAGCAAGAACTGCATGATCGCTGGTATCTGGGAGATGAAGTTTTCAATTTGTGTTCTTGGTTTCTTTCTGGTTTTTTGATCAATCGGATACATTCATGGGTGTGCGTGTGGGCTCGTATTTGTCTCTGTTTTCTGTTTGGACAAGGGGGTTGTTCAGCTCGAATACGAATTTCGTGGGTACACACGATATACGTGGCAAACACCCTTCGGTGTATGGGAAAAAGGAGACGCTTCGAAGTGCAGTGGAAAAATAAAAATATTCGGGGGGGGGGAAGATGAGACGAATTTATGGAGAAAAATAGAGAGTGATGGGACCACATAGAGAGTGAGAGAACGACGCGCACACGACTGAATAGCGAAAAAAAATACATAAATATGAATTTCGTTGGGAAATATTTTTCACGCTTTCGTGATTCCATTTGCAAGTGTGCACGAATGGGGCTGAAACGAAAAATGTGAGCTAGGGTTTGGGGTGGGCTTCGACAAGCTTTTTTTTTTCTATGAGACTCTGTTACGTAGCCGATGCCCTCAAGCTTGCGACGCAGCTACCGATTGGAAACTTTATTTTATGGGGACACACACACCCGCTCGTATTGGGATGATATGAGAAAAAATCGATATGTTTTCTCCTTGTTTGAATAGCCAAAATGCTGGCCGCTGTAGTTGCTTGAAATTTCAGGACTTTGGCGATTTTGAAAAAGTGATCGAAATGATGGGAAATTTCACGCCGATTACGAATATCATCGAGTTTTTGCTCGAGGCTCAAAATTACACCTGCTAAATGCGAAAAACGTATTTTCAAAAACTTTTGACGGTTTTTTAAATAAAAATTGAAGGCTTCGCCGGAAATTAATGGTGAATTCGTATTCAGGGGATTAAAAAACATCAACAGAGACTTGTAAAAGAAATATTAAAAACTCATTTTTTCCCAACTCGGTCAAAGAAAAGTTTCTTCACTGCTCGTCATTTCGTTGTCTTTCACATTTGAGATTCCTCCTTGCACCCATTCTCTTTGTAATAGATTCTCCACGAGCATGCCGCTTGAATCGTCTACCTGCTCTAATATTTCGATTTTTGGCAGAATTTCAAAGTCGCATCATCGATTTTTGCCAATTTGTCCAAACATTGCCTCTTTTTCGGCCATTTTTCAAGTGGACTTTCGGGGAAAACTAAGGGCTTTTTAAAAGTAATCAAACACGTATTATAATTTCGATTAAAGGTCCAAAGTGAAGGATTCAAGTCCAAAAAACTGCACGGGAGCTCAAATCGTTCGAATAAACTTTTTTACTTTTTTATTTTTACGTGTACTGTGACATACCTCAATACAGCAACTACTGGAAACAGTCAAATGAAACGCGAAAAGAACTCACTCAAGATTGATTCTCAATCTGCAAATACAAATTGTTTATGGTAAAAAAAAATATTTAAATAAAACATATATGTTGTTACAGAAAAAATTGAATCAAGACTTACATTGGATCACGCACTAACATTTTCTGCATCGAGATAAAGAAAATTAGTCCTCCGATAATCATGAAAAAAAAACATGAAAAAGGCATTTGAGCACTGACTAAAAATTATTTAGAACCCTCAAATTTTGCAAATCTTTTCTTTTCTTAACA
Organism: Ophion ellenae; assembly: GCA_963210295.1. Lineage (NCBI taxonomy): Eukaryota > Metazoa > Arthropoda > Insecta > Hymenoptera > Ichneumonidae > Ophion > Ophion ellenae. Next base: position 27,866,172 of record OY723395.1, read on the forward strand.
TACGTCAATTTTCCTTTAAGAAAAAAATCGTTTTTTTAACCACCCTAATATTTATATATATATATATAAAAAGGAAAAGATGACTCCGGATACATTCTACATATTTGAAGGCCGCCCTCAAAATGGCTACATGAGCTTTGAGCTAAAATAAAAAATAAGAAAATCGTCTACGTATGTACGCATATAGATTCTACGCTTTTGCCCCAACGTTTAATGGACGTACGAGCGTCGGATTCACGAACCCCCTCATCGCCCTCTCCCCCCCTCCCACTTGCAACGAACTCGTCGAAGGTTTATCATCGCAATACCGTATTTTATTGATCACTATCGCTTTCGTACAACTACATACTCTCCCTCATCTTCCACCTAGCCTCTTTTTCGCCCTCACACCCAGAAATCGTCGGTGCACTCGAAATTACGCTCGAATCAACGTGCTCGCGGCAGTCTCGTTGCGAGTGCACAATTTCGCGGCGATACGACGAAAAAAAAAAAAAAGAAAAATCGACGAAGAAAATGTCGAGTCGGATTAAGATGAATGAAAATCAAGTCAATCGTATTTCCTTTAATTACGTTTCTCTGATTCTCACGCTCCCCGTATAATACGACGACGACGACGACGGCGAGGAAGAAAAAAAAAATCCCAGGGAATTCATAAGTTCGCTTCACCGATCACGAATGATAATTTAACGAGGAAAAATAATTTGGAGGGGGAACTACTGCACCGCTCTCGTTTTTTAAATAGGTGCAATGCGACATTCGCACTTTGTTTCTTCCAATCGTTACTTTCCAACTGTACTTTTCTTCTCTTCTCTCCAGCCGACAGGCACGCCAAGAGGGTTGATAAAAAGGCCAAAATCATTTCCCGCGAAATCGCAACGAGGTATTTTCGAAAAAAAATATCTTCGTCTGCTCGTAGCGTGAAATGATTTATGGAGCTTTTAAAAAGGCAGAAAATTTCCGACTGTTAATTGTGCCCGTTGCATTACGAATTTTAGTATTCCTCTCCCTCGCTCACTCCTGACACAAATTATTCGTGTTTCCTCCAGCTTAGTTGAGCGAATGCATCGAAAGCTTTGCAACTCTGTGCTTGATGTTTTTGTGCTTTTTAATTTTTTTACTACATTCGACGATAAATGAATTCATATAGGAATGGATGGCGAATGAGGGATATGCCGAAGAGAGGAGGGGGGGAGGGAGGGAGAGAGAGAGAGAGAGAGAGAGAGAGAGAGAGAGAGAGCCTTTACTGTCTGCTAACACATAACATTCATCATCATAGGGACGAGGTTCAGGGCTGGTGGAGAGCCGGGCGAGAGATAGCACGAGGAGCTATTCGAGCGGTTGAGCATGTTGAATGAGGCCCAGTGGAACGGGGATGAAATCGGACGGATCCTGCGGGCATCCATATACACATATCTACACACAGAAGGGATTCCCGAACCAACACACATTTACACATACACAAACATATATATACGCGGTCGACGATCGGACTCGACTTTGATGAATCGTTTTCGTTCGTACACTAGGTGGAAAACGAATCGGTTCGTTGGCACGCACGATCATGATGCTCTCGCGGAGCTGTCACGGCAACCCGTTCGCACGAAAATTCTTCAAATTCTCCGTCACGGTAATAAATAAAGGCAAAGGAAGAAAAAAAAACTAGAGCCCACGGTGTTTAAAAAAAATCGGCAAGCTTATTTTTCGAGCGATCGGAATTTGAAGCTTTATTTTCAAATTTACGTTACGATTTTTTGAAGAGTTTTGGGACTATTGATGAAATGTTACAATTTGATTCAAATTTTTACGTCGGATTCTTTGTTATGTACTGAATGCACACGCCAAATTTTAAATCGATCGTCTATGCACCGTTTCTATAAAAGAGACAATTGAAAAAAAAAACTCTTTTTAACATGGGGAGATGCCTACGCTCATCGCTAAATGGCAGTTTTACACATGAAACAGTGTGAAAAAATGTTTAAAATGTCAGAAACTGACGACGAAATGGTCATAATCTACTGAGTGATTTGACAGTCTTTTCATAACATTTTAAACAATTTTTCACACTATTTCGTGCGTAAAACTGCTATTCAGCGATGAGCGTAGGCATGTACTTATGTTGGAAAGTGTTTTTTGTTTTCAATTAAAAATTTTATAGGAACAGTGTAGGCGAGCGATTTAAGTTTGGAAAGTGCATTCAGTATAAAATAAAGTATTTATACGGTCAAGAATTGACTGCAGAAATCTGAATCAATTGGTAACATTTTGTCCGTTGTCCGAAACTCCTTAAAACTTATCTCAAGGAGTCTTCTCACTTTAGACGCTAAAAAGGCTATTTTCATGATTTTTTTTTGATGGGTTTATTTTACAGATATTTATATAAAAGTTGTTGCACTTAATAAATGCATGTTGGATATACATTAAAATTTTTTAAATTTATTTTATTCACTATTCATAGACGAAAATGGTAGTTAAAAAAATGTCTTAAAAAAATTGTAGGTCTGCGCTGTTGATGAAATCTCGGAGATGGATCATCCGAAACAAAAAAATGAAAAAGTTTTAGTTTTTTTTCACCGTTTTTGCCAAACAAGTAAATATCAAAATTTCAAAAAATCCTTGATATGCGCTATAGTTATAGTTGTTAAGAATATGTGGTTGAAATTTCGTAAGGATCGGTTCACTAGTTTCGAAGATTTTATCAACAAGCCGTCGAAAAACGTTATTTCGCGAAAAACGCGTTTAAGGTTTGTTTGGGTTACATAAATACATAAAATAATGTTTAAATGTATCTCGAAAGTGTATTCATCAAGTGTAACAACTTGTATATCAATATCTATAATATAAACCTATTTTAAAAAATCACGAAAATAATCTTTTTTTAGCGTCTAAAGTGATAAGACCCCTGAAAAAGTTTCGGGACAATCAAATCTTAAAAATCAATAAATTTTAACTTATACTTTTTTAAGATCCACTCATTTTACATTCATTTTACATTATGACACTGATGACGAAATTGTCATAATCTACTGAGAGATTTGACAGTTTTTTTAAATAACATTTTAAACTTTTTTTCACACCATTTCGTGCGTAAAACTGCCATTTAGCGATGAGGATAGGCATCTATGTTGAAAAGTGTTCGCTATATGACAAACAATTTACTGTATGAATTTGAATCAAATAATAACACTTCGTCAATTGTCCCGAGACTCCTTAAAATCCTGCGCGGAGGATTACAGTTACTTCGACGAACGGTAAGTTATTTGAGAAAAGTGCATCGTCCGCGGATTTCGAGTGAACGGGAAGGGCAGTAAACAGATTTATGCGAAGCCAGTCGATATTGGTTGGTAACAAAAAAGGGGATATTATTCTTCAGTCTCAGCTGTGTATAGGTATGGCCACAAGGAATTTATTCGTTCAACGTGCACTCGCTGTACATATTGAATATTGGAGAAAATCCGCCTCGTCTCCAAGCCCCTCCCCGTGCGACATTTCTAATTTTCTCGAAAATGAAGCTTTTCCGCATAGCGATTGATGGAAAATTGCCTTGGATATTGCGTTTTGAATTTTGTGTCGCCCTAACTGTTTGTTCATACGGCCGTGCACTTTTGCAGCCATTACGGCCATTACTGTGCACATTTAGGGTATCCCTTTCACGAATCAAAATATTTAACAATTAACTGATTTTATTACTATAATCAAGTAAAAATACATCTCAGTATGCTGGTAAAATTTTAAGCCAAATTATCGAACTTTTAACGAAAAATTCAGTTAAATTGAATAATCAATAGTTTTTAAATGCAAGTTAAAATTTTTATCCTATAAATATTACTTTAATCATTTTGAAGCCCCATAATTTCATTCCAAATATAGACCTAATAAAAGAATTATAATAAATGTAAATGTTATTAAAATATTTGTTTCAATTGTAAAAAATAAATATGATGGAATAAGTGGGAAAAAAATAATAATTTCAATATCAAAAATTTTAAAAGTTAAACTAATTATATAGAATTGAATTGAAAATGGAAGGCAAGATGAATTAAATGGGTCAAATCCACATTCAAATGGGGATATTTTTTCACGTAATTTTTTTTTTTTTTGAGGAGATAAAATATAATTAATAAGTATTAAAATGAAAAAAAATATTTTGAGAATTAAAAGTATTAGTAATATTATAATCATATTTATTTAATCTAAAGAATATAGACTTGTTAATTGGAAATTAAATGTACTTAATATACTAAATAAATAAAAAGATCATCAGTATAAAAATGTACAAACGAATAATCAAATTACGTCAACGAAATGTCAGTATCAGGCTCTAGCTTCAAAACAAAAATGATGGGAGTTAGAAAAAGTATTTAAACAAAAACGATATAATGTAATAATAATGAATGAAGTTCCAATTAATACATGAATTCCATGAAATCCAGTTAATAAAAATATCTAAAAATGGTCACATTCATATTGCACTTTATGGAGATGACACGCTGGCCACATTTCCAGACAATAATTTATACACTAAATAATTCTAGATGCTTGACATAAACTGCTCACGCATGTAAAAAATCTAAATATTTCGTAACGGCAATAAAAACAGGGGGTCACCGAATGTTTAAAGAAAATATTAATGACTAGCTTTTAATGACTTGTGTTGAATGCTCCTTAATGAAATGTGCTCCTGGAATGTTTTATTAAGGAACACGTAGAATTGTGTTGAAGAGCACTAATTCTAAGTTTCAAGTAAATCTGAACAGATATTTCTTTTACCATACAAACTTTGCTACCCCCCTTTTGCCCTTAAGGATTGAATTTCCAAAAACGCTAAAATTTTATTAATTGTGTCTAGGAGCAGTAATACAAAATTTCAAGTAAATTTGACGCGACTTTTAAAATTTTCCGCACAAACATTGCCACCCCGTTTCGTGTAGGGGTTGAATTTCGAAAAATGCTAAAATACGTGTGTTATTAATTGTGTTGAAGAGCTCAAGTAAATCTTTTGACCAGATTTTTTTGTTCACATACAAACTTTGCCACCCTCTTTCTCCCCTTAGGGGTTGAATTTCTGAAAATACTGCCCCACAAAATACTGCCCTCCGCGAAAGGTATACCTTAAGGCCTTAAGCCACTCTAGAGGCTGAAAAATAAGCTTTTTGGAATTTTTTTTTCAGAAAAACTGCAAAATAAATCGAGATTACAAAAAAGGGTGTTTATCATACATATCAGTGACTGTAAACAATAATTTTTCGAAGCGATTAATTTCAAAATGGCGGCTGTGCAGCGTTCATCTCAAAACTGCATTTTTTAAGTTGGCCGGAAACATAACTCAGACAATTTTCAACCGATTAACTTGAAATGTTGACTATATCTTGAAAAATACATTGCCTATGGAAGTACGTAGGATATTTTTTTTATATTGCATAGTTTATTTGTTATTAACAATTATCTGACTATTTTTAGGCAAATTTTTGGAAAGAGAAAAATTTCGTCTATTTTTTCGGCTTCTAGAGTGGCCTAACCCCTTAAGGTTGCATCACGCGACCTGGGGAATGACCGAGGACAAGAGACACGGCGTCGCGGCGCTGTTTCTTCCGCACGCCCCGTTCGTTGACTCGCGACGCGAGGAAGAAGTCACCGAGGACCTTTTTTGCCTCTACTCATCGTCGTAAATTCGCGAATGCGAGAAAAGCACGAGAGCTTCGCGCGCTGACTATGAGAAACCGGCGCGAATTCCTACCGTCTTACCGTATATATAAATATACACTTGTGCTAAATTTGCACTCGCATGATCGAGTTATTCGACACGCGAGGACGATTCTACGATTCCTTTTCCTTCGTTCAAATTCAATTTTCCTTTTTTTTTCCTTTCGAAATTCATTTTCCACCGTCGTGAGAACGTTTCTGGACACTCTGAATCTCGCGATTATTGATTTTGAATTTTTTTTTTGGAATTTTGAGATTGTCAAAATTGAGAAAGTGGAAAAACGCGCGAAAATATTTTTCAGCAATATTTCAACAGCACGATTAGACGGTGGTTGGTTTCAGTTGCACTTTCTACCCTTTTGGAGGATTTGGCAGTGGAAAATCAACAAAAGGTGGATGGGATGTGCAAAAAAGTGTATGTCAAACATAATGAGTTTAAACTCATTGTTCATAATGATGTAATAATTCGAAATAATGTAATGATAAAGTAGGTCAAAAATGAGGATGTTGAACTCATTGTTCAAAATAATTTAATGAGCAGATGGAAAAAGTGTGTTCATAGTTTCGCGAGGTATTATCCGCAGCGAGGATTACGTTTCGCACTGAACCAAGTATATCGCCAAAACTCTCTGACCCGTACCAACAGCTACTCTCGCCAAATCCTCCTTACTCACGGATCGGAGGATCATTCTCTTCCTCTCCTGTTTCTCTTTATACACACATTCGTATATGCATACATGTGTATGGGGGGGAGGGGGTGGTCCATTTTGAAACTGTCATATCTACGCAATATCAGCACATTTGGCTCTTTTGGGGATGGACCTTTAAAAGTGTGTAAACGAATTGCTGGTCTTGGGGCGAGTGGGTCTGGAAGGGCCTCCATATAAATATGCTTACCTTCATGTAAATTTTTTTTTTAATACGTTATCAGCAGGAATCAAAGCAACGTTCTCTAATTTTAAGTCTGTCAGAATGCTTTTCGGAAACCCCTTAATGAGTCTTTGCAACGTAAATTGAACGGCTGTTTGAAATTTCGCGATTTTTGAGATTTCGTATAAGTGGCCAAAAGGTTAAAAGGTTAAAAAAACATTATTTTCGTCTTTTAAGACGCTATACCAGTGTGACACTTTCAAAAACCGATTTTTTCTGCCTTTTTCGACAGTTTATACTTTCAAGAATATCATCATCGTTTATATCAATATCATTTTATCTTGCAAAAATCGATCGTTAAATCTTTCAACGCGTTTTTCTCGAAATTAGATTATTCAAATTTGTTGACATTGTAACTCAAGGAGCAATTATCCGATTGACTTGAAATTTGAACTGAGTACTGTTGAATATATTTACTCTACAATGACGTAGGATATTTTTGATTGGACGAAAATTGACGATTTGGCATTGAAAAAAACGACCATTTTATAGGCAAGAAAACAGACTTTTTTTCATAACTACGCCATTTTGTTAGATTTTAATATTTTTCGAAAATCCTACGTCATTGTACAGGAAATACCTTCCAGTGTAACGACATTTTTTCCTTTTTCGGTTTCAGCTACTCAAGCGGCCGGAATCATGTCAACAGTGGAGGAACTTTTTTTTGGCGCCTCCGAAGGTAGCGCACAAGTCGCTTGGGTCTCAATATTTTTCTATGAAAAAATTACGTAATATAGGTCAAATATAGCCAAATATATTCTTAATTTTCCGAAACATTTAATTAAGTACTTTTCTTCCAAAAAAATCCCGAAAATTACCCAAATTTTCAGCGTTCACATTGGTATAGCCCCTTAAACCGCTTCAAGGGTCTATCCAACGGGAAATTTTCCGCCGATTACGAGTATCACCGAGTTTTTGACGAAAGCTCAAAATTACACCGACTAAACGCGAAAATCTGCTTTTCACAAACTTTTGACGATTTTTTATGAAAATCGAGGGTTTCGGAGGAAATTAATGGTTAATTCGTATTCAGGGGATCAAAATACATCTATAGGGACTTAGATAATGAAGATTAAAAAACCAATTTTTTTCCAACCTCGGCAAAAAAAAAGTTTCTTCACTAAACCGCTCGTTATATCGTTGCCTCTTACGTTTGCGACTTCTCCTTGTGCTCATACTCTTCGTAATCGATTGCCCTTGAAAATGCCGCTTGAATCATCCGGTTGCTATTGTTTTTCGATTTTTGGCAGAATTTCGAATTCGGGCCGTCGATTTTTGCCAATTTTTCCATTACACCCCTTTGCCTCTTTTTGGCCACTTTTCAAATGCACTTTCCAGGAAAACTATTCGAGATGTCGGCATTAATCAAGCGGCATTTTCTAAGTCAATGGAAATCCTTTTCAAAAGTCCTGTATTAAATTTATGTCGCTCAAATAGAACCGCCTCCGCGACTGTCTAAAATTTCCAATTGCGGCGATTTTGAATAAGTCGCGAAAACGGTCGATTTTTTTTTACATCTTCTACACTTTTTTATAGGTCTATCCGATTGGAAACTTTCCGCCGATTAAAAATATGCATTTTTATCGAAAGCTCGAAATTTCCCCGACTGAACGCGAAAAAAGTGATTCTATAGGGGTTACTTTTCGAGGGCTACATTTTCTACCAATTTTAACTATGTGCCAAAGTAAAAAATATAAATTTTTTTGCATTATTCTTATATCTATATATATATAAATATTCTTATATATATATATATATATATATATATATATATATATATATATATATATATATATATATATATATATATATGTATATATATATATAAATATGACATCGGATACCTTCGACTTATTCGAAGTCCGCCCTCAAAATAGCTGCATGTGCTTTTAGCTGACATCACAACAACAAAAATTGTCTACGTATATACGCATGTCGATTCGACGCTTTATGAAATCTCTTCACATATAGATCCTTCGTTTATGTAAATTTTATTTTGGAACCATGAGGATTTACGAATTGTTGAGTATGGGGGCAACATACTGTAGGGACGGTCCTCGAAATCACGTCTCGTTTAAATCATATTTCATTGCATATAAATAAATAAATATTCATACAAATATATATATATATATATATATATATATATATAGTTCTGTTATGAATGGATAATCTTGCAACTGCCGATAGGTCAGATCATGTCCTACTATATGCTGGAACTTCAATTTATTAAAAGTCCCACGGTTTTCGAGATAAAAATCATCTGCTTTTGGTTTTTCCGCATGCCATTTCTACAAATGATAACTTTTTTTGACCCGGTTTTCGAAAAAATACTCTTAGTTATTTGTTTTATCTAGAAAAGTCTTCTTTTGAATCTTAAATGTTTAGGGGTTAGGCCACAGTCACGGGTATAAAATCATATAGGAATTTAACAATTCTTTTTCGTATGAAAAAGTAATTCACTCATCAAATTAATTACACATCTATTTAGTATGAATATCAAGCTGTTAGAAAAAATATATACATTTTTTCGATGTACAAAATGGCCGACTACTAATATTTTCTTTTGTTATCTTTTGTTAGGCGCTCCGCGGTGTGACATTTAGCATCCACAATTTTAACCTAGAATAAAAAACAAAAATTCTCGTCAATCTACATTAGAATACCTACAGAAGTACGTACGGAATTTAAAAAATATTGTTTTTATGCAAAAGTTGTAGGTATTTGAACTTGAGAAATGAATTTTCAGTGAAAAATTTCGTTATAACTACTCATAAAATGAAAAGTTTTCGATTAATCAGAAATTCCGTACGTACTTCTCTGCGAAATGCACTTAGGAACATAACTGTCAAATTTGAAGTAAATCGAGTGAAAATTGTTGAAGTTATTTGTCACGCCAATTGGAAAAAAGCTGTTTCGAGAAGTATCGAGTAGTCGGCCATTTTGTACATCGAAAAAAAGATTCTAGCAGCTTGATATTCATATTAAATAGATGTGTGATTAATTTTATGAGTGAATCACTTTTTCATACGAAAAAAAAATTGATAAATTCGCACATGATTTTATACGCGTTACTGTGGCCTAACCCCTTAAGGAAACTTTATGAAAAAGATCTTATGCAGAATTTTCGTCCAAACCAATTCGAACATCTGACTTTGATAGCCTGCGGTGTAACAAAATGTACTACGCATATCGTGCCAATTACTTTAAAAAGTTGCTTAGTTATTGTCGATTCGTATCATTTGTCGAAATGGCATGCGCAAAACCAAAAGCAGATGATTTTTTTTTAAAATAACATGAAGCCCAAAATCTCGAAAACCGTGGGATTTTTACTAAACTGAAATTCCAGAATGTAGTAGGACATGATGTGATCTATCGACAGTTGCTGGATTATCCATTCATAACAGGGCACCCTGTGTATATATATATATATATATATTTGGATGAATTTTTATTTATTTATATAATATACAATATAATATATGCATTTATATTATATATATATATATATATATATATATATATATATATATATATATATATATATAACTCTCGCGAGCAAGCGAACCGAACAAGGCATAGGCGGAGGTCGGCAAGCGTAATCATTTCTGTGTGGAGCTTTCCTAATTACTCGCTGGCGAGATCCCTATCGGGTCACCCGGATGGTTGAATCTCATAGTTCAACGGTGGATGGTTTAACGGCGTGTGCGTTGTATATTATAGTTCGTACCATCCATGCCGGTATTACCACACAAGCCCCGGCGTGTTCGTTCATCGCGTGGTTATTGTTATTACGTATACTTGATGGCGGTGATGCTCGGGTACGCACGGAAGCGAATGTACGCGGTATATTGGGGCCTGAGGGAGAACAAACCGCCTTAATGGCAGGATGCTCTTTTTCAATGTTTTTCAATCGTCCGCCGCACCAGATTCAAAAGACTGAAAAATTTACGATTTTAATTTGCCCTTTCGCATCGAGGCATGAAACGCATAGGCGAATTGCATTTGGTTGCCTCGACGAATATCAATTTCAAAATTGCAATTAAAATGTTTGGGAATGCATGGGGGATACTGGCGGGAGAACCCGAAATTCAAAAGTCTCAAATATACTGTACTGGTCTGAAGTGCTGATTACTCTGGATAATTGAAAAATTTGATTAAACGATACAAATTGTATAATTCAATCGTGAACAATAGAGTTTTATCGTGAAATATCTGTATTTTGAACGTCAAAATTGAAACGAAGTTACTGGGTGGCTCTATAAAATGAATTGGACATTTTTTGCAATAATCTAAAGTAATTGAGAACTTTGGACTGGGACTGCACGTCCTTGATGTGAAGTAGAATCGGTCGCAAATAGCATAATGTGGAGACCGAACCTCAAATTAGGAGAAAGTGTCTTTTATTTTAATGATCCTCTCGCGTGTTTGCTTTTATTTGATATTGTGAGTAAAACTTCTTGAGAGTGGATATGTTGCTTCTCACTTATATCATAATAGTAATAAATTATTTGTTAATATATTATTATATTGATATATTACTAATATATTATAATATATAACGGTATTATTCTAGTCTAGAAATTTGGAAAAATCTATTTTTTTGCATTTTCTTGAAGTATAGACTTCTAAGAATATGTCCTAAAAAAAAATCCAAATTCCGAATATTTACTCCAACGAACGAGACCAGAACAGGATCGACCTGTCGGAGCTACAAAAGTTCAGAAAATCATCATTTCGAAGTCGAGGACACTCTACGAGGCAGGAATGGCCGCTTAAGGGGTCTTCTCACTTTAGATGCGAAAAAGGCTATTTTCCGGAATTTTTTGATAGGTTTATATTATAGATATGGATATAGAAGTTGTTATACTTAAAAAATACACTTTCAAAATACAGTAAATTTTTTTTAGAAATGTATCTATGTAACCGAAACAAACTTTAAACGCGTTTCTCTCGAATCAACGGTTTTTGACGGCTTGTTGATAAAATGTTCGAAACTACTGAACCGATCCTTATGAAATTTCAACCACATATTCTTTACAACTATAGCTATATTGCACATCAAAGATTTTTTTAATTTTTAATATTTACTATTTTTTATTGCCAAAAACGGTGAAAAAGCACGATTTTTTGTTTTTGTTTTGAAAAATGTGCGCAATTTTGTTATTTTTGCATGTATCAAAAATCGTATGATATGCGCTATAGCCATTCACATACTGAATGTTCTAGGTAAAAATTTTTCTAGGTAAAAAATTGTGGATGCTAAATGTCACGCCGCGAAGCGCCTAAAAAAAAGATAACAAAAGAAAATATTAGTAGTCGGCCATTTTGTACATCGAAAAAAAAATATATATTTTCTAACAGCTTGATATTCACACTAAATAGATGCGTAATTAATTTTATGAGTGAATCACTTTTTCATACGAAAAAAATTGTTAAATTCGCATATGATTTTATATGCGTTACTGTGGCCTAACGGCTTGAGTGTAAAACTTTTATATCAATATCTATAATATAAACCTATCAAAAAAAAATTCACGAAAATAGCCTTTTTTTAGCGTCCGAAGTGAGAAGACCCCTTAAGGCAGTAGTCTGCTTTACAGGCTTCAAAAAATCGATTTGAAGAAGAGGAAGGATTATTGCATGGCCCGGGGATAGCTGATTAACATCTAATTAGTGTAAGTATCCAAAAACTTATATTTTTTTGGACCGAAAACTTTAAAGCCCGTTTTCTCGAGTTTTCATTTTCACAAGTTTTAGAAAACGGTGCCGGCGATAGCAAAAACAATATATGTCCGATCAAAACAAATCAAAGTGATCTAGCTTCAGTATTAAATTATCTTCTATTTGAACTAAAAAAGGTGGACAAAAGTACTATTTAAATTACTTGTTTTGCAACTTAAAGTGAATTTTTTTATCTTCAAAAAAGTTAATTTTTTTTCAAAATTCGAAAAAATTTGGAATTTCATCATTTCTTCGGTATTTTTGTAGTTCATATAGAAAAGGAACTTATAAAAACTAAAAAAAAATTTGGTTCGACTGTTTCAGATGCATCCCACGACCTCCATCACCGGCACCGATTTACAAGTGCAGACTCCAGGCGCCCCAGAAAAATCGTTACAACTTTGAAAAATTTCAATATTTTTTGATAATAAAAATTGTTTTTTAAAGCTTGAATATAATACACTATCGTCTCAAAATTTCGTTCACCGCAATCATTTTCTTCCCTTTCAAAAAAATTGCTGAAAAAACGCTTTTTTTCGGCTTCTAAAGCAGACTACTGCCTTAAGACTCAACGATAAATATACATTATGTACGGGTAAATTCGCACGACGAGGAAATTTCACATATATCTACGAGTGCACACAATAAGAACGAAACTTCGCGTACAAGTGCCCTGTTAAATCCTCTCTCGCGATCGCTGCACTTGCCTCAAAACTATGAACGCACTCCGTACAGACGGTACCGTGTGCATATGTACGCAGATTTATATGAGCTTGCAGTTCCTCGAGGAACTCGGATTAACGCAGAAATCACGTGTATTCCTGCAGAGATTTTCCCCTTACTCCTCGAAAGCTCTTCGTCAAATGTACCCCGAAATTTGTGCCCCCTGTGTAGTGAGTTTGGTGCAAATTTAGCTGCAGGATTCAATGGTCGGTTCGCTGTTGAATTGAGAAAATAAAAAATAAAACCTGTACGTTGGGGTACGAACTTGTGCACTGTCGTTAATTGAGCTTAGGGTTGAACGTTGAACATTGAGATTTCGTCTCGTTGAAGCTGATGAGGCTTTTGGATGTACTCTTCATTCTCATCCTGAATGCACTTTTTGATTTGGAACGCACGAATGGATCGTGAGGAAAATTAAATCGTAGGTTTTTGAAATTACTCAACTCTTACACGTAATTTTTTGGTTACAGTAATGAATTATTTGTGCATATGCATTCAGAAAAAAAGAATCCCCCATTTTGCCCATTCTAAACCATACATATTCAGTATTGGATCATCAATGTTTGATGAAAGATTCCGAATCTTGGCTGGCGAATGAGGAGCATTGTTGTCAACTTCAATGGCCGCGAAGTTGCCGAATTTCGGCAACACTTAATATTAATTAATGGTAATAATAAATAATCTCGTGACATGAATATAAATAGACATCGTTATAAATTACTCCAAATTTTATTCTATCACAATAAAACAATAAATTGTTTTAATTTTATTCTATTACGATAAAACAATAAAAATAAAACGTCGACATGAATATAAATAGGCATCGCTATAAATTACTCCAAATTTTATTCTATTAGAATAAAATATTCTCTGACGCAGTTTTTTCATAATCGTCATCGATAATGTTATACTTTTCGAAGTTGGTAGTAACCAAAAAATGTATCTTATTCACATAATCAAAATCGTAAATTCATGCTTTTGCCCTTTAATTATATATTTTACGAAAAATTAGCGCTTACAAAATATTTATATTCCTCGTGGGCTTTTTTTTAGGTTAATTGAAAAAAAATCCTAAACCGTTATTTGACTGAAGTGGAGAGCTCCAACCTCCTTAAGGGGGTACCCCTCCCTGGAAACTTAAAAAAAATCGTTTTTGCATATAGTTGTAGTGTGAAGTTTCAAGAATATTTTAAGACCAAACGGACCCTGAAATTCTAAAAATTGACGAAGTTACACCTATTTTAGAGGAACAGTGTGCGTCGGGTGAAGGATGATTCGCGTGTAACGAAAGCGGACATCAAAGCACAAGAACGCTCAAAAGAGGCCCGAACTGCCCGCAGATTGCATAGATTGGGTGTCCAACACGGTCTCGATGATGAGAAACGACACTTATATGGTGCCGGACTCGCTGACTAGCGGTAAGACGACAACATTTCCCAAGATCGTGTAAAATATGTACCAAAACTTTGAACGCGAATATCTCCAAACTATATATCTTGACACAGTGGAATTGATATCTTGAGTAACATTCGCACTATTGACTCGAACTTGCACAGTTAGCGTTCAAACAGTAGTCATTTTCGGTACACGATCGCATTTTTTTTAATTGAATGAGCCATTTGTTAAGGAGAGATATACACCTAGATGGTCGAGGTCGAGGATTTAGAAGCTATGAATATTCCGTCGACCGTAGAAGACCTACACTATGGGCCTGGTATCGATGATTCCATGCAAGTTGACGAATTTCATGATTTATTCATTCCCAAATTTTCAAACGCGTTTTTCTCAAAACCACGTTTTTCAAATCGGTACCCAAAATTTCTCGAAAACCAATGAACCGATTGCCTTGAGGTTTTTTGTGGTTATTCTATACACCATTATCTAGTACTTGTCATAGGATTATTTTTTTCCGTTACTTAGTTTTTGTTTTATAGGCAAAATAATAACTAATTTTCGGCCCAAAAATCACTATTTATGTTCAAACGTCCGCCATTTTGTCATAAATCGATATTTTCAAAATCGGCTATGACAAGTACTAGATTATAGTATCTAATTTAATAATCTTTTTGGTTTTTTTTTTCAGATGATTTTCGAAGAATCGCCAGTGGGTATCGTGTACGGAGATTTTTTTACGACGCTCCAAGGATCATACAATATCCTTGTATGTTTTTGATATTTTTAAATGAAGAAAATTAAACATATTTTTGAATGTATATACTTTTAGATAATTAAAACTTGACTTCAGCATGCTGTTTTTTAAGAGAAAAATGAGCTTTTCTTTGGAGAAGCCGTCATTTATCGTATTTTTCGAAATTTCGAAAAGTGGATGTGTAGAACATGTGTAGAATATGTGTAGAAAAAATTAATTGATTCCACCTAATGTGTTGCTAGAAAAAAATGCATCATTCTGACCCTTCAAATTGGGCTTCCAGAGAATTTTTTTTCCAGTAACACATTGGTTGGAATAAATTAATGTTTTCCCAGCATGTTGTGCACATGTTTGTGGTTACAATGTAATTCTAACCACAGTAATAACAATAGTAATTGTAACCCCATTAGTGTATCGTATTTTCCCCGAGTGCTTTCTGTTCTTTCCAACATCAGGGAAAAATATTGATCCTGACATTTGGGCTGGGGAAGTTGATTTTCGCGATTTACACATTTACACGAGTTAACGCGACGTCTAATTTTTTATAGATTTCGGTTACGTGAGAATTCTCCGAGGTGGCAATACATTTCGGTGGATGGGGCACACGGGAAATACACGGAGTGATCAGGCACGAAAGACGCCGGCAGCTGTACAAGTTAGATATGCATGGCTTCTGAATATAGCTCGTGCTTTAATACCGGAATATTCTCTCGAGATCTTGATTTCTCTCGTTGCCCACGTAACATTCGCTCCGAGAAATAACCCGTCGTCGCTCACACAATTCATCCCTTTTCGACCTCTTTTTTTTTACTCGATAATTTCATTTGGAATTCCAAAGGGTGTCTCAAAATTTTGAATTGCGCGCCATTTTTTTTTGTGGCGAACACAGGGTACTAATCTTTGACAACTGGCGTCAGAAAGTATTGAGGTTTAGTCATGGAGAATTACACGATCGGGCAACGCATAGAAATTGTTATTTGCTGCATTGTTACTGCATAGTTATTGTATTGAAAAGTTATACCAACGATCCACGGACGATCCCGGAGCTCAAGGAAGCTTGGACGCACCATTAAGGGGTCTTCTCAATTTAGACGCTAAAAATACTATTTTCATGCATTTATTTGATAGATTTATATTATAGATATTGATATAAAAGTTGTTACACTTAATAAATACACTTTCGAAATACATTTTAAAAAATTATTCATTTATTTACGTCTCGATTTATAGACGAAACTGGTTAAAGGTACCTTATATTAAAAGGATAATGTTCCAGACCCCCCCCCCCCCCCTTCGACTGAGCTGGAATTTTGCACAAACCTCCTTTTTAATATTTTAAGACAACCCCTTAAGGGATTTTTAGCGACTCGCAACAGTTTTCGAGATATTGAATTTGTAAGTTTTTTTTTAACGTGCGCCGACGATATAGGAGATATTCCACGTGAATCCCGTGGACTTTTTCCCTGACCCCCACCAATTCGATTTATTTATTTTTATCTGATTCCATTGACTCTAAAAGACACCCTGATTTTTTTCACATTTTTCGAAACAACCCTTAGTCAAAAAAAAAAAAATTTACTCCGCAAAAAACGCCCCGATTTAAGAATCTGAAAAAATTCCCAAAAATGCGTGATTATATGTAAAATTTTTCAAGCTATCACCCGCAGCGGAAGTATGATTTTTTCTGTGCATTCTGAGCGATTAACGTTAAAAAAAATCGAAAAATTCAAGAACCCCTTACTTCGGGCGGATACCTGAAAATTTTGATACCCACAATGAATTTTTTTGAAAATTTTTGAATAACCATTTGGTTATCCAAAAATGGTAAAAAAATGCATGAATTTTTCGGATTTTTTTAAACGTTAATCGCTCAGAAAGCACAGAAAGAATCATACTTTCACTGTGGGTGATAGCTTGAAAAATTTAACAAATAATTACACATTTTTGGGAATTTTTTCAAATTTTTTCATCGGTGCGTTTTTTCAGAGAATTTTTTTTTTTTGGCCAAGGGTTGTTTCGAAAAATGTTTAAAAAATCAGGGTGTCTTTTAGAGTCAATGGAATAAAATTTTTAAAATCGATTTGGCGGGGGTCAGGGAAAATGTCCACCAGATTCATGTGGAATACGTTATATATATATATATATATATATATATATATATCTGCTACGTCTACGTTCAGACCTATATATGTGATTGCGCTCTGTGTTTTGCCCAAAAAAAGACCTAAACAAACCCAAACTCCAAAACTATAGCGCGTCGCCGAAAATTCCTTTAAGGGTTGTCTTAAAATATCAAAAGGAAGGTTTGTGCAAAATTCCAGCTTGATCGGAGGGGGGGCGGGGTGTTTCGGAATTAACCCTTAATCGGCACACTTCAGTGGAGAGACGTACTCGGCACACTGGGGTTGTTTGCACCCCAGCGACAAAAACCGTTATTACAAATAATCCATTTAATATTTTAACTTGAATTTTTTTTGCGACTTCTTGAAAGCTCTTTTGTCAAAGTAGTACAGGTTATATGGCCGAACATTTGATATGAGTATGTTAAAAAATTAAAATTGCGAAAAAAAAAGAAATTTGCGAATGTCATGGGGTGCAAACCACCCCAGTGTGCCGAACAGAGGTCAAAACAAAAATATTCGTACTTTTCAAATAAATAAAACGTTTTGTCAATAAATTAAAACGTCAGGTCATTTCGAGACACACATGTCCGCGCTTCCACGACTTTTCGGGCCCACCTCGCCGCTTGATTTGGTTTTTTTTTTTCCTTTGGTTTAGCTTTGGTGAGTTTTTCTCGAAGTTTCAAGGTAAACGGGAAACGAAGTGGAAAAACTCACCGTATGCTTCGCGTGATGCTGCCCGAATGATGTATACGTATGAACTCGTTGCTGGTGGTGGCGATGTGAAAGTACGACTGCTTCTCATTCACGAAGAAGGTGTCCGGTACCCATATGTTTTTTATGAATTCCGAGCCCACGCTGAGCGTCTCGACCCCCGTTCGTTTCTTGAACGCCAGCCGTGGATCCGTCCAAAATTGCCGGAAGTAGAAATCCAGCGTGAAGTCCTAGTTGTTTATTTTTTTTTTTTTTTCATTGGACAGAGAATTTTTCGTTTTTGAAATTAATTTACGAAAATTGGTGAGATCGGTTGATACGGAAAAACAAGGCAGACATTGCGTTTGAAGAATTCTTACCGAAACCAAAAAAAATTCGACCTGCTAATTCAGTTTAAAATTTTTCAAGATTTTTTATTTTCCCTTCGAACGCATTGTTTACGATAAATATTATAATACGTCTGAGTTTCGCTTGAATTTTCGGCCCTAACAAGATGGCTCGTGTGATCGTCACAACGGTCTAATTCCTTCAAATATTCGTAGGCATATTTTATCGTCGCAGAGTTAATGAGCCATCCTGTTAAATCCCCGCAAAATATTCTCGGCGAATTGTCTTATGAATTCTTTCGAACAATTTGAAATTACAATGGTTGTGAAAGAAACGAAAAAAAAGTCAAACAAATGGAAAGTAAATGATGGACAAGCGAGCAAATAAATGGATGAACAAAAGTACGCTTTGAAAATTGTGTCGTTTCGGAGGTTTTTTTTCCCCCTTTTAATTGTTACTCTTTGGCAAGCTGATTCATTGCCTTTTATCAACGGGCATTATTGAGCGGAAAAAAGCGTCGAATAGTCCACCCGGCAATGAGGGATTTTTGCAATATCAATACGTACGAGAGTTTGGATCGTTTCGGAAAGTCGAACCGGTTGATAAGCGCGAAGTGACGATGTGACGTTAAGAATAATTAAATTATAACAAATAATCGCGCAGTTTTATGCGTTTAATCGAACAGCAATGTAATCAAATTGATGAAACAGTGTGGATATCCGATAACGTCGGTCGTTGAACAGGATAACAACGACCTACATTTCTGACGTCACTGCCCTCAAAGAAAAGTATACAGGCAAACGTGTAGGGGGAAAACACAAAGAGACCGACATCGCGGAGTCGACGGGGAAAATAAGGGATTCGAAGGGTTTCAGTGTTCACGAAGAAAGAATCAAGAGAAAAAAGGATATATCGGGTACATGTTTTTATCGGACTAATAAAATGAAAAACGATATCTATACTTGCATGCATGCACTTTTTGTTGCATAGATACGTGCCCCTGATTGTTCCTCGTGTGTTTTTGTCATTTGTCAACATGCACCTATGCACAATGGACATTAAATAAACGTGCAACGATATAAGTACATATAAATATAAACATTTCTGTACTATGAATAATCTAATAAATCTTCCTGTGCATCGCTCACATGCCTATCGTCGATTTTTTGTGTCTTCCAATTTTCACCCCCCCCCGATCTCAAAATTTCCATCAACCAAAACATCAATAATCATGTATACAACAAAAAAACATTCGAGGGAATGCACTACCGTATTCGTTAATTGTAATGTCTATTATCATCGTTGAATTTTAATACGCATATGGGACAAGCCTGGAAAGTAATTAACAACATTTATATGTAAAAAATATTTTAAAAACACAATTTTATTTAATGCACTAAAAAGTAGATCATTTTTTTTACCAAGTCACTAACATGTGACTATAAATAAAAGCTTAGGGCGCTCAAATTTTTAAATGTTTAATCAATTTGATCAATTCAGTTTCATTAACCGTATTTAATTTGACACGATAATAATTAGCGAAATTATTATTACACGTTTCTCAGTTACAGGATTTTTATTTAAGAAATCTAAGGTTTTTATAGTAAATCTAATACAGTTGATATGTTAACAGATTTATGTAAATTGAAGATGATATGTCTAAATTTTCAGCGCCCCAAGCTTTTATTTATAGTTACATATAGGTGATTTGGTAGAAAAATTATTTTCTACTCTTTAGTACATTAAATAAAAGCTTCTTTTTTTAAATATTTTTTTACATATCAATTATTTTCTAATGTTTAGTCTTTAATTGAGTTTACTAGTTGGTTGTTACTAGTAGTTTACTAGTTTACGAGTTTGTACGTTAGGACCATGGAATGCTCGTAAAAAATAACAAAAACCGTAATTGAGACATAACGACTAATTGCTGCATATAAACTTTTCACATACAAACATAGTCGGCTACGAATTTGTTTGTATGTTTAGTGAGATTTTATATGGATGATTAGATATCGTTAATTTTGCATGAAAAGTTGAAAACTTTATGGATTTAAAAAAAAGTTGAATCATGCATTGTCACTTTTTAGATGCATGTTTGCAAAACTTAGTATTTAGGAAGGGGATGGAATATTGATTTTCCGATTTGCACCTCACAGAAAGTCAAGTTAAATAAAAGCTTGGGTATGCAGTATGACGATTTTTCCGAAATACGACGGGAAATTTTTTTTTTCCACCGTCAACTTGTTTATTCCATTATATTGAGTGATATTCCGTCGGAGGAGGCTGACATTTTCCATTAATTCCATAAGTTATGGGGTTTTGAAGTTCGCGAAAACACGTGATAAAATTGGGAATTTTTATATATTTCGAGCCTATATTGGGGAGTTTGTTTGGGTTGGCTCTTAGGAAACACGTCGCTGTTTAGCGAGTGTTTTAAAACCCCATAACGTATGGAATTGATGGGAAATGTCAGCCTCCCCCGACGGAATCCCCCATGGAAATTTATGTATGTGAAATATATGCTACATATATATATATATATATATATATATATATATATATATTGGTCGCATATATAGTGACGAAAAATAGAATAATACGTATATATTCAGTATATATGCACCAAATATATGACGCATATATGACCCATATATTTTCGATATATTTTTCTGACCAAAACATATATGCTACGTACAAACACTATATATGATGCATATATGAGGCATATACGACGCATATATTTTTGATATATTTTCAATCTATTTTTTTGTCAGAAAAATATATTAAAAATGTATGCGTCATATATGACTCATATATGTGTCATTTATGCGTCATATATGACGCATACATTTTTGATACATATTCCCGACAAAAAATATATGCTGTGTATAAACACTATTACAGTTAAACTTAATAAAACTTAAAACTTAGACTTAAAAAAACTTAACTTACAGTTAAAGTACGCTATTACATATAAACACTATATACAGATATGCTACGCATATCTGTATACATGTGGCATATATGTACCATTTATGCAGTATATATGTGGTATGTACGCAGTGTGTATGCAACATATATGCTAAATATATGTGGTATACATGCAGGGTAAATGCTACATATATCATTGATACATGATGCGTTGATATACAGTTATACCACGCACATACATCTCATATATAAAAACGTTACGAAAATTAGAATTTGTCACATATATGCAACATATATTTTCAATATATGGCATACATTTCACATACATTACAATTATTAATAAAATAAATTTGCAGTATATTTTTGCGTATATAAATTTCCATGGGGGACATCACTTACTATAATGGAATAAACAACATCTTGGCGAAAAAAAGATGTTCCCGTTATTTTTCGGAAAAGTCCTCATACCGCATAATTACCAAAGCTTGTAAAAAGGATTTGAATTTAGCGAAAGGTGGCTAAAAACCCTATTCATTCATTTTCAAGTACAAAAGTGTTTCCTGTTCCAGTTGCGAATTGAAAAGTTCGTTGCTTCATCGTCGTGTCTCCAAGCAAACCCAAACAGCTGGGGCAGCAATTTATACGCGTGTACATTTATGTATATAGTTTGAAAAGTAATTAGCAACGGCATGGCTTATGGACGTCAATTTTGGCAGGAGTTTCTCGAGGTAGTTGAACGTGTCCTCGGGTGGGGAAAACTGTATGCGGTTTCAACCAGACGTCGGAAGCTTGAAAGCTTTCTGCGCCCCCCCCCCCCCCCCCCCAAAGTGTGGGAGATTAGCTGACTCGCGATTCTCACCCAATGTCGAATTCTTGAACGAGCGATTTCTCGCCGCGAGGCTCGAAATCACCGTGGCACCTGCTACGGGATCGTGTCACCGGAAGAGGGCCTCAGCGCGCTTCGCCGATCTTCCGGCTAAATTTCTCGAGTAATCGAGCAGCTCGTGTATATTAATACGGAGCTGAAAGACTCCTCCTTTGACCGCGAGACGAAACTACTTGAAGAATTCGATGCCAAAGCTCATTCGGATGATTTTGGAAATTAGAGGCGGCCATTTGTTTCGAGTGAAAAAATTGAAGCACGGGGCATGGATCTTCTGCGATAATGTCCAGCGTTGTTAAGGAGGGAGATACCCGGCGAGGAAAACATTTTCTGATTTTCATAATTTTTTTTTTTAAGGAAAGGTTTTACCATTTTTGAGAGTTAGGGTATTTTTTATTACTACTTTTGGCTGTTACATGGTATTTTTTAATTTACTAATCTTTAAAAATGGCGGAGGTATGACACGGTCTTCTAAACTCGATTTTCAAAACTGGCGTGACGTATATCTGAAAAACTGATCGAACGATTGTAATGAAATTTCGTGTGAATCATTCTAACCTTGTTATCTAAAATATGAACCTCAATTTTATAGAAAATTTCGAAAAAGTTTTTTTTTTAATTTCAAAGTGTAGTTATCGTCTTTCGGGAAATTTTAAATTCTAGATTTAGACCGACTGTTTTAGACTTCTCCGGACTCTGGAGAGTGTAAATCATGATCCTAAATGTTTTTGAAAATAGAGAAAAATATATTTTTATCGCAAAAATGTAGCTTTTTCGATGGTTTTGTTTCAACGCGTGTCATTTGATCGATTTTCAACATTTCTCACTTCTTCTTGGTTCACATTCTGCGTATAAGTGTTAAGGGAAGGGTAGGGGTTTCAGTGTGAAAAAAAACACTTTTCTGCGAATTTTTTTTCATCTACATGGAAAGAGTAAATTTATTGAAACCTTTTGTACATTGTTAATGCGTTACCCCCACTTGTAGCGCAAAAAAGGCCTTTTTCATGCATTTTTTTAAAGAAAACTACAAAACTTTTTTAATCGATCAATATACCATCTTAAAGAACACACCTTCAAGAACTTTCAGTAATTTTTTTATTGAAAAATATTACATTGTTTAGTGGCAAATGGCCGTCAATGAAATAATGTTTTTATATACACGGTTTGCGGTGACCAACATTGCGGCGAAGTGGATCATCTGAAAAAAAATGCCGATGGATTTAGTCAAATACAAGTATAAACTAGTCTTTAATCGAAGGATTTTAAAAAATATTCATTTTTCACAAAATGGCGGACAGTCAAAGTTAATGGTTCGATTTTAACGAAAAAAAACGGCCGTTTTTTTTACTATAAAACGGCAATTTTTTTCGAAAAAAAAATCGAACGATTAAAGACTACATTTTTATGTATTAAATAAGCCTGCAAAATTTCAAGAAGATCGGTTCATTAGTGTTCGAGTAATCTTGGTCACCGACTTCAGAAATGCCATTTTGAGAAAAACGCGTTTAAAGTTTCTCTTTCAACGCTCTTTCAACGCGGATTCTTCTCTTTCAACGTTGATATCTCAGTCAATTTTGTTCGGATTGACTTGAAATTTTCAGGACATATTCTCAGATACTTATACTTCAAAAAAATGCAATAAAAAAATCGATTTTTTGAAAATCGCAAGTGGGGGTAACCCCTTAAGTGTCATTTCAAGAACATTCCGTGAAATTTGTACGCGAAAATATCCACGAACAAGCCGGTGCCGCGTTTTTCTCGAAACCACTTTTTCAAAGTCCGTGTTCACTGCCATTTGAAAACTACATGACCGATTTATTTCAAACTTGGTACACACTTTCTACACATAAAATACCTCCCCCCAACGGTTAGTTTGAGATTTTTTTTACATTGAGGGAGTTTTCCACCCCCAAAATGGCGGAATTTTTCGTGAAAAATAGCACTTTTCACTTGACATGACCACCAAAAATTTAGAAATGAAAAAAAAATTTATCAAAGACCGTTGGGGGAACGATTTGATGATACTTTGACCAAATTTTAATGGTACTTGATTTCAGATAATTTCTAGCCGAGATACAGTGAACACCGCAAATCGTGTTTTTCCAAAGGCCTTCTTGGAAAAGCTTCGTCACCAGCTTGTTTGTGGATATTTTCGCGTACAAACTTCACGGAATGTTCTTGAAATGACACTTAACAATGTACAAAAGGTTTCAATAAATTTACTCCATCCATATAAATGACAAAAACTCGCAAAAAAGTGTTTTTTTTTTCACGCCGAAAACCCTACCCTCCCGTTAATGAAAGAAAAATCTTCGTTGGTTTTTTTTTCAGATTAATCCCGCCGCCGCCACGTGTCACGCCGTCTGACATATGCCGCAACCCGTTTAGAAGACCGTATCTCCGACATTTTTAAAGATTAATAAAAAAATATCAAGTATCCGCCAAAAGTAGTAATAAAACATACCTTAAGCTTAAAAAATGGTGAACAAATCTCCCTTTGAAAAAAAATCACGAAAATCAGCAATTTATCAGCAATAATGCCAAATTTTCCGTTCTCTTGTTCAGAAGAAAAAAAGAAACCTTTTTCGTAATCGAGTGTCTGGTGGACAAGATGAGTAGTACGCTGGAAGACCGTTGCTTTCGCGCTCGTTGAAGGGAAAGTACTGACTCTTTCGCACTCCATCTTTCTATCATATATATATATATATATATATATATATATATATATATATATATATACACCTCAATAGGTCAACGGTGGAGTCGGATGAAGCTTAATGGAAGCTCGTGGTGAAGCTCTTTTTCTCTGAGGCTCTCACACGGCTTCTACTATGAAGCAACGACGGATGGGAAACCGAGAAATGGAACTGCAGACTTTTGTGAAAGGGAGTTACGCAGCATCCCTTAGATTTCGTTCTCTGTTTCCTTTTTTACTTTCCTTTCTCTCCCGCTTTACTTTTCTCTCTATTTCTCTTTCTCTCTTCGTTTCCCTGTTCGTCGAGCAAAAGCTCGAGCTCCTTCTCGAACAAGCGGGAACTCGCAATATAAATCGAATTATCGTCCTCCCGATGTGGCGCAAATTGTCTCGAGTCGGCGTTTTTCCTCCATGTCTTATCTCGCAATCACTCCTGTCTTTTTCGCCTCTGCGCGTCCTTCTCTCTTGCGATTTCACCGAGAGATCAAAAACCGCGATGTAACACGGGATGACAAATCCCACGATGAATTGTTTTTCTCCCGGATGAAAAATGTCATTTGCGCAGGGGGTGGGGGCGTTTTTCCAGAGCGCCCTCGGACAATTGCTTACTTTTTTTGCTCAACTTCAATCAGCACTGTCCACGATGTAAGTGCGTTTGTACGTTGGCAATTCGCGGCCGCTTTCCGGCGAAGTGCATCTCGGAGCGATAAATTCAATGGCGAATGCTCCTTTGGTGGACTTTCAAATACATGTGGGCTTGGAGGTCAGTGTGGGCAACCTTATGGAGTTTATGGGGAATTTCATGACGTGTTCGCTGGAAGGGAACACGTTCCCATTTGGTCAAGCTCCTATATTTAAGTGAATAAACAAAGTAGCATGTAAATCAATAAAAATGAGAATTAACATGAATATAAGATCACGGGAGAACACTGTGATGGGTAAAAAAAATTGATTTATTTTTGCATTTTCTCAAAGGTTACTTATTCAAGAATATGTGGAAAAATTTTCAAGATAAAATATTGAAAGGGTGACCAAGTCGCAATCGATTTAGTGAGAGGAGGTAGCGCAACGATTTACGTTTACTAAAACTTTTAATTGAATTTTTTGTCGACACGATTTTTCTCGACCTGGCCGGAACCGTAACTCTAGCTTTGATTGTCCGATTTTGAATATAAAAAACCAAAATTTCCGTAATGGCAGTAGCTATCGTTGTACCTAGACGTTTTTCAATTTAGTATTTTTTGAGACCCCAAATACAATTGAAAATTTTTTTGTTTTGTTTAAATTCAATATTTTTTAAGCCGCCGAATATAATTAAAAATATCGCCGAAATTACACTTGTTTTAACACTAGCGATTTCGTGATTTTTTTCCGAAATAGGACTACGTGCAACGAGTACTTCATAAATATAGATTATAAACCTTTTTCATTTTTATTTCTCAGACCAAACATTTCCAAGTTATCGATTTGACCATACGGAGACCCTATTACATTTCAATAAAGTCGTTAATAAAAAAAAATTAATACAAATTTGCACGAAATGTTCATTGTATGCTAAATAAGATACTTTTTGTTTCCAAATCTCAAATAAATAGTCTAGTAGATAGGAAAAGTCGGAAAATACGACCTATTTGCCGCCTGTCATTGTGGTGTCATCCCTTAATATGAACTATTAATATAAGTATTTTAAAGAATGAATATATTAATTCATGAAGGAATAAACGAATCAATATCAGCATATGAAAAGTTGATTTTTTATTTTTTATTATTTCCTTTAAAAACTCCAATGTAGTTACTGGACAGAGCATTGCGGGTACCCGGTCAATTGAGGAGTCTTCTCACTTTAGAGGCTAAAAAGGGCTATTTTCATGATTTTTTTTTGATAGGTTTATATTATAGATATTGATATAAAAGTTGTCACACTTAATAAATATACTTTCAAAAAATATTTATTTAAATTACTATTTATATACGAAAATGGTAGTTAAAAAAATGTCCTGAAAAAATTGTTGGTCTGTTCTGTTGATGAAATCTCGGAGATGGACCTTCCGGAACAAAAAACATCAAACGGTTTTAGATGCAGTATGTTAATGGCTATAGCGCATATCATACGATTTTTGATATATGCAAAAATAACAAAATAACAAATTTTTGGCAGAAACAATAGTAAATATCAAAATTTAAATTAATTCAACTTCATATGCACTATAGCTATAGTTGTAAAGAATGTGGTTAACATTTCACAAGGATCCGTTCAGTAGTTTCGACGATTTTATCAACTGTCGAAAAACGCTGTTACGAGAAAAACGCGATTAAAGTTTGTTTGTGTTACATAAATACATTTTTTAAAAAATTGCTGTATTTCGAAAGTGTATTTATTAAGTGTAACCATTTTTATATCAATGTCTATAATATAAACCTAAAGAAAAATAATGAAAATAGCCGTTTTCTTGCGTCTAAAGTGAGACGACCCCTTAAAAAATAATATTGCAGGATCTACGTTTGTTCATGTCTCCCAGCCTCCCCCTTTTTTTGTTAATGTCTCCCATCCTCCCACTTTTTCACCCAACTGTGGCGCAAGAATGACGCGAAGGGTGAGCATCGAAGTCCAGGACTAAGGGTGCCTGTCCACCAAAGCAGAGAGCGGAGCGGAGTTAGGAAAAACCACCAATAGAATGGCCGCGGTGAGTTTTGGTGGCCATCAATTCAGCTGGTGACCGGTTGATTTCTTCCAGTTCCGTTCCGCTTTGCTCCTCTCCGCTTGGGTGACCAGGCACCCTTGAAAATCCGCGAGCTTGCAGATACAAGCCGCAGGGAGTTTGCACACGAGGTGTAAGCGAACACCAGCGAGAGGGGTCTGCGGCAACGGTAAGTCTCTAGGAGTGTCGGACCAGCCGCAGTTGACGAGCAAGCCATGTAGCGAGGAACGAGTGTGCAGAGGCCTGGGCGAAGCAGCCAAGTCATACGTTATCGTGGATTCTCTCGTGACCGGAAGTTGGAAGATTGGGTCCCCGGTTTGTTGCCGGTTGGAGAGCTTGAAGAGATCTCGTGTGGGTTGTCTGGTCACGAGAGGTA
The DNA here is from genome assembly GCA_963210295.1 of Ophion ellenae. NCBI lineage: Eukaryota > Metazoa > Arthropoda > Insecta > Hymenoptera > Ichneumonidae > Ophion > Ophion ellenae. The sequence continues at coordinate 27,894,143 of OY723395.1, forward strand.
TATGAGACGGCAATGAAGCTGCGGTAGGAAGAGATCTCAAACTCAGCCATCGCGTGTGTACAAGCTAGAGACACGTGAGCCTGTCCGGTTGCCCCATTACCGAAACTATCCCTCGCAAGCTCCGATGTATGCGTGTATGAACAACCTGCTCTTCATTGCGTGCTAGCCGTATCGCTGGCGATGAAGAATGTGGAGTGTAGGTGGGCGGGCGAGAGAAAAAAAGCAGCTGGCGAGGCGGTTGAAGATGAAGAAACGCGAGCCTGGCGAGGCCTCGTGGCTGCGGGTGTGCCACCCGGGTGACCGTTTCGTTGGAGCGTCGCCCCGCGATAACTCTCGGCCCCCGGGAGTCTGGCGTAAAGGAAGACAAAGAAGCCAGGAGAGAGAGCGAGAATGGAGGAAACAAAGAGAGAGAGATAGAGATGGCGAGTCAATGAAGCCCGGGGGTTTGCACGGGCGCGGTTACCGAGATGCTGGTTTGTGTTCTTTATATCTCTCTTTCACTCTTTCTCTTTCTCTAGCCATGATCCGGTTTACCGGGACGGTTGGCCCGTTTGGCGAGTCTCCAGGCGCACTGCGGCCCTCTGCCATGTCTTTAACGTGCTTCTCTCCCGCCAGCTCGGTACTTCGTTTGCAGAAGGGAGATAGAGGCAGAGGGGTAGCTAGAAGGGGGATAGAAAGAGAAACCGGAACAGGGTTCCTGATGCCAGCCTCTGGAGCCTCACCTCCCCTGCCGCCATCGCGACTTTATTATCCTATACTACGCGTACCCAGCAGTGTGGCCGTGGTACGTGGGTACACGGTCCTACTTGCACCAGCGCCAGCAGGAGACTTCTCGCCCCGTGTACTTTCCACGCCACGAAGCATCGTACGCTCTGTGATGTCCTTGTCTTTTGTTGCGGGTTCAGGCGGCACCGACGCACATTCGGGACTGCCTCTACAATCAATCGGGTCCATTCCCGGCAATGATACATGGCCAATCGTCCAAGCAAGAATTGGTGGTCGTCCGTTGGAAGGAGTTGCCTTGTCACTCATTCGAATGGCTTGCCTTGTGGGTGGTTACTCATTTGAATGTCTTGCCTTGGTAGGCTTTCGTTCTAATGTGGTGCCTTGATGGTCATTCGTTTGAACGTGTTGCCCCAGTGGTCATTTACCTGCAATGCTGCATGGCCAATCGTTGAAGCAAGAATTGGTAGTCATTCTTAGGAAGGTGTTGCCTTATTGGTGGTCACTCATTTGAATGTCTTGACTTGGTGGTCTTTCTTTCTAATGTTTTGCCTCAGTGATACTTTATTTGAATGTGGTGGTCATGTAGAACGTGTTGCCCCAGTGGTCATTTACCCGCAATGCTACATGGCCAATCGTTCAAGCAAGAATTGGTGGTTATTCATTGGAAGGTGTTGCCTTGTTGGTGGTCACTCATTCGAATGTCTTGCCTTGTTGGTGGTCACTCATTTGAATGTCTTGCCTTGGTGGTCTTTGTTTCTAATGTCTTGCCTTGGGGGTCTTTGTTTCTAATGTGTTGCCTCAGTGATCCTTTATTTGAATGTGGTGGTCATGTAGAACGTGTCGCCCCAGTGGTCATTTATCCGTAATGCTACATGGCCAATCGTTCAAGCAAGAATTGGTGGTCATTCTTAGGAAGGTGTTGCCTTGTTGGTGGTCACTCATTCGAATGTCTTGCCTTGTTGGTGGTCACTCATTTGAGTGTCTTGCCTTCGTGGTCTTTCATTCTATTGTGTTGCCTTGGTGATTCTTTATTTGAATGTGCTGGTCATGTATTTCATCATGATGGCTTAGTGGTCATTCGTTTGAACGTGTTGCCCCAATGGTCATTTACACGCAATGCTACATGGCCAATCGTTCAAGCAAGAATTGGTGGTCATTCTTAGGAAGGTGTTGCCTTGTTGGTGGTAACTCATTTGAATGTCTTGCCTTAGTAGTCTTTCATTCTAATGTGTTGCCTTGGTGATCCTTCATTTGAATGAGGTAACGTATTTGATCATGGAGCCTTAGTGGAAGTTTCTTTGAACGTGTTGCCCCAGTGGTAATTTACTCAAACGCAATGTCCATTTCACACTGTACCCAAGAACCTGAACTCCCACATGGGGCCTGGTTGCAGAGCCGTCACTGGTGTCTGCTCAGCAGCTTTGTCCTTGATCCAGGCTACTTTGAGCTGCTGCCTTATCCATTCGGGTTGCTTTGGATAACCAACCGACGAACTTTCGCCAAGTCTCGTTCAGGGCTGTTCTGCTCGACTTCAGCAAATGTCCGTGGAGGCTGGAGTAGTCCAGAGCAAACGGGGTTGGAAAAACTCCCGTGACATTGTGGCAGTCAAAAGTGCCATATTCTGCCACCAGTCAATACACATGTAATCTACATTGACACAAGCTAGAAAAGGCTACACCTCGCTTCGCCGATGATGAAGAATCAAATGGCAAAAGAAAACGGCCACAGGATCGGCAAACCGACAGATCGAGGTGGGCAGCTGCCGAAGCGTGAGTACGTCCTGGGAAGTCTGTGGATCGGAATCCTCGAAGCATCCTGCGATCGAGGGAGGGGAGGGGGGTGGATCGTTCGCTACTTCTCGCGGACTGAAGAAAGGAACACTTGGGAACTGTTCGGCACAACTTGGGCATCAAGGACAACACGAACACATATACGTGCACACACACATTCCAGTGGCAATCGCGAGATTCCACAACGGCCATTTTTCAACTCTCCCTCGTTCCCTCATCGCTTTTCTTCCCCGTTATAACATTCTCCCCCACGTCCTCTTAAGCTCTCCCGCTGCTTTTCTTCCCGTCTCTTCTTCGTTCTCAATGCTTTTCTCGTGCGAGCGCGCCTCCACGGGAGCTTTCGCATCCCACTATTTACGCGGCACAAATACTCGAGCGCTTATATATACTAATATATTTCTGTTTCTTCCAGGGCCCCGCTTCTCCTTCCTCTCCTCTCGTTCGCATTTCCTCCGTTCCCTGTTCTTTTTCTTGCTTATGTTTTGGCTCCGCCAGCTGCCGGGAGAGGAACAGACTCTCGTATGCTCGTTAATTATCATTAGTCCCCGCTCTGCTTCTCGTTGAGTACGAGTATACTGCGTCCGGGGGGCGGGGGAGGGAAACCCAAAATACCAGACGAACGCGAGCCCGCTTTATTTCCTCGTCGGTTTCATTCCTGCGACAATCGTTACCGACAAAATACGGGCTAATTAAATGACGCGATGCCGCAGTTAAATGGAAAAAGGAAGCGAGGAGGGTCGCGACGTATACTCGACACACTTTTCGATAGTTATGATAAGTGGGCATATTTTAACGAGGCAACTTTTTGGAGAACGTAATGAGGCCTGGGGCGTGGGGATTGCTGGTGGACGAGAATGAAATTTTGGTGCCGCGAGTGACGAATCCTATGGGTCTCAGCGACCTGACTTGGAATTTACAATTTATGACAGATTTGGGTTAGAAAAGGCACAATGATTTTTGCAAAGTATTTCGGTTTGAGAGGCTATACCAGTGTGACACAAAAAAAATCGTTGCTTTGCCTTTTTCGACAGTTTATACTTTCAAGAATATCCTGTGATTAGCTGTTTTTATGGTAAATATTATTTTATCTTGCAAACATCGATAGTTAAATTTTCAGAGCGTTTTTGTCGAAATGAGATTTTTCAAATCTGCTGACATTGTAACTCAAAGAGCAATTATCCGATTGACTGGAAATTTGAACTGAATACTCTTGAATATATTTACTCTACAATGACGTAGGATATTTTTGATTGGAAGAAAATTGACGATTTGGCATTTAAAAAAACGACCATTTTATAGGCAAGAAAAAAGACTTTTTTTCATAACTACGCCATTTTGTTAGATTTTGATATTTTTCGAAAATCCTACGTCATTGTACAGGAAATACCTTCCAGTTTAACGGCATTTTTTCCTTTTTCGGTTTCAGCTACTCAATCGGCCGGAATCATGTCAGCAGTGGAGGAACTTTTTTTTGTGCCTCCAAAGGCAGCGCTTGAGTCGCTTGGATCTCAATACTTTTCTATGAAAAAATTATGTAATATAGGTGAAATATAGCCAAATATATGATTAATTTTCCGAAACGTTTAATTGAGTACTTTTCTTCCAAAAAATTCCCGAAAATCACCCAAATTTTCAGCGTTCACACTGGTGTAGCCCCTTAAGGGGCCTTCTCACTTTAGACGCTAACAAAAAGGCTATTTTCATAATTTTTTTGTCATAGGTTTATGTTATAGATATTGATATAAAAGTTGTTACACTTAACAAATGCACTTTCGAAATACATAAAAAGAATTTATAATGTATTTATGTAACCCAAACAACCAAACAAATTCCAAACAAACAAATTGGAATCCAGATGACAGCTCGAAATGCACCAAGGTATATTACGATGAAAAAGGATTTGCAATCATCTTCAAATAATTGTGAATGTTTCAAAGGTAAGCCTAGTTGTTATAGTCGTAAACCGTTCATATTTGGGATTTTTTGTTTGTTGAAAATCGTGGTGATTAATTTCTACAAAAATTAGCTATTTGAAAAAGTATCATCTGAAGCAGACTCTGTACATTTGTTGTGTAAAAATATTGAATTATAATCGATTCACAAAGGGAAACAAAAAATCAAACGGTTTTAGAATCCTACGATTTTTTATATATGCAAAAATAACAAAATGGCGGACATTTTTTGAAAAAACGTGTTTTTTTCACCGTTTTCGGCAAAAATATTAGTAAATATCGAGATTTAAAAAAATCCTTGATATTCCTTTATCCTTTATATTTGAAGGATATATTTGAAATCCGAATCCTTTATATTTGAAATTAATAGCTATAGTTGTAAATAATATGTGGTTAAAATTTCATAAGTATCGGTCCCGTCGTTTCGAATATTTTATCAACAAGCCGTCGAAAAACGTTATTTCGAAAAAAAAACGCGTTTAAAGTTTGTTTCGGTTACTTCGCAAGTGTATTCATAAAGTGTAACAACTTTTTTATCAATGCCTATAATATAAACCTATAAAAAAAAATCACAAAAATAGCCTTTTTCGCGTCTAAAGTGAGATGACCCCTTAATGGGAAAATTGGCTTTCAGCGCCGATTTTCGTGAGACGATAATTCTACCAAAAATTTATTTTCGACAATTCCTGCGATGCTATATTTCTCTCGAAACCGACCCCCAGGTAGAATTTCCACCCTCGAACTACCCTCCTCGTCTTCGAACGCGTGCAAGCCGTCGCTTCCGGTTTGCAATGGCAGCGGACTGTTTGGTGCTCTTCACCAGCAATCCTCCGGACCTAGAATGGTGGAAATATTGAAATGAGCCGGCTGCTCTAAAAAAAGCCAAGACAATATGGCGTCCGCGATGGCCAAAACGAACACACTCCCTACAGCTCGTTACGTCGTTATATATTTTCCCTCGGTTTCGCAGTTCGAGGCTAAGTGAAACGAATCCCTCTTCGTTTCATCCCTCGTCCCGTGTTTCGCGGTAAGTACGCGCAAAGTCTTTGGAGAAAAGTCACGCGAACAAGGACGCGAGCAAAGTATTCGGGGATAAGGGCGAAGGGATGGAAGGGTGGGGGGGGGGGGGGGAGGGCTTCTGTGCGCAGATGAAGGAACGACGAGGAGGAGCTTTTGGAAACGAAGAAAAAGGAGGTGATGAGGAACAAGCGACGGGGATCGCGGTGGTGAGGGCGATGACGACGACGTCGAGGGTTCGAAAAGACGTACGAGGGATGTGGAACGAGAAAAAAAAAGACAGATCGATCCGTAGTCCCACAGTTGCGGTTGCTAAAGCTTTTCCAGCTTCTCCCTTGTTTTTCTCTTCTTACCGCACCCTTCTTTCTCTCTCTCTTTTTTTGGCTGATTTTGCGAGAGAGAGAGAGAGAGAGAGAGAGAGAGAGAGAGAGAGAGAGAGAAACGCGAAGTCTCCATCCTCCGGCCATTCGATACGTTTTCCCTAAAAAAAACCGTCTCCTTTTTACTACCCCTTCGACGACAATGAGGAGAATGCGGCAGTGAAAAGCGCAGAGTCTAAAAAAACTCCACTTTGAAACGCACCCCCTTAAGGATTTTCAAAAATTCCCTTCCACGTTACATCCTTCAACTGATCCATCGAATCTGCAACGTCCACGAGCGTTAGGTCCGTTTGGAAAATGAAGGGTGTCACGAAATGACCTGACATTTTTAATTGGGCGCCATTTTTTTGTGGCGTGTAGAGTATTTGTTTTTGACGACCGGCATCGGGAAGTGCTGAGGTTTAGTCATGGCGAATGACACGATTAAGCAACGTTTGGAAATTGTTATTTGTTGCATTGTTACTGCATAGTTAATGCAGACGAAGTTTTATGGTTGTGTTGATTCGCGCCGCGGCGACGTGAATTGGTGACCAAGGTTGTGCGATTTGACGCCATTGGTCTTCTTTCTTTGGGCTTTTCCGAAAGGAAAAGTGTATGCGAATGATCAACGGACGATTCCGGAGCTCAAGGAAGCAATTGGACGCACGATTAAGGGGTTAGGCCACGGGTGTAAAGTCATGTGCGAATTTAACATTTTTTTTCGTATTAAAAAGTCATTCACTTATAAAATTAATTACACATCTATTTAGTATGAATATGAAGCTGTTGGCATTTTTTTTCTCGATTTTTCGAAATCTTTTTACCGAGGACAAAAAACAAAAATTCTCGTCAATCTACATTAGAATACCTAGAGAAGTACGTGCGGAATTAAAAAAAGATTGTTTTATTCAAAAGTTGTAGGTATTTGAATGAATTTTCAGTGAAACATTTCGTATAAAACTGTTCATAAAATGTTTTCGATTAATCGGAACATAACTTTTAAATTTGACGTAAATCGAGTGAAAGTTTTTGAAGTTATTTGTCACGCCAATTGGAAAAAAGCTGTTTCGCGAAAAGCGCGTTTAAAGTTTTAGGTACTCTATGGCCGTGCCGGTTACGTTATACGCTCATAGTCGGTGGAAAAAAAAATTCTTGCTATAAATCGAATAGTAACTTATTCTTATGATGACAAAGCACCGTTTTAGCGAAAAAAAAAATCGATTTTTTGAAAGTTCTACTGCACCCTTACCCCTTAATGAAATTAGTACGCAATCATGGCAAAATGCTATTGAAAATTTCGTCAAAAGAGTGAACGTTTGCAAACAGGGACGAGGCGGCCATTTATCGGTTATTGTGTTCCACACGTAACCCCCATGTTTGTATCTTCAATGAAAATAAAAACATTCGTACTTTTCGAATAAATCATACGTTTTATTAATAAATTAAAACGTCAGCTAATTTTGAGACACCCTGAAAAATCCTGATAGGGACATGAGCGATACATGGAAGATATTTCGAGCAAGGCAAGTCACAACAGCATCACAAAAGCGTTTCAAGCGAGCGCGGTTGCTTCCAATCACAGCTTCGTTTTCTATTATCGTTATTATCGTTAAGATATGAAAAAAAATCGTTTAAAGGAACGTCTACCGTGTTTTCGCGTGTACGATACGTCACGTATTTCAGGATGTAAGAGTATCGAGCACATTTCGAAAGGCTTTGAACAATTGGGACATTGAAATCTGCTTTTCACAGCTGGGAGATGCTTTTTCGATTTACTTTCGTACAATTTTTTAATTAATCATGATGCTGCTCATCAGTTAACAAAAAAAAAACATGCATCACAGTCAAAATTAAAATCGTACTCGTGAATCGAGAAAAACTACCCCCTGCTGCTCTTAGGAATTCTCGGCCTGTCCAAGCCACTCGATGAATGCGACGGTCGTTCAAGAGTAATTAAACTCGTATGTTGTGTACGAATATTGTTCACTGTATAGGTGTCTTTTTTTATATGTATTTGTGTTCAGATAAAGTACATACATGTACGCTATATATATATGTAAATATATATATAAGTACGAAAGAATCACAACGCAGTTTAAAAGCACACGCATACGAATAGTTTAAAAAAACAAAAAAAATACGCTGCAGCGACCAGAAGCGCACTGCACACACACTGACAATGGTAGCGTCGACTCGTTGTCGTTTTTTCATTTTTTTCTTCATTGTATTCTCATATCACAACCGTGTTCGTTAAATCAACATTTTCTGCTCGTTACATTTTCAATGCAAAATCGAGGACCGCCCGACTCTTTTGAGTCGATATCAGTTTCGAGTCTTCGCGCGATACTCGGGGCAGGATTGGGAAAAGAGATCCGTGTGTTCGATCAGCGCGCATCTTTTTTCCACCGTATTTCACATCATGGACGGGTCGATCGATCTCGTCGATCGCTCGGGAGTAATGTGTGAAAAAAAAGACAAAAATGAACATTCCAAGTCGAGGGCGTCTCGAGGAAAGCTTCGAACGCTCTGCGAAGAAATCTTCGGAAAAATCGAGGCGCGCAAAAATTTCGAGTTATCGATCCCGGAAGCTGAGAATCTGCGAGGCAGAGTCATCGAGCGTGTCTCGGGCTTCGGACGGGAAATTTATCGTGATACGGATCTCTCTTTGGGATGTATACGTGGAGAAGCGAGTCTGTTGGAAGGAGTGCGACGGACGGGGGGATCGAGAAGTACGACGGTGAGAGATGGACGGATTAAAAAAAATTATTTAAATGCGTATGTTTATTTGATTGTTTATACATTTCCTTGAGCCTCTCAGTCGCGCAGCTTCTCGGGATATTTATTTGAGGAACGGAGAGTGGTAATGTACACATATATAGATATGGATATATACACATATGTTTATGTATATATATATATATATGTGTGTGTGTAAATCGCGGTGAGTCACGTCCCAGGTGACAGTGTCGACTTGATTTGGTTCCCGCACAGGGCTCAACACCTGGGGTTCAGTCTCGTACATTCAGTTCTAAACTTTCATCTCTCGTTTTATACATATATAGACTGGTCCCTCCGTGCGAGCTCTCGCTTTATTAAGACTGCGCAAGAGAGTAAGAGAAAGAGAGACAGAGAGGGAGAGAGAAAGATTGCACGAGAATTCTCGAGCTGACGAGGGGGAAAAAATGAAAAGTGAGAGAAAAGAGATCACGGGACAGCCCCGAATCTTTATTAACAAAGTTCGAGCCCTCGTTTTCCTCTCCCTTTTCTTTACGGTCTTTCCTCCTCTACGTCCAGTTTTCTTCTTTCTTTTTTTTTTCATTACGCTCGGTGATTCTGAATTTCTCGAATATCGATTGGCTCTCGTGAAACGAGCTCATGTGACATTATCCTTGGAAGCTGTTACTCAAGGGTGGCTTCAACCCCTCTGAAGTCTCTAACGCGGAAAGATTCTTCTTTTTTTTGGCGTGAAATATCGAACTTTTGACTTTCGGAGGCGACCGGATGTAGGCGAATTGGCGCAGCGTTGCGTTTTGATAAGCTACCATGGATAACGACACGAGGCCATTGATGATTCCGCGAATGGATGATCAAAGGGGGAGATACGTTTAGGCGAGGAAAAAACTTGCTGATTTTTAAGATTTTTTTTTGAAGGAAGGATTTCTTCGTCATTTTTGCGGCTTAGGGTACGTTTCAGTACTACTTTTGGCTGTCACAGGGTATTTTAAAAAATTGATAATCTTTAAAAATGGCGGAGGTATCTTTAAAAATGGCACGGTCTTCTAAACTGCATTCTCAAAACTGGCGTGACGTATAGCTAAACAACTAATTGACCGATTTTTTTGAAATTTGGTATACATCTTTCTAACCTTATTGTCTGAAACATGAACCTAAATGTTTCAAATAATAAACCAAGAGTCTTTTTTTATTGCAAAATGTAGTTACTTTTTTCGGAAAATTCAATATTTTGTTTCGAAGCGTACCACTTCATTGATTTTCAACATGTCTCACTTTTTCTTGGTTCATATTCTGCGTATGAGTGTTAACAAAAGGACACTTTTCGTTAGTTTTTTTTTTCAGACTAATCCCGCCGACGTTACGTGTCACGCCGTCTGACAACATCCGCCGCAACCCGTTTAGAAGAATGTGCCTTTTTGTTTCAAAGCGTACCATTACAATGATTTTCAACATTTCTGACTTTTTCTTGGTTCATATTCTGCGTATGAATGTTAGTGAAAGAAAAATCTTCGTTGGTTTTTTTTCAGATTAATCCCGCTGACGCTACGTGTCACGGCGTCTGACAACATCCACCGTAACCCGTTTAGAAGACCGTGCCTTTTTGTTTCAAGGCGTACAATTCAATCGATTGTCAACATTTCTGACTTTTTCTTGGTTCATATTCTGCGTATGAATGTTAATGAAAGAAAAATCTTCGTTGGTTTCTTTTCAGATTAATACCGCCGACGCTACGTGTCACGCCGTCTGACAACAGCCGCCGCAACCCGTTTAGAAGACTATGTCATACCTCCCGCATTTTTCAAGAATAATAATAATAAAAAATACCACGTAACAGCCAAACGTAGTGATAAAACATGCCCTAAGTCTCAAAAATTGGTAAAGAAATCTATCCTTCAAAAAAAAATCCTGAATATCAGCACTTTTTTCCTCGCCTAGAGATATCTCCTAATCCTCTCTCCAAAAGGTCCACGAGTGTACAGAGGTACATAGTTATTTCAAACCGTTTAGCCCGGACGCGAATCTGAATGTACAAACTGAAACGTCAGTCGAATGCTACAAGAATTAATGATAATACACAATTTTATACTAGCTTAAAAGTATAAATATATATATATATATATATATATATATATATATATATATATATGTACGAAAAATGAATATATATGTATTCGCATAGGTATACATAATAATACTTTTTCGTGGCCAGCGGAGCTCGAGCCGTACGAATCGTCATTGCTTCCTTAATCGAATAACCGATCAATCAAAATTAACCCTCCCGTTCAATCAAAGTCATCAGTGGTCGAATCTTCGGAAAAATGTTTACAATTTTGACGTACGAACGTCTTTCGAGTGACTTCGGACGATGTCGCAATTTAGCGCCATTTTCAATTGCACTCGAGAATCGGCATTCTTGCATTGTCAAGCAATCAACGGCGATCCGAGTGCCGAGGAGTGCGAGCTCGAGACTCGAGTGAAGTGTCGTCAAAATCGATTGTACGTATTTAAAGAGCCTTTGACGTTTGCCGAGTGGAATGCGAACTCGAAACAACCGGAAACAAGAGGGATCGCGGGCACGGTGCGAACACAAGACAAAGTAGCTGAGTGAAGAGGAGGACCCCGCTTACTCGTCCCTTTTCGGTATCCGAGGGAACCACCCCCTTGCAGTCTCGATCACGCGATCTCATTAATTCGTGATAATTGGAGACGTATGCTGCACTGCTGCATTCGTTTTTCTTGATACTACCCCATTTAGAACACCTCCCCCTCCCCGCGAGTCTTTGAAAGGCAACGATATCCCGATTTATTTCTACCATTATTTCGTTTTCACGGATCTTCGAGTTTCCAAATTCTAACCCTGGTCAATCAATCTTTGAGATTAAATTTTGAGGTAATACCCTGGTAAAAAGACGCTGGTAGAAGGAAAATTTCACCATGAAAATATTGAAATAGGGTGAGGTGTTCAGTTATTGGCACTTCAGTTATTGGCACATTGTCCCATTATTAAACTTAAAGTGCCCTTAAAGTGCCAATAATTGGCCCCTAAAGTGCCAATAATTGGCCCTTTGTCCAATTATTGGCCCGTTGTCCAATTATTGGTACGCTGTCCCATTATTGGCACTTTAAGGGGCCCAATTTTTGGCACATTGTCCCATTATTGGCACTTTGAGGGCCGAATTATTGGCACTTTGTCCGATCATTGGCACTTGAAGGGCTCGATTATTAGCACTTTCAGGACCACTGCGTAGGTAGGAGAGAGGTGTCAATGGGGTGCCAAAATAAGGTCACTTTACCCTACCGCGGCTTGAATATGAGGAGCAGGCAAACAAAACCGGACTTATCCACACTACGATACATTTTTATTTGCGCCTAAGAACGACCTTTTTGCTTGACAAGGCAGTGTTCAACAAATTTTGAGGTGTTTAGATTCGAATTTGTTAAAAAAACATTTCGGGAGTTAATAAAGGTGTGCTTTCGGAAAACTAAAAAAAAATCATATCGATTAAATCATACTAAAGTAATAATTTGATTTATTGAATTATTTATTCATTTTTTTAATGGTTAGAATAATAAAACTTCGCGACTTTGCATTCTTGACTGATCCGTGCTCGTACCACCTTAAGGCTCCACTGTGACGGGTGGAAAAAATCTTTTTTTTTGCATTTTCTCAGAGTATACACATTCAAGAAAATGTGAAATAAATTTCAAGTTGAAATATTGAAAATTGACCGAGTTATAGATGATTTAGTGAGAGCAGGCAGCGCAACGATTTACGTATACTAACTCATAATTTCATAACTTTAAGCTCATAATCTAAGCTAACGAAATAATAACTCTAGCTACAAGTGTCTGATTTACAATGTTGAAAAATCAAAATTTCCGTAATTACAGTAGCTATGGTTGTACGTAGCCGTTTTTTAATTTAGTATTTTTTAAGCTCCCAACTATCAGTTAAAATTTCGGCAAAATTACACTTTTTTTACGAACTGCAATTGTAAAAAAACATTTTTAGGAAAAACGGCTCCGTACAGCGAGAACTACATTTATATGGATTATAAAGCTTTTTTATTTGTATTTTTCAGACCAACTATTGTCATCTTATCGATCCGGCCGTTAGACCCCATTTTTAATACAGAGGCTCTATTGTGTCTCAATAACGGTGTCAATTTTTAATGTTTTCGAATAAAAATTTGCACGAAATAAGTTGAACATATGCTCAATAACGTACCTTTTTCAAAATCTCAAATAAATAATCTAGTACACGAAAAAATTCGGAACAAAAGACGACCTCTTTCAGCCTGTCACAGTGGCGTCCTCCCTTACCCGCGATTGTTCCGAACCGCGAGATTCCAATTTCCCTGCAAGGGCGCAAAAATACTCCGCGCGATCCGAGAAAACTTCGATCCGGTTGGCCCAAGTACGTCAACGAAATTGACTAATTTTTCCAATATTACGAATTCCAACGGAAATTGTATTACTTTGCAACAACGATAATGACAAAAACACATATCTTTTCCGCGATTGTTCTCTTTGTTTTCGTCGCCAACGGCTCGAGCTCCGCGGGTTGGGCCATGCAACGAAACATAGGCAATCGTCAAACGAGTATAATCAATATTCAACCATTAATGAGTGGAACAATATATAACAATATATATTGCGTAGACTGCGGAACGTAGCAAGGTTCCCTTGTAACAGTTCAGCCAACGAAACAGCCGTGACGAGCTAGAAATATACGGTATATATCTGTATATTTATATGTCAACAAATATATCGATATATACATATTATTAGTTGTAACAATGACAATAGACAATAGGCGGCCATCAGTGTCATGTAATCTCGTTCTGCCAACACACGAACGAACGTATACATTTTACAGTGGATTTACATTGTAATCTTAATACACAATATTCGTGACGATGCGGTTATTAATTTGATCGTCGTGTTTTCCGAGTGAGTTGCTTCATTGATCCCTGGATCGAGATTCATAAAAAAACAGGCAGGTGGAGAGAGAGGGGGGAGCGAGAGAGAGAGAGAGAGAGAGAGAGAGAGAGAGAGAGAGAGAGGAGAGAGAGAGAGAGAGAGAGAGAGAGAGAGAGAGGATAAAGCAATTTCGTGATTAATCGTGGCAATTGGACCGTCTCGATGGAACAAAGGAAGGAGCAAGAAATCGTGTTTTATTGCCGAGACGAGTGATTCGTAAGATCGTGAAATTAATCACCGTATCGGGCCTCGAGCCGCTCCTCGACGATCCAGAAATAATTAACAACCCTCCTCGCGTAACTCGACGACGTTCACCGAGGAAACGGAAAGGGGGAACAGGGGAGGCGAGGATTCGTCAGGAGGGCGAAGATATACGCGATGACGATGATGACGTGTATAAAAAAACAGCGATACGATGACGAGACACATGTACAGCAACCGTGAGGATAAAAAAGGGAAGGTTGTGATCAGCGAGATCGAAGAGTTCCTTCGAAGAGTCAATTTTGCTCGACGACGACGAACAAAGGCTTTCATACCGGAGGTTCGAAAGAGGGGTTTGTATGGACGAGGGAAGACGGACCTCAGTGTCAACAGAGAAATTTGCCACGAGACGTGAAAAGGACGAAAATAAAAAGATTCGAGGTGGCCGGGATCGCGGTGATATTGCGTGTGTTTTCCCACTACGTTGTGAGACCGCGGAAGATACCATCGAAATGAGAGAGTCTTGAAGCAGAGGAAAAATAAACAACGTGAGGCGCGATTCCAATTTACCGCCATCACAACAACGTTGTTTTTTTTGTGCTTGTTTTGGCAGACTCGTATGCCGTGGACACATTGGGTATACCTCGTAACGAAGGAAACATCGTGACGTTTGACCCACACGCCTGAGGCTGCAGAAGTTGTTATTGCAAAGCCCTGAGGGAGTCGAAGAAGAGCCGGGACGTGGTGGAATCGCCTGACGTGTGATTGGCTCCAGCATCGATATCGCCGAATCGACAGACTTATTGTCGCCAACACCCCGGGAGAAGGCTTGGGCACAAGTTACGAGCTGGCTGAAGAAAGCCTGCCTTCGAAGATGAAGAGTTCCAGACGAAGCAAGATGGGAAAACGTATCGAGGCTATTTGAGGCTGATCGCTGGATTTTCTAGGAAGACGAAAACGTAATGCCCGGTTATGACGAAAGGGGCTAAAGTGCCTTGAGAAACGAGGGTCGTTACTTCGGGCTGTGCGAGGTCGGAGAACTTGAGGAAGGGCATGACTCTTGGCTAACGCCGAGAATATAAAAGAAAAAGAGGGCTAGCAAGATTGTAAAGTGTGAAAAGAGGTCGAGTAAGGGATGGCGGAGGATCGAAGGGGCGCTGTTGAACGGCATCGATGGCCTCTGTCTTCGGGTCGGTCTCGAGAGAGGATACTATATATTTATATATATTGAGACGAGCACGTTGCCCCGTCTTCGAGGTGGAAAAAAAGGACAGACGTTTACTACCGTTTCCGAGATATCAGGGTGTATCGGACGAAGAGAGATCGCGAGAGAGAGAGAGAGAGAGAGAGAGAGAGAGAGCGATAAATTCCCCAGGGAATCATTTGTTCCAGGATAAGGGGGACACTTAGATGGAGAAATGCGCCAGCATCGCCGATGAAATCGGATCGTATTTCACGAGAGGACAAGAGGGCCGAAGAAACGAGCCGAGAAATAAGAGAGACCACTTGTCAGTCACGATTTTTCCTATCAGTCATTGGGACACGGAAAAAATCCACCGTGGTACTTTATCCTGCCAACGATTCGACCATTCATCAGCTACTGATACATTCTACATCATTTGTCCCGTTCTATTCACACCGAGTACGAGCCCATCGCGGTCTTGCGATGTAGAGGCTAATTTCGCGAAGACATTTGTAAAAAAATGTTGTTGCCATTGCCCTCATCTCGCAATGTCGCATCATTCTGGACTTTGAAGGACTCGTATGATCAACGCGAATCCTCAAAGGGCACGCAATATCACGGATGATCGTAACTCGTTGGAAATAGATGAGGGTAATTGAATTCTTGAGGACGTCAAAGCAAATGGCACGAAGGTCCAGAGGGAACGAGGCCTCGATTGGGCTGATTGCTCGAGGAGGAAAAAGGATACAGGTGGAAAGAGAGGAGATCGACGGAGCAAGATCTAGGGACATTGGGAATACAATTCTGGTGATGGGGAATGGGAGTAATGATGTCGGTGGGTGGAAAAGTCATGATCGGTCTTATGATTGAATGACCTAGAAAAGAAGATCTGGCGAATGTGAGTTTTATGAAGAGAGAAAAAGAGAGAGAGAGAGAGAGGATAGGCAACTGTACCATCATCACTTCGGACACGGAGCTGATGCTGAGGACATACATGGTGACGCCGACCTCCACGGGCGGACCTGGAATCAACAAAAATACCAAACCCCTTGGTCGTTCTGATTGCCTCTTTCATTCGTTTCGTTACTTTCGTTCTTTTTTCTCAGTTACTCTTCGTTCCTTTCGAGCAAAATTTTGCACGGGGTTTTTCCATCCTGGTGTCTCCCGGTTGTCCGTTGGCTCTGCTGACTCTGCCCCGCATGCTCCGGGGCGTCTTTCACTCAAATAGCATCTAGAATGAATTCCAAAAGTTCCGAAAGTTCGACTTGCATCGATCCCAGTTTTTTTTAATGCAGTGGATGCTTGAGGCATTTGTTTGAGGTGCCTATGTCCAACTGGCTGATTCGTCGAAAGTACAATACTCAAGGTTGCCAAAAAAAGGAAGATTTTGTAAATTGTGCTTCTATGCAGCCCCGATGAATCGTATCCCAATGGACAAATCTATTGAATCCATCGGCTGTTCATCTCTTATTGACCACTGGGATGCTTCACGATCCATCGGGGTGTCAGGAGGGTCCTGTCCGGTGGGAGAACTCGGACGAATCCTGGCATGCTCGACGCCCCGTATCAATGCGGAACAGAGAAGAGACGGCCACTTTTTTTTCCCTCTCGCGACGTTGAAGACGTCGCGTATCAACCGTGAGAGCAGAAACAGCGTTGCATATACTGGCACAAGTTACGTATCAATGTAGGATCATACAGGTCGTAGAAGATCTCGTACCCTGTACGGAACCAAATCAACATGACTCGTTGCATTTCTTTCTTTTGCTTTTTTCATAATCTCCTCGTTGCGGCCCGGCTAAGAATTCACACCGGGCATGCGAAGATCGATCGTCACCGTTTTGCTTCCGTTCTGTTTTTTTTTTTTGACATTTCAGACATTTCATTTTGTTCATACGCGTAGCCAATAGGAATTTGTTTATTCATCGCGCTCATAGTTCCCGATGAAATCGCCGATTTTTTTCGATATCTTTCATCGGATTTACGAGGCTCTATCGCTTCGTGCCGCATCTTCGTTTCTGGTTTTTGGGTAATTTGGTCGCGTGAGAAAGGTAATGAAAAAAAAAAAAATAATCTTCGGTCACCGCGATCATCGAAGACGGAGGGTTGAGAGGGGCTGGTGTGGGTGGTGGGAGCTCGCGATCGTGAGTTTTTTTTTTCGACTCTTGCAATCGCTACCTTCGATTCTCACGCTACGGTGGACTATTTCGAATTGTCTTCTTACGTGGACTCTAGGTCGGTGAGACATATACTCGGGGGCCACGTTGAAATTCCGAACTTTGAATTATCAGAACGCTCAAAAGTACGAAAGAATACTACCCAGAAAGCTTAAAACTCCGAGAGAATTTTATCCGAAAGAGCACAATTCCGAAAATCTGAACGGAGCCGGGTTGAAATTCCGCACTTTGAATGATCAGGGGGCTCAAAACTCCGAGAGAATACTACCCCGAAAGATCAAAACTCCGAAAGAATTTAACACCAAAGACCGAAACTCCGAAAATCTGAACACCGTTGAAATAATTCGGCTATGGGAGTTTTAAAAGTTTCAAAATTTTCAATCGACAAATTATTTCAAGATTTTTTGTTCATTAAAAAGTGATTTCGCGTAAATTTTGAAATTTGTCTAGACAATGTTAAACGTTGTACATAATTTCCAGTCAACTGTGTAGACTTTCGCTGGCACGATCTTGTCGAACTTTGTTATTTCGAAAAATTAAAATTACGGATTTTAAGGGGCTATACCAATGTGACACTTTCAAAAAATCGATTTTTTTTCGCCTTTTTCGACAGTTTATTATTTCAAGAATATCCTGTAAAAAATTCAAGGCCGTATCTCTATCATTTTATATTGCAAAAATCGATAGTTAAATATATAATCGCGTTTTTCTCGAAATGAGATTTTTCAAATTTGCTGACATTGTAACTCAAAGAGCGATTATCCGATTGACTTGAAATTTGAACTGGGTACTCTTGAATATATTTACTCTACAATGACGTAGGATATTTTTGATTGGATGAAATTTGAGGATTTGGCATTGAAAAAAACGACCGTTTTGTAGGCAAGAAAACAGACTTTTTTTCATAACTACGCCATTTTGTTAGATTTTGATATTTTTCGAAAATCCTACGTCATTGTACAGGAAATAACTTCCAGTTTAACGACATTTTTTTCCTTTTTCGGTTTCAGCTACTCAATCGGCCGGAATCATGTCAGCAGTGGAGGAACTTTTTTTTGGCGCCTCCGAAGGCAGCGCATAAGTGGCTTGGATCTCAATATTTTTCTATGAAAAAATTATGTAATATAGGTCAAACATAGCCAAATATATTCTTAATTTTCCGAAACATTTAATTGAGTACTTTTCTTCCAAAAAATTCCCGAAAATCACCCAAATTTTCAGCGTTCACACTGGTATAGTCCCTTAAACCGTCGGCGCATTCAAAGTTCGGAATTTCAACCCGGCCCCATGTCAAGATCATGCCAGCGAAAGTCTACACAGTTGACGGTAAATGATGTAGAACGCATAACATTGTCTAGACAAATTTCAAAATTGACGCAAAATCACTTCTCAATAAAAAAAAAATCTCGAAACAATTCGTCGATTTATTGAAAATTTTGAAACTTCAAAAACTTCCATAGCCGAATTATTTTGACGGTGTTCAGATTTTCGGAGTTTTGGTCTTTCGTGGTAGTATTCTTTCGGAGTTTTGAGCGTTCGGATCATTCAAAGTTCGGAATTTCAACCGGGCTCCATCTTGAATTTCGAAACATTAAAATTCGGAATTTTAAGCCGTCGGAGCATTCAAAGTTCGGAATTCCAACCCGGTCCCATACTTGGGATAAAATGATGATTTCTCGAGGTAAAAGAAAAATCCCAATTATTCGCCATCCCAAGGACATCGCTGTCACTCAATCGTGCAATTGTGGACACCCTTGAGATATCTATTCTATCACGACTACCGCATCCAAAAACTCCATCACGAACGTCCCGTCGGACTTTTCTCGAGGGATCATCATTTTATTTTTGCCGCCCAAGCCCCAGGGATTGTTCGTTTCGGCTTTGTGTTGTCGAGAGTTTTGGATTTGTTTGGTGCTGCGCTGATTATTCATTTATTCGTGTATCTGTCGGAGAGTTCGAGTGTCTTTGGTATTGTGGGTGGAGGAGGCAAGGTTGGTGGTCACGGAGCATCAGGAGAGAGAGAGAAATAGATAGAGTAAGAAAGAGGGAGATGGAGAGAGAGAGAGAGAGAGAGAGAGAGAGAGAGAGAGAGAGAGAGAGAGAGAGAGAAGAGGTGGATAAGATTATCAGTGCTGGCGCAGCGGGCAGCTCATCTCAGCAGCCGCGGCATATAGCAACTCTAGGCGTTTCTATTAGGATATTGCATGTACCCTGTACGTTGCGAGAGCCGAGCGGGGGTGGAATAGTTTCTCGAGCTTAAGGAACTATTCGACTTCCATCTTTATGACACATATACATCTATACATGAGTCCTCCAGAGAAGATTAAAAAAAACCCAAAAAACGCGAAGCTCAAAACTTCGCAACTCGTGCCGCTGTGCATACACGTTACCAAGCGAGAAACAGAGAATGAGACGAACTTGTCAAACTTATAAAACTTGCACGTCGAGAGTGTTCTCCTTTAGCAAATTTTCTCGTACACAAAACCCTCTGACAAGACTCTCGCAACGAACACGTGTGTGTCGTATTATTTTTGTATGCGCACATATGTTTGTGTAAGTGTGTTGCATTTTTAGGGCGCACATACGCGTATTAATATCTATATATATATATTTGTGTGGGTGTGGATGCGAGTGTGTGTGTGGGTATTTAAGGCCTTAGGCCACAGTAACGGGTATAAAATCATGTGCGAATTTAACTTTTTTTTTCGTTTGAAAAAGTGATTCACTCGTAAAATTAATTACACATCTATTTAGTGTGAATATTAAGCTGTTAGAAAATATATATATATTTTTTTTCGATGCACGAAATGGCCGACTACTAATATTTTCTTTTATCTTTTTTTAGGCGCTCCGTGGCGTGACATTTAGCATCCACAATTTTTTACCTAGAACAAAAATCAAAAATTCTCGTCAATCTATATTAGAATACGTAGAGAAGTATGTACGGAATTTGAAAAATATTGTTTTATTGAAAAGTTGTAGGTATTTGAACTTAAGAAACGAATTTTCGGTGAAAAATTTCGTTATAACTGCTCCAGAGTTGGATGCAATTCTATTTATAAATACGAATACGAATTTATTCACATCGTGATTTTCATGTGAATATAAATACAAATTTATTCGCACTTCACTAATTGTAAATACGAATACAAATACAAATAAATTCGTATATTCACAAGTGTGAATACGATTTGTACACAAATAATTGTGAATTTGATTTTAATTTGTCTTAAATACGAAAAAATTCACAGCTAATTTTGTAAATTTTTCGTATTTACAAAAATCCTGTGAATTGAAAAAAATTCACATAAAAATCTGTGAATGCAAATCTATTCACAAGAAATTGTAAATACGAAAAATTTACAAAATAAGTTTTGAATTTTTTCGTATTTAAGACACATTAAAATTAAATTTACAATGATTAGATTTAAATTTACACCAAAAGTGAGTTCTTACTTGTTGAGTTCAACACAATGTTTTCTCTCAAAATACGTAAGGACTTGATTGTGGTGTAAATTTTAATATAATTGTCGTGAATTTGATTTTGATTTTCTTCAACTTAAGGAATTTCACAACTCATTTTGTGAATTTCATATTTATAATGTAATATTTGAAACTCACAACTTTTTTTGCAAAAATTTCTTTGCCTCGACGCAGTGTTTTCTCTCAAAATACGTGAGAACTCACTTTTGGTGTAACTTTTAATCTAATAATTGTAAATTTGATTTTAATTTGTCTCAAATACGAAAAAAAACAACTAATTTTGTGAATTTTTTGTATTTACAATTTTTCGTGATTACATTTGCATTGACAGATTTTGATGTGAATTTTTTTTAATTCACAGGATTTTTTGTAAATATTCACATTTCTTGTGAATATTCACAATTTTTTTCTGTGAATTTATTTGTATATTCAGAATATTTGTGAATGCAATTGTATTTGTATGCATGCATGTGAACACAAATAAGTAAAGTATGAATAAATTTGTATTTATAATCACATGAAAATCACGATGTGAATAAATTCGTATTCCTATTTATAAATAGAATTATGCCCAACTCCGAACTGCTCATAAACTGCTCATAAAATGAAAAGTTTTCGATTAATCAGAAATTCCGTACGTAGTCCTCTGCACAATGCATTTGCGAACATAACTTTTAAATTTGCAGTAAATCGAGTGAAAATTGTTGAAGTTATTTGTCACGCCAATTGGAAAAAGCTGTTTCGAGAAGTTTCGAGTAGTCGGCCATTTTGTACATCGAAAAAAAAAATATACATGTTTCCTACCAGCTTGATATTCATACTAAATAGATGTGTAATTAATTTTACGAGTGAATCACTTTTTCATGCCAAAAAATTGTTAAATTCGCACATGATTTTCTACCCGTTACTGTGGCCTAAGGCCTTAACGTGAAACGTTTGAACGGAGTTTTGAAAGACCCTTAAGGGTGCTGCCTTTTTCGAGAAACCAACGAAATGAATTTTTCATCGAATTTTCCATCAGCCGATTGTTGAAGACAATTCGTTGCTTTTTTTTATTCGTTTCGATCCCCGCAATTATTTACATGGGAGATTCGTGGCGTTGGGAGTAAGAATTGAGACAAAAGAATGTAACGAAAATGGAGGAAACGTTTGACAGGTGTGGGTGGGTTTGAGGGACCACTCGGGTATGCCTTAATTGTTGCGGTGAGATATCGTGGTGTTGATATATATGTATATATAAATATGTATATATAAATATGTATATATATGCCTGGGTGTATGAAATTGTTCGCTGGTTTATTAAGTAAATAGCATGCCGGTGGCTAAACGACACACCCTCTAACGTTCTAAGGACGCACCACAAAGAACAGAAAATTATTATATATGTGTAATATTATATATATATATATATATATATATATTTAGTATGTAATACACCAAGATGATGACGTTATTCTCGAAGGATAATTTCGTGTATACAATTGTGCAGTGGCAGGGGTGAAAGGTTGCTGCTGTTGTTTTGTTTGTTCGTTCTTTTTTGTTTGGCAGGCTGAAAGGGTCTTGGTAGGGCCCCCGATAGAGACACTCATATATTTCGAGCCTATGCATTCGACACGACAATGATTCTTTCTCTCCCGATCAATCCATTCACTGTACTGTTTCAATCGTTGTTTTATTTTTACATGTTTGTACTTTATGATTAATATCGATTGGCTATCGAAGAATTACACTCAGATCCAACTACAGATATATAGACTATGAAAAATAAAGAACAGTAGTGAGTGCCGTGGATTGTCTAACGGAAATTAAGTCTCTCCATACACGCTTCAAACTGAAAAAGAAGTCACTTTGTGTGCAATACTCAAAACCGTAAGGCCTAACAATTGGAATGAATAAATAAAAAAGAGAACATACGCGGCTTCTTTTCGCGAGCAAACAGGCTTTTTATTGGGGGAATCAAAATTTTCGACAAACCGGAAGTGTTTGGGCAAAACGCGTTTTGGCAATCGGATTTACCGGACATTTTTCACATCTGATCGTATGTTCGTTAATGATTACTCGGGCGACGATTTTTATCGTCGATTTTCCTGTGCGAGACCCGGAGCGTTTTTTAATCGTTCGAAACAATATTCGTTGGTAGCTTGATAAACAGAAGTGTGCCCGTGGCGAGCGTTATTCATCGGACACACTATCGAACAACCGAGTTTCCGATTGATCGCGAAACGGATGACGCCCGCTGCACTAAATCCCGACTCAATCAATATTCAAAGTTCCGATCGTGATTCAAGGCGGCGTTACGCGAGTTACCGGAAGTTCGCGGATTGAGCTGGTCGACGGGCTCGACGTCATGCGAGCAGTGAGCGATGTCGGATACATATACATATATATATATATACAGGGTGTCCTGTTGTGAATGGATAATACTGCAACTGTCGACAGGTCGGATCATGTCCTACTTTATGCTGGAGTTTCAGTTTAGTAAAAGTACCACGGTTTTCCAGATAAAAAAATATCTGCTTTTGGTTTTTCGCATACCATTTCTACAAATGATACCTTTTTTTATCCGGGTTTTTTTTAAATACTCTTGGTTATTTGTTTTATCTGGAAAAGTCTTCTTTTTAAATTTAAATGTTAAGGAAACTTTATGAAAAAAGATCTTAGGCAGAATTTTCATACAAACCAATTCGAACATCTGACTTTGACAGCCTGCGGTGTAAAAAAATGTACTACGCATGTCGTGCCAATTACTTGAAAAAGTTGCTTAGTTATTGTCGATTCATGTCATTTGTAGAAAAGGCATGCGAAAAACCAAAAGAAGATAATATTTTTTCAAAAAATAACATCAGATGTTATTGGCTGGATTATCCATTCATAACAGAGCACCCTGTATATATATGGGACATTCCGCGCCATTTCACCGAGCCCGTGACCCCGACCATTTTTGGTTTTCCTGATTTTTTTTTGTAAAATAGTACCCCATCAAAGGAATATCCACACCGATTTTGAGATTTTGATCTCTTCTTTTTTAGGAATTATAATTTTCCAAAAAATGTTGATTTCGGAAGTTTTGGAAACGTTTAAACGCTGACAACTCCTGAACCAATTGAGATATCAACGAATGTCGCTACATCATTTTTTTTTAATTTTGAAGCATACCTTCGTTTAAAAATATGAAAAATTATCAATTATCAATCTCAACGTTTTTTTGCTTCTAAAGTGAACATTATTTTTTTAAAAAGACGATTGCATTTTTGTATTTTCTTCAAAAAATTCTCTAAAATAGAGTGATCCATTCTATGATTTTTAAGCCTAGTCTCATCGTGGGCCAATTTTTCCTTCTATTTTTTTTTCGAATTAATCATTTTTTTAAGGAGATTTCTATCTCTTAATGTCCAACATGTTATTGATGATTTTGTGATTTCCAATTCGTCTCGGTCAGGCCTGAAACGGTTTATTTTTTATTTGTGCTGAATATAACGAAAAAAAGATTTTTTTATTAAAAATCATTTTTTTCGCTAAGTTCCGCACAAATTAAAAATAAACCGTTTCAGGCCTGAAAAAACCGAATTGGAAATCACAAAATCATTAATAGCATTATTGGAGAATAAAATGATAAAAATCTTCTCAAAAAAATATGATCAATTCGAACAATAATAGAAGGAAAAATGGGCCCACGATGAGACTAGTCTTAAAAATCATATAATGGGTCATTCTATTTTAGAGAATTTTTCGAAAAAAATAAAAAATGGCGATCATCTTTAAAAAAAATAATTCTCACTTTCGAAGCAAAAAAAACGTTGACATTGATAATTGATAATTTTTTCATATTTTTTAACGAAAGTATGCTTCAAAATGAACAAAAAATATCTAGTGACATTTTTCGATATCCCAATTAGTTCAGGAGTTATGAGCGTTTAAACGTTTCCAAAAGTCCCGAAATCGACATTTTTCGGAAAATCTAAGAATTGGTGTGGATATTCCTTTCACGGGGTACAATTTTACAAAAAATTAGGAAAATCAAAAATGGTCGGTGTCACGGGCTACGTGAAGTGGCGTGGAATGTCCCATATATATATATATATATATATATATATAAATACGGCATTGCTCGTTGTTGGTATGTTGTGTATGTACCGCACCGAAGATATCTCAATCCGGTTCATCTGGATATCGAGTTTAAGATCGACGTCGTTATCGAGTACGTGGGAAATCGAGTATCGCGCGGTCACGAAGCGGCGGAACTAATTTCACAGACCGGCACTCGATCGACACGCCTCTTCGAATCCCCGGCTTTTCCAATCCCTCAACCTGTCACGTGACGAAACATGTGTGAAAGTGCGTTTCGTACGGGAATGATGCGCGTCGTACGTGACCAGGACGAGGCTCTCCCTTTCGTGGCCATCGTCCACATAGGGCAGCACGAGCATCCCGCATTTGACAGCCGTCCGAGTGACAACCGTGAATGCCGCTCATTTCTTTCAACCATTCTTTTCCCCCCAGCTCAATTCGACCGGAGATGGAAATTTATTCGCGACGTGAGAAACGAGTTATCATTACGAATCCGAATACTTTATTTTAGCTATTTTTGTTTATATAACTCTTAATCAAGAAAAAAATCCCTGTTCGATACTTTTTTTTTAATTCACGAAATTAACAAAAAAATACATTACGCTTTTTTGAACGCCGAATGAAAACGTTACCAGAGTCTCGCACATATTTTTTTTTCCTTCGAATTCAATTGTCAATGAACGGGGAGGGAGTAATTGAGCTCGAAAAACGTATACGACTAATAACGCGTGAACGTGAAGATATAGAGTGGCGCCAATGGAGACATGTAATCAAAGAGCTTCTTTATAGTTAATGAGTTGCTTGATTATGAGCAAAGACGAAAAAAAGTGATGGAAGAGAGAGACAGACAGAGAGAGAGTGAGAGGGAGAGAGAAAGAGAGAGAGAGAATGAGAGAGGTGGAGAGGGCGGTTAATTTGGGGTGTTTGCGGGGGTGGTTAATTGATATATGCAAGAAGAATAGATAAAACGAGGGAGTGTCATAATCAAATTTAATCGATAGCTCTAATATGTATAACGTATATATGCGTATATGATATGTATGTATGTATGTGTGTGTGTGTGTGTGTGTGTGTGTGTGTGTGTGTGTGTGTGTGTGTGTGTGTGTGTGTGAGGGTGTGTGTGTGTGTGTGTGTGTGTGTGTGTGTGTGTGTGTGTGTGTGTGTGTGTGTGTGAGAGAGGGTGTGTGCGTGTGTGCGTGTGTGTGTGTGTGTGTGTGTGTGTGTGTGTGTGTGTGTGTGTGTGTGTGTGTGTGTGTGTGAGGGTGTGTGAGGGTGTGTGTGTGTGTGTGTGTGTGTGTGTGTGTGTGTGTGTGTGAGGGTGTGTGAGGGTGTGTGAGGGTGTGTGTGTGTGTGTGTGTGTGTGTGTGTGTGTGTGTGTATAAATGCATATAAAACTGAAATATTCAGCGGTAGTGTGAGACTGATAAGAGACCTAAGTAGTACCATTTTGACTTCTGATAGCGAGCTGATACTCAAGACGTACATGGTGACGCCCACCTCGACAGGAGGACCTGTAAATGGAAGGTTATTTACACTGAGTCGGCCAAAAGCCGGCCAAAAGAGCCAAGCACGTCGTCATTGTTGCTCTGTTTTTTTCTCTCTCTTTTTTTTCTGTTTTGTTTCGTTTCTCATTTCTTTTCTTTCGTTGGGCAAACAAACGGGTGGTCATTAATCGTGCCTAATTATTCTGTCGATGATCCGCCGGTTCAATTTCATTGATATGCAGTATGACTCGATTGGTTTTTTTTTCGGGTATTTTGGTTCGATGCTACGGCTGAAATAATTGAACAATATACATTTGGTGATATTTCTGAAGCATGCTGTCGAAAGATGTTCGAGTGGGGATTTAATTTCCTCTCACTTTGCTGTTGATAAATTTATATTAATAATCAGTGTAATACGATGCAATTTTCTGTTTGGGTTGTTGCGCAAGTCGTGGGTATGTGTGTGTGTTTGAAAAAACGGAATAGTATGCAGGAGTGAGATACTTGGTGCTGAGACACTGCTTTCAACCGTTGCCGTTGTTACGAAAGGTAACTCGATCGTATCGCGAATCGTATTTTATATGGGAACTTTATATGCCCACAGTCGAAGGGAGCGCAAGTCGAGCTCTTCTTTTCAAGCACTTCTTGTTAGTTACACCTCGCGATAGTAATTACGAGCTCGCACACGCTAATTCGTCGAGCCAACCCCCGTCGTGACAACCCCTAATTAATCGTTCGTGCCCACCGAGAGAGAGAGAGAGAGAGAGGGGGAGAGAGACTCACGAAAAAGCTCGAGAGACGGCTCAAACGTATGACCAAGCAGTCTGCTGTAATTTATATTCGTGGAACGACCACTGACCACTTCACAGGTTAATTCGTGCAGCGGTCGGAAAATTATCATTTGTGTAATCTCGGTGGTTACATCGCTCGCGGGAAAAACAATTGGTATGATTTTTTTTCAACCTTTTTTTTTGCATTTTCTTAAAGCATACGTACTTGAGAGTATGGGAAAAAATGTTCAAGTAAATATGTTGAAAATTGACCAAGATACCGGCGAGTTTGTGAAAGCAGGTAGCGGTACGATTTACGTATACTGAAACTTTCAATCGCGTTGTACTCGAGACGACTTTTCTCGACCTGGCTAGAAGAATTGCTCGATTTTTAATTTAAAGAAAAAAACAAAATTTTTGTAATTTTTTGTTGTTTTTTGTTGTTGTTAAAATTTAGCATTTTCTACGCCCCCGAATAGAAGTGAACTTTATATAAAATTATCTAATTGATATAGAGAAAATGATCATTTGCGTAATCTCAAAAATTACGTCGCTCGCTAGAAAAACAATTTACATGATTTTTTGAAACAGCAGCGATAAAAATTCGAAACGAAAAAAAAACAACGATTTTTTTTTACATCAGCGATAAAATTTCTCACGTGAAAGTTGACAATTAGATTCCGATTTAGGCAGTATTACGACATCTGCAGCCCCTAATTCTGACCACGCAGTCTTCATATTTTACCCAAAAGAGGACCTTTTTCAATAGTGGTAAAAATCGAAATTCGACCCTTAAGGGGGTGAAACGGGGGTTTGAAGTTTTGGGAGACGACACGTTTTTTTGTCAGATTTGCTTAAAACTTGGTTTAAATATACTCCAATACAAATTATCAAATATATTTTGGCAATTTGAAAAATGTAGCCATTAAGGGGGTTAAACGGTTAAGGTTTGTATGAAAAAAACCCATTTTTCGACCAGATTCACTTGAAACTTACCAAATGTATTTTATAAATAACAATATACCATGTTTCCCTCGCTGTTTCGTGCGAGTAGACAGTCAAGTAGTACTTTTAACTCCTCAACTGTGTATGCCACACATATGTAAGCGTTAAGGGGTTACGTGGGTTTGAAAATTAAAAAATTCCATTAAAATTTTTTTGTTACCTAATAGGACAATATGTCTAGAATATTCTCCCAAAGTTTTAAATCAATCGGAGTAAAAGTCTAGGAGAGAGTTTTTGGGAATTCCCCCCATTGGGAATTTTTTCTCAAAACAATATTTTTGAAGTCGGTCGACACGATTTCTCAAAAACTAATACACCGATCTTATTGAAATTTTGCACACTTGTTCAAAATAACATTGACTAGTGATTGAACGAAGGATTTTTTTCGATTACAACTAATTTTACAAGGCGTAATTTTACTAATTTTACGTTGTGCAAATTGTACCAAACTAATTTTACGTAAACTAATTTTACGTAGTGTAAATTGTACCAAAAATTGAACTATTTTGCATACAACTCTGCCAAAAAATGAATATTTAAATTTTTTAAAAAATCCTTTGTTCCATCACGAGCTATGCGTATCTACTAACAGAAAAAAATTAAATTTTTAATTTCAGATAACGCTATCATGAGTTATCCTAAACACCACGAGGACACTTTTTTTATGGGGCTCCGGAAACCACGTCCCACCGGCTGAATTTCTCAAATGTTTGAATGAATTTTTTTTTAATATTGTTAAAATGTTGCTTTTTTATGTGCCTAACATTTAGAATAAAATAATTTATATATTATATTTGTTTCTAAATAGAGAAAATCTGCTTTATTTGGGTTCGAAACTCACGTAACCCCTTAAAAAAACATCCAAACATGCCCAAACTTTAAAACCCCTGTTTCATCCCCTTACGGGTCGAGTTTCGATTTTTACCACTCTCGAAGAAAGTCTCATATTGGGTCGAATATGAAGGCTGCGTCAGAATTAGGGGCCACAGACATCGCAATATCCCCGTCATTTAGCTTTCGTTCTCGATATAGATATTTCGGGAAAGACATTGTACTTTGAATCATTTTGTAGCGTTCGAAGATATCTGGCCAAAATGGATCTCATCAGTGTCATCCCTTGTCCCCGATTCGTCTATTCCCATGGGGGTGCCTGCATTCTTATCGACAACGAATCAAGAGAATATTCGAGCGATGTTCCTGAAGGGAGCTGACGCTGGAGTCTCCCTTGCGACGAGAATAAAACACAAAGTTCAGCCATAAAGAACACTCATGATCTGTCCAACCTCCTCTTCATCTTGGGGGGCACACATGTGCAGTCATATTTACGACGCATCGCAAAAGCAAGAAAACTCATGCAACGTCGGCTGAACCGCAACGAGATGCATCCGCACGATTCTTCGGATATATGGGAAAAGCCACTCCATCTTTGACAGGGAAACGCGATACGTTGCAAGCAGTATCGTCCTACGTTTCCTCCCCCAAATAAGGTGAAAAATGTTCCACCGGGGACTCGTATTTCGGATTATTGCTTCCGCTCACCGCTGACTCTCGGCGTCGTGTCGCGATCGTGAGTGGCTCCATTGAGCTCATTCGTGGGGGCGATCCCACGCCAGATCGGTCCGGCTCAATTTACTTTTTTAAATCGTCCAATTAGCACGTTAAGGGGCTATACCAGGGTGACACTTTGAAACAATCTTTAAACGCGTTTTTCTCGAAATGAGATTTTTCAAATTTGCTGACATTGTAACTCAACGAGCAATTATCCGATTGACTTGAAATTTGAACTGAGTACTCTTGAATATATTTACTCTACAATTACGTAGGATATTTTTGATTGGATGAAAATTGACGATTTGGCATTGAAAAAAACCACCATTTTATAGGCAAGAAAACAGACTTTTTTCATAACTACGCCATTTTGTTAGATTTTGATATTTTTCGAAAATCCTACGTCATTTTACAGAAAATA
Organism: Ophion ellenae; assembly: GCA_963210295.1. Lineage (NCBI taxonomy): Eukaryota > Metazoa > Arthropoda > Insecta > Hymenoptera > Ichneumonidae > Ophion > Ophion ellenae. Next base: position 27,924,046 of record OY723395.1, read on the forward strand.
CCTTCCAGTTTAACGACATTTTTTTCTTTTTTGGGTTCAGCTACTCAATCGGCCGGAATCATGTCAGCAGTGGAGAAACTTTTTTTTTGCGCCTCCGAAGGCAGCGCATAAGTCTCTTGGATCTCAATATTTTTGTATGAAAAAATTATGTAATATAGGTCAAATACAGCCAAATATATTCTTAATTTTCCGAAACATTTAATTGAGTACTTTTCTTCCAAAGAATTCCCGAAAATCACCCAAATTTTCAGCGTTCACACTGGTATAGCCCCTTAAAGGGCGAAATATCTTTAGGCGAGGAATACATTCGCTGATTTACATTATTTTTTTAAGGCAGGAAATCAGTTTAGTTGAGTAAAAAAATCGATTTTTTTCCCATAAATCGTTACTAAAACTAATCGCTGATTAACCGGTACGCAATATAAATAATTCATGCTTGCCTTGATTTTTTTTTTCAATTCGTGTACACTCTAGCTCAAAAAGTTTTCAACCTATCATTTCATAAAGTGATAGTTTCTTTATATAATTACGCTTTATATGAACTGAAATTCGGGGTAATATGATTGTTTAAATTATATTTTTTCATAGCCACAAAGATTATAAAATAATGGCAAAAATTATACCCTTTTGCTCCAAAAACCTGTAAAATATGCTATTTTCAATTTTTTTGGTCAGAGTTAGGTTCATATAGAAGGATAACATATTTTTAAAGCCACCTTTAAACCGCATTGATTTCCGATGAAAACTGTGGCCTCCAGAGTGTACACAAACAGCAAAGTCTGATGGCGACCTTCGATGGGCAGGTTATATGTTCCATATTCTCAGAGGAAATGCTTCGAAAAAATTAAAACATTTGCATGAAAATATGTATAAAATATTACCGAAGTTTGAATAAATTGTATCAATTCATTCCTTGTAAAAAAAATCATGAAACTCGCTAAAAAAACGTACTTCTAAACTGGTTTTCCGCCTTAAAGGAAAGATTTCTTCACCACTTTTGAGACCTAGGGTATGTTTTATTATTACTTTTGGCAGTTACTTGGTATTTTTTGTATTTTTATCAATCTTTAAATATGGCAAAGGCACGGTCTTCAAAAATACATTTTAAAAACTGGCGTGACGTATAGCTAATAAACTAATCGACCGGCTCTGATGAAATTCGGTACAAATTTTTCTAACTTCATTGTCTAAAACGTGACCCTGAATGTTTTTAAAAATTAAATAAATGTTTTTTTCTTTATTGCAAAATGTAGCCATTTTTCCGGAAAATTAAATCTTTTTGTTTCAAAGCGTACCATTTAATCGATTTTCAACATTTCTCACTTTTCCGTGGTTCATATTCTGCGTATGAGTGTGAATGAAAGAAAAATCTTCGTTGGTTGTAGTTCAGGTTAATCCGGCCGACACTACGTGTCACGCAGTCTGATATTCGACACAGCCTGTTTAGAAGACCGTGTTATACCTCCTCCATTTTTAAAGAGTATTAAAAAAAATAAAAAATGGTGAATAAATCTTTCCTGTTGAAAAAAAAAATCAGGAATATTAAGAATTTTGTCCTCCCCCAATAGCATCTCCCCCCTTAACTTTGTACGCGAATATTCGCATTTTTTTACTAACTTGGCTCCAACATTTGTTACAATGGCGAAAAAAATGAAAAAAAATTATCCGGGAAAAAAGGGTTAAGGGGGTTGCTTCATCTCGCGATTAGTTGGCAACATTCTTCATTCAACTTCACCGGGAATTTTCTTTTTTCCAACGACGCAGCATTTTTCTTCGTTGACAAGAAATCAGGACCATCGTTTTTTCGTTGGACGAAACGTGAGTCTGTTCAATTAGTGTTTACATGCGTGAGGATGTAGGTCGAGAGAGTTGAGAGGAGGATCGTAAGTTTCATTGTCATCGGATACGCGCCGACCGAAATTTGTCACTACACGCGCTTCGGTCCTTGTGCTCCCCCCCCATCTTCAACCCTTCTTTCTTGTCCGTCTTTTTCAACCCCTCTTCAGGCGAACCTTTTTTCATCCCTCGGTATCACATTTCGTACGAATACTCGGGAGCCGGCTTTTTCTTAGGCCTTCTGGGAAAAAAAACTTTAAGTCCTTCGTATGCAATTGCGAAGAATCGATGCAATCGACTGAACAAACATTTTTCTCTCAAATTTGCATTCGTGCGGTTTTTTTTTTGGAGCACCTAACCGATTGGTATCGGTGAGTTAAGTGCATGAAATAAGTTGTGAAAGGGAAAAAAGTTCGAACGTGGTGAATACACAACTCGGAGTAAGATGTGTATAACTTTGACTCTTTTGCATGCGACTTTGACGACGGGATTGAAAATTGAGTCGAGAAAAGTCTGGAGCCTCTTGAGCCGCTTTTCAACCCTTCCTCTACCATTCGTTTGAACCGCGTACACGTTTCTCGGCCTTTAGTCTCGTTCCTGCTTTTACGCTCTTTGTACTGTCGTCGAATTGTACTGACGGCCATACCACTTAAAATATTGTGCTATTTAAGTATATATATATATATATATATATATATATATATATATATATATATATATATATATATATATATATGTCCTGTTATGATTGGATAACTATGCAACTGTCGATAGTCAGATAATGTCCCACTATATGTTGGAATTTCAGTTTCGTAAAAGATCCGCGGTTTTCGCGATTTTGCACTTTATGTCATTTTTTGAAAAAAATCATCTGCTTTTGGTTTTTCGCATGCCATTTCTACAAATGATATAAATCGATAATAACTAAGCAATTTTTTAAAGTAATTGGCACGATATGCGTAGTACATTTTTTTTACACCGCAGGCTGTCGAAGTCAGATGTTCAAATTCGTTGGTATGAAAATTCTGCACGAGATCTTTTTTCATAAAGTTTTCTTAACATTTAACGTTGAAAAGAAGACTTTTCTAGATAAAACAAATAACCAAGAGTATTTTTTAAAAAAGCGGATCAGAAAAGTTATCATTTGCAGAGTACATTTGCGTAGTACATTTTTTTTACACCGCAGGCTGTCAAAGTCAGATGTTCAAATTGGTTGGGATGAAAATTCTGCACAAGATCTTTTTTCATAAAGTTTTCTTAACATTTAACGTTGAAAAGAAGACTTTTCTAGATAAAACAAATAACCAAGAGTATTTTTTAAAAAAGCGGATCAGAAAAGTTATCATTTGCAGAAATGGCATGCCAAAAACCAAAAGCAGATGATTTTTATCTCGAAAACCGTGGGGCTTTTACTAACCTGAAATTCCAGCAGATAGTAAAACCTAATGACAGTTGCAGGATTATCCATTCATAACATTACATAATGTATATATATATATATATATATATATATATACATATATAGGATGACAACTATACGGTGGCTATCTCTTTTTAAGGGTCGGGCGCGTAGATTTTGCGACTGAGAAAAATGCAATATTCAGTGGCGTTCTAAGTCCTCGTAATAAAAAGATTACCGCGTATTTTTGTAACGAGCAGTATTTGCCAGGAACAATTGAGCATTCTAAAAGAAAAATCAAAATTTCATTTAATAGAAATTAGCAGAACCAAGATAATTAAATTCCGAATACGAAATATTTCTGAAAAAGTCTTTCTTCATTAAATTAAATTCCATTATATACACCTAGATGGTCGAGGTCGAGGATTTAGAAGCTATGAACATTCCGTTGACCGTAGAAGACCTACACTATGGGCCTGGTAGCGATGATTCCATGTAAGTTGACAAATTTCATAATTTATTCATTCCCAAATTTTCAAACGCGTCTTTCTCAACCACGTTTTTCAAATCGGTACTCAAAATTTCACGCAAACCAATGAACCGATTTCCTTGAGGTTTTTTGTGGTTATTCTGTACACCATTATCTAGTACTTGTCACAGGATTTTTTTTCCGTTAGGCAGTTTTTGTTTTATAGGCAAAATAATAACTAATTTTTGGCCCAAAAATCACTATTTATGTTCAAACGTCCGCCATTTTGTCATAAATCGATATTTTCAAAATCGGCTGTGACAAGTACTAGATTATAGTATCTAATTTAATAATGTTTTTGGTTTTTTTTTCAGATGATTTTTGAAGAAACGCCTGTCGGTACTGTATCCGCTGATTTTTTTACGACGCTCCAAGGATCATACAATATCCGTGTATATTTTTGATATTTTTAAATAAAGAAAATTAAACATATTTTTGAATGTATGTACTTTTAGATAATTAAAACCCCAATCCGAAATTTCAAATAGTTTTCCTCGAAAAAATTCACAACAATGACCTTTTTTCCGGCTCCTAGGTGTATATCTCCCCTTAATCCATTTTGAAATGGATCTTTGACGATTTTTGTTCCCTCGACCTTCATAGTAGGCCCTATTGTAAAAATGAAAGTACCTTTATATAAAGAATAAACGAAAATATAAAGGCCCTCATTCTTTTGTACAAAGAATTGAGAAAATAAGAAAATGGTGCATCCTCACGACAGCTAGACACACTGACAGTCAACATGTCCAACATACTGAAAATATCCTTAAGGACACAGAAACAAAGAATTATCAACAATAAAATGAGAATAATATGCAAACATTTTTTGAATGGGGGTCCAAAAGTCTGCAAGTCTGGTCATTATTTTTATTTTATCGTTGATAATTCTTCGTTACTATGTCCTCAAACGAAAAATAATAAAAAACGCTGGACTCCATACAACAGTTTTTCGCAATTAATTCTAAAAGTTGCCTACCAGGCGCTTAAGAAAAAAGAAAATATATCCCTTTTCGTGGGATCGTGACCAATAACCAGTAACCCTGAATATATATATATATATAATTTAATATAAAAATAATTTGGTGCTATCGCGACCTACTCGACTTCTCATTTTCGAGTTCAGCCACACTCCTTGCAGCGCGAAAAAATCGTGGCAACCAGGACGAGATCGAAAGAGCGAAAAAAGGCAGCGCAAAAGAGGAAGACCCGCGAAAGCATCGTAACAAATCCAAAAAGTGGTACAAAAGGGAGTGAAATGTGGAAAAGCGCGATTTACCCGAAGTGGCGAGAGAAGAATACGAGGATGGTAAAGAAAAAAAAACAGAAGGCTGCAGTAAAGGAGGAAGCAATCAGGAGGGCTATTGAATCTTCCCCGCGACCTGCAACACACGAGGGCAAATTTTTTCCCAATGGAGATAGATTGAAGCAGAATTTTTTCCACGATCCAATCCTGGCCGTTCCATCGTGCTCGGGCAAACGAAATATTTACGTTTGACGATTCGGAAAATCGTGCGGACAATTTTAATCGTAGAAATTCGCCGTTAAACGCCCCACCTGGCACAACGAAATCGTCCCTTCAAAGATTTCTCTCTTGTAATGATAATTCGGCTGAAGCGAGCTTTCGTGCTTACGATAATTCCTTCGTTAGCGATTGAATCGTCAATCACGAAGGAGGAAAATCCTCGAGAGGAAAGGTATCCCGGTAACGCGAGGTTAAATTTTTCTCTCTCTTTTTCTTCATCTCGTATATTTTCCCGAAGGAATCCGGAACACGTCTCCGGCTCTGTATTGGCAAGGGGGCGAAGGAGCCAAGAGGGAAAAAGTCAGGTTCTTCGTTGGACGGACGCGAAGGTTCTCGGTCTGGTTGAGTTAGAAAAAGAAGAATATCAGAATGCTCAGGGTGGAATGAAAACCGACTTAAAAAAACGAAGAAAAAAGTGTGTGTATACACCCACACACACACATATATATATATATATAAGTATATATATATATATATATATATATATATATATATATATATATATATATATATATATTTATTACAAAAGAAAACTGGGAATACGAGGCTTGCAAAGATAGACAGGGATGAAAATAAGGTGAAGGGGAAGGGGAGGGTGGAAAGAAAACGAAGAGCGAGCGCTGTATTCGCGAGAGCCATCGCTCTTTCGCGATCGTGACCGGAAAACGGGAATGTCGTCATGGACTATAACCGAGAGATAGAGAGAGAGAGATAGAGAGAGAGAGAGAGAGAGAGAGAGAGAGAGAGAGAGAGAGAGAGAGAGAGAGAGAGAGAAGCGTATCCGAAAAGGCAAAGAGGGTAGTTCGCGTCGGAGCTTTTGCCGCGCGCACTTATCTCCCCCGGAAAGTCAAATTGAGAAAAGGGTCGAGATTTTTTCTTCTTCTTTTTTTGCTCTATTTTCCCCGAGGCTATTTCGAATGACGTGAAGGGGTGGCAGGGGATGGCGGGGCACGAAAAGAAAAGCGTCACGTCCACGTCTAAAAGCCAGTAAAAGTTTTTTTTACAGGCTTTTTTTTTGTGTGAAAAAGCGTCGCCGAAGCTAATGGTATAATATTTTTTCGCCCCCGCGCGGCGTTCGCCGAAGCTCGGCAAACGAGGGAATTCCTTGGCGAGCCGCGCAAGGGTGGCTTTTCTTTTGCTGGAATTGAGAGAAAGTTGTTCGAATCGACGAATAGACTGGAAAAGTTTGTGTATATTTTTGATCGAGCACGTCGACGTTGGTGGTTGAAAATTCAACAGAATGACCTTGAACATTCAAAAGAATTTGAATGACCTTGAATTTCAAAACAGTGACCTTGAAAATCAGAAGAGTGACCTTGAAATCCAATAAAGTGATTTTCAAAAATGTAAAGTAATGACCTTGAAATTCGATGGAATGACCTTGAATTTCTCAACTTTGGTACGTGTTCTCGCTGAGAGAAAGCTTGGGGTGAAAACGTCCCGAACATTTTGCACGATCGTTGATTCGGTTGGATTGATTTTGCGGATCGAAAGTTCGGTCGCATCATAGACGGAGCGCGTGAGGACGAATCGAGCGAGGACCGCGAAGAGGCAGGATGAGATTTTCAAACGCGGCCTTGATTCTCCAGCGGCGAGTGTTGGTGTACGCGATGCCGCGTGGAAAACCACCCCGTGAGTTAAAGGGCAGTCGGTGGGACGAGGATGACTCGGTGGATGGGGTTGAGAGGGCCATAGGGTTGGTTGGACCAAGAGTCGGGTTGGGGAAGGGGGGGATGCTGTTAACGGTAACCCGTGGCAACGAGCGTCCCAACATCGATCCGAGTTTTACCGAACGGGGGAGCCCCGCCCTGCCCGAGATGTTCCGAAAATTTGACTCTCTCTCTCTCTCTCTCTCCCTCCCACCCTTATATGCGTGTGTACCCTCTGCCCCTTTGCCGTAAGCTCGACGTGTGTCACGATGGATCTTCACCCGAGAGGTTTTCTCGCTACGAATTTGAATCATATTAAGTCATCGTAGGGTGCAGGACAGGAACTGCCTCAGCAGCCCTTAATTTTCGAAAAATTCATCGGCCTTCACGAAACGAAGTACGGCGCGAGAAAAAGACGAGCCAGGCTTGTGTCGTTGGTGGCCGCAATTGATCGAAGTACAATGTAAGGGCTTTTGGAAACGATGTTTCCAAATCCACCTTGGTTGAATCTCTAGATGTATATATCTAGAGATATATATATATCTAGACACACACATACTCACATATGAGGCATTCCACGTCACTTCAGCCGATAAAAAAAATTGACAAATCATTTTGAAAAATGGGGTAACTTTATTGAAAAATATTCACCGAGTGTCAACATTTTTTTTTAATTTCTGACGTTTTTCCTCGTTGATTACCATTTTTAAATATTTTTCCATTCAAATGGCCGTATCTTTGGCAGGTTTTGACGTATTTATATTCGTAAAAAACGAAAATGTGCATCTTTCTCTAGCCTTCCAGAAAAAAAATAATTTAGATTTTATTGAGCAAGTCGAACGTCCGTTTCAGGGCAATATATGCAAAAATATTTTTTTTCTCAAGGAAAGACAAAGAAGTTGTACGGTGTGAAGGGGGCCATCAAATGCGACCATTTTTTTTTTCATTTCGGCGGATGAGCTGACGCACAGTGAAGGTCACCTCTACTCTTCAAAATGTTATGGTACATTTTTTTCAACCATCTTGCGGAGCACCTCATGCAGCATAAAAAACATTATGGGGTCAAAGTCGTTCAAGGTCATTCAAGGTCAGTATCAACAACACAATTCTAAATATGCGACCTTGAATGACCTTGAACTACTTTGACCCCTAATGTTTTGTATGCGACTTGAGGAGCTCCGCAAGATGGTTGAACAAACATGTACCATTCCATTAAAAAAAGTGGAGGTGACGTTCACTGTGCGTCAGCGCCTCCACCGAAAAAAAATGGTCGCATTTGATGGCCCTCTTCAGACCGTACAACTTTTGTCTGAAACATTTTTTCGCGACGTCGATAACTACCGAGTTATTTCGGACGGCAGAGATAAGAGGGACACCCTGTATATTCGTATGGGTTCGAAGAGAGTTGACATTTCGTATTGGGGGTGCAGCAGGTTGGCCCTGACAATGAGTTTCGCTTCACTTGGAAAGCTAAACGAGACAAGAGGCTCTTCCAACGAGACACCTCGGCAATACACGAGCAGAGACACGGAGCTTGATTCTCATGTGAGAGTCAACCGAGTAGGCCTTCATCATTGCTCCCTAGAAATATTAATGACAACCGGTCTGTAGCTTTGGTCCATTGTCTGGACTACTTTGTTGTATCGCTCCGGGATGAGGGGTTGCATTGAAAAAACGAAAAATCGAAATGACGGAATAACAGGCAAAAGCTAAAGTGGAGAGGGTGGCAATGAATGGCGTCAAAAGTATTTCCCGAGGCATTTTTCCACGACCCTTCGTTGGCTGCTTACTGAAGGATTATTTTTTCCTCTCTCTCTCCCCGTTCCTGCGTTATTTATCTGTGCTACTTGTTATAATTTTACGACATAGTCTTTTTACCAACCGCCCCTGGACATCAACCTAATCCCGCGCCCTTTGTCGCTTGTCCTTTCGCCTGTCCACGCAACGCCCCATTGTATATGCAGGCCTCGTAAACTTTTAAAGAAGATTGCTCGGAATCCATGATTGAGGGGGTTCCCGGTGACTTTACGACGTGGACGGGCAAAAGGGATAAGGGTGGAAAGGATAGGCAGAGAGAGAAAAGTCAGGGAAGAAAATGGCAAATAGAAAAATCAATGAATAAATACTGTGATGGACCGCGTCGCGAGAGATCGTTGGAAGGCTTTTAAGGGAGGTTTTGTAGCCTTGTCTCCCTCTCTCTCTCCCTCTGGAAATATACGACATACTGTCCCTGCGCCTGTTTATTTTATTTTCCTCTTATTCAATTATAGACCGATGTCGTTTTATTTTTATTTGTTTATCGCGTTTATTCATTCGGATACTTTTTTTTTCGACAGTCGTGTAGCAGGTCTCAGCACCACTCACTTTATTGCGAGATTTTCTCCGCTCGCGACCGAGTGCACTCAGTCGAATGACACTAAGTACATTATCAGCTGTCATCTCGTCTCACCGCAAAAAAAGCGCGAGTGCATTGAATGTTTTTTATCTCCCGTTTCTTCGTCGCTTTTTTCGTAAATTTCCAATTCGCTTAAATTTTCATTCCCAATTCTCTCGTTTTAATTCCTCGATTTCCAATTTTGGCATTTGGATTGTCCGGGGCGATTTGTGACTTTTTTTCGAGCGTCGAACTCACGAGCTTTTTTTTGGGCGCTCGTTGGTCGAGGCAGTTTTCCGAGCTCGAAGAATCGGGCATGGAGAGCAACGTTCGAACGCGGTTAGAAATTATCTCACGGCAATCGAGATCGATTGGTGGAAGAAAAATAACAATAAAAACGTTTGTACGGAAAGAAAATTATTTCGCAGTGTGAAGAGCACTCCGAGTGATTTTTGTTCGGTGTGAACTTGGTCCCTGTAACGAGCGACCGTTACTCTGTTACGTGTGCGGCTACCGAATCCTCACGTTCAAAGGTACACGGAATACGGTGAAGCCCTCGTCACAGTCATTTAACGTAACGATAAATGATCTTCGTAAATGACAATGAACGGGAAATGTCGAATAATTACGATCGAATCTCGTACTCACCTCCGTAGTTCGGCCTTACTCTTTTATCATAACTGATGGAAAAGGAGTCCAGGATCGCCGAGATATTCACGTCGCCGAACATACTCCCACCGCCGCTGCAAATAAACCGAATATATTAATATTTTATATTTACTATATTATACAATATTGTAAAAAAGAATTTATTATTATTATCTATGTTTTTTTTCAACGTTCGTGCGTCCTTCTGGGCTCGTGGATCCCAATTTTCATTATTGTCCTAAAATGTACCCTTTACTGATTACAACTCCCGAGGCACCCGCTCCCATGCCCAGATCCACTTTTTTCCTGGCGCGCTGGTGTGCCGCGTTTGCACGAGGGCACAGGGAAATTGTAATAAACGTATATTCTAATTTCATATTTTGTATTTTATATTTTAGTTTTATATTTTGTATTTTACGTTTTAGTTTTATATTTTACTAGCTTTCCGGCGGCGGCTTCGCTCGCGTAGACTTGGGTTGAGTGGTCCTTAAAGAAATGTGCTCCTGAAATGTTTCGTTAAGGAACACGTAGAATTGTGTTGAAGAGCATTAATACTAAGTTTCAAGTAAATCTGAACAAATATTCATTTTACCATACAAACTTTGCTACCATCTTTTCCCCTTAAGGATTGAATTTCCAAAAACGCTGAAATTTCATTAATTGTGTCTGGGAGCAGTAATGCAAAGTTTCAAATAAATTTGACCCGATTTTTTACATTTTTCGTACAAACTTTGCCACCACCATTCGTTTAGGGGTTGAATTTCGAAAAACGCTAAAATACGTGTGTTATTAATTGTGTTGAAGAGCTTTGTATTAAGTTTTAAGTACATTTTCAGACCAGATGGTTTTTATTTTACAAACAAACTTTGCCACCCCCTTTCGTTTAGGGGTTGAATTTCGAAAAACGGTAACATACGTGTTTTATTAATTGTGTTGAAGTGCTTTAATACTAAGTTTCAAGTAAATCTTCGGATCGATTTTTCTTATTTTACATACAAATTTTGCCACCCTCTTTCTCCCCTTAGGGGGTGAATTTCTAAAAACCCTGAAATACGTGTTTCATTAATTGTGCCAAGAATTGTTATTAAATTAATTGTGTTGAAGAGCTTTAGTACTAAGTTTTAAGTAAATTTTCTGACCAGATTTTTTTTATTGTACGAACAAACTTCGCCACTCCCTTTTCCCCTTAAGGATTGAATTTTCAAAAATGCTGAAACTTTATGAATTGCATCTAGAAGCAGTCATACAAAGTTCCAAGTAAGTTTGGCTCGATTTTTTACATTTTCCGTACAAACTTTGCCACCCCCTTTTGTTTAGGGGTTGATTTTCGAAAAACGCTAACATACGTGTTTTATTAATTGTGTTGAAGTGCTTTAATACTAAGTTTTAAGTAAATCTTCTGATCGATTTTTCTTATTTTACATACAAATTTTTCTACCCTCTTTCTTCCCTTAGGGGATGAATTTCTAAAAACGCTGAAATACGTGTTTCATTAATTGTGCCAAGAAGCACGAATACCAAATTTCAAGTGCATCCGACTAGATTTTTTTAAATTTCCATACAAACTTTGCCACCCCTTTTCCCCTTAAGGATTGAATTTTCAAAAATGCTGAAACTTCATGAATTGCATCTAGAAGCAGTCATACAAAGTTCCAAGTAAATTTGGCTCGATTTTTTACATTTTCTGTACAAACTTTGCCACCCCCTTTTGTTTAGGGGTTGATTTTCGAAAAACGCTGACGTACGTGTTTTATTAATTGTGTTGAAGTGCTTTAATACTAAGTTTTAAGTAAATCTTCTGATCGATTTTTCTTATTTTACATACAAATGTTTCCACCCTTTTTCTACCTTTAGGGGATGAATTTCTAAAAACGCTGAAATACGTATTTCATTAATTGTGCCAAGAAGCACGAATATCAAATTTCAAGTGCATCCGACTAGATTTTTTTAAATTTCCATACAAACTTTGCCATCCCTTTTCTCCCTTTACGGGTTGAATTTCAAAAAATGCCTTCTCAGTGGATGCTTACGTCACAAAAGCAACCTACTGTTCAAATTTCATGTAATTAGCTTCAGCGGTTTCGGCTCGGCGTTGATGAATCGGTCAGGACACGTTCTTTTATATGTATAGAAGATAATCAAACTTTTATATATTATAGTGGGGTGGAGGGAAATGGAAGTTGAAGTATGGAAAAGGTCTGCAAGGTTTCTACTCAGAATAACAAAGATGGGGGGGGGGGTGTTAGGTGGCTAAAAAATGCTTCAGGAAAGAAGTAAAAGCAATTATTCATGGTAACCCATAAAAATGGAGGAAACAGATAAAATAAGCAATCGAAAGCATAGGTGAGGGGGCAGTCTGGCAAACTGTATGTAAGGGAGCTGGAAAGAAAAATAGGAGGCATAAAAATTAAAATTGAACGAGAAATTCAATACGATTGCAGCAAAATTGGTGCATCAACGTACTGTAAGAAATATAAACATGGGAAAACAGGGATGCACATGGAAAAATATTGGGAGGACGACATGATTAGCGGAGAATTGAAAGAAACGTGGAGCAGGCAATTAAAAACTTAAGACATATTTGCAAATGCGCGGAAGTTCAGGGAAAACTAAACCGCGAAATAGTAAATAAAGTGGAGCAATGGCTGATAAGTAACAGGGAGTTGGAAATTGACCGAAAAATAGAAGCGCAACTGAAAATGCAACCGGGAAAGCAACTATGCGATTATGTCACAAAATTTGAGAAACTAGCAACCAGGATAGATATAAGAAAACCAATGTGAAATAATTGATGTAAACAAGAAGGGAGGGGCATTTATGTAAACACCCTTAATAAATGTAGGCAAGGAATAAAATACCAGTACTACTAGTTTTATATTTTATATTTTATATTTCAGTTTTATATTTGCATTTTATATTTGAATTTTATATTTTAATATTATATTTTAATTTTATATTTTATATTTTAGTTTTATATTTTGTACTTTAGTTTTCAGTATTTACTATTTCCTTTTACAATAACGTATACATATAATTCGATGCAACATCATCCTTTATTGAACGCATCTAATTCACGCGGGTAAGCGGTCACCCATCCAAGTACAGGTCCGGGCCAGCAGCACTAAACGTGCAAGATCGCAGCCACATACGCTCCGGCCGTCTTCTTGTCCTTTTCATCGCCACCATAATCGTTATCACCATTGTCATTATTGTTATATGACAAAGTAAAATGGGTTTCTCGTTTCAGCGGAGCACCTTCTCCATTCGTATTACATGGCAGAGCCAAGGATATTTCTGAGTTCACTACAAAGTACGGAAGAAAGTGTAAAAAGATCCAGCGACGTAAAAAAAACGCCGCATCAAGGGAAGATGCATACTCTTTAAAGGTTACGAGACAATATGAAGGGGGGTCGTTGAAACGAGAACGAGATCGTTAAGGTGTCGCGTATGACTTTTTAAACTTCGACCCAGGTCATTGCGGTTTTTCCCAATATGCATATATAGTGATATATATATATATATATATATATATATATATATATATATATATATATATATATATGTATATGTATATGTATATGTATATATATATGACAATTTATACAAGCTATAGTTGTTTTATACGGAAAATTTAATATACATTCAGCTTGTGACGAAACGTAGAGGTTTGCGCAGGGGCGATGGTAATTCACAGCCCACTAACCTGCAAAAGCGCGACGCCAGTAAAACAACCCCCGTAATGACGCATTAAGAAACGCTTACCCGGTTCTCGGGGCTACGGAGGCCGACGTTGGCCCGATAAACGTCGAGCTCATGCACGTTTCGTTCGCGTTCCTCTTTGCCTCTTGAGCCCCCTTCTGCCCTCTCCCCAATAAAACCTTAATTCTCACCCCTTTCTCACTCATCGTAATTTATGCAGGCAACTCTGCTCCCGTTTCACTTTAATCGTACTCTCTCTCTCTCTCTCTCTCTCTCTCTCTCTCTCTCTCTCTCTCTCTCTCTCTCTGCTCCTTCGTTTTTATTGGCAAAGAAGAAATTAGCAGATGTATGGCTCGCCACTGTACTGTCGTTTTTAGGTCCTTTTTTTCGCGGCCAAATAAAACTTTCGCGACGTTGAGTAATGGCTTCCAATGTTTTTTCATTCACCGCTCAGTAATTCCAATTTATACATTTTAGAATTCTTTTTTTTGTATTGGCAGAAAAAGCTCGTAGAAAAATGTCTTTGCTTTGGTGCCACCGTAGCAGAAGTATAGGCAGGCTGCTTTTTGTCTGCTTGAAAGTCCTCGAGACATGAAGAGAGAGAGAGAGAGAGAGAGAGAGAGACTAGTAGCGTTCAGATTCCAGAATATTTCCAAGCTCATGAGGCAAAAAGTGTGTCTCTTATTGTCGAAGCTGAAGAAACACTCGGTTGAGATGAAGAATTGGAGGGCACTTTTCGGGATTGGCCCTTCGGCGTATCCCCCCCCTCCCATTTGTGCATAAAGACACTCGTTTAACGGGTTTCAGGTGGACCACTTTATTATGCATTCGTGAAGAGTCGCTCATCGAGATTGTCGAACTTCTAATGCAAGTCCCCTAGAAACTGCGCGATAACGTCACTCGACTTCCAGCCGACTTTCGTTGTGTGTGGGTGTGTGTGGGAGGGCTGGTATACGCATCCGGTAGTTTTCGCGCGACCCTTAACGTCCTCGCTTCGAGAGGAGACACCTTGTCTGCGGAATGAGACTCGTTCGAGAGCAACAGAGAAAGACAGAGAGAGATCGCATAGCCCGAGGTCTTGGCTGATCAGTCCTCGCTGATCAGTTTTGTTCGAGAAGGAAGTGTCTACTCCGCTCTGGCAAAAACCGCGGACCTCTCGTCCCGTGTATACGTATATCTTATCCTCGAAACTTATCTGTTGATTCGAGTGGATTCTAAAGCAATTACCGATTGGAGCCCCCGGGCGCCAGTGAGAATCTCATTAAATTATCGATCGATATTCGATTGATGCTAAGTATCAGACCGGATAGAATCTTCGCCCTCGCTTTGAGGTTTACGGAAGTGCCAGCTCAAATAGGGATAGCGAGACCTCGTCTTTCACTCTCTCGCAAACCGACTTCGCTCCATCTCCAAACTTGGCCACTCCTGCTCGGTGTTCCCGCACATATGACATCTCGATTCCACGTTGATCCAACCTCGCATTGGTCGTTAGCTTGACCTGGGTAATCGAGTTCCTATTGACCGCCCTCGCACCCAGCTCAAAACTGAAAAGGACCGCGTGAAAAAACGACACACGACGTTTGTGGGTCTGGATGTTACTCTGGAACGTGTCACCTTTCCAAAAACACTTCGGGACTGACGATGGCCCTGCTTCTTGAAAAAGCCACTGCTCAGCCTGCAGTGGCGAAAATGGTCACCCACGCTGCAGCGAGAAAGATGTACTGGCACACTTTGGATTTTCAAGTGGCTCACAGTCTCGCCCTTTTCATCCTCTATCGTCTCCTTTTTCCTCGAGAAGGAGCTCCGAGTCGAGACGCGAGAAGAAACGTCGCGGAATTACCGTGCGAGGTGAAAGAAGAGCTTAATCGACGACTGGGCCCACTCGACCGTCGTTGTGTTCCCCGAACTTATACACCCGGAGTGAAGCGGAGGAGTATACAGGAAGCTCGAGGATCCCTGAACTCTAGTAGACCCTCACACAGTGTACCAGAGGGTTCAATGATATAGTACATCGAGAGGTTTCGAAACGTGCAGGATTCCAAACGAGAGCCTGGTGAGAATTTATGACTTCTAGGTGAGCTCACACACACCTACAATCATCTACACACACTTACATACACACACACAGACACATACCCACGCACACGCACACCCACACCCTCACACACACCTACACACACGCACACACACATTCACCTACACGCCCTCACACACACCTACACCCACACACGCACACACACTCACACCTACATCTCCTCACACACACCTGCACACACGCCTACACAGGCACACGCACACCTACACGCCCTCACACACACCTACACACACACACACACACACACACCTACACGCACGCGCACACACGCACGCGCGCACACACACACACACACACACACACACACACACACCTACACGCCCTCACACAGACCTACACCCACACACGCACACACACTCACACCTACACGCCCTCACACACACCTACAAACACACACACCTACACGCACGCGCACACGCACACGCACACGTACACACACACTGCACACACACACACACACACCGCGCACACACACACGCACGCACATGAGAATACATATATGTAGATATATAAAGCTGCGGAGCCATTTCGAATCTCGAGTCGAGTTGCCATGGCGAGTATAAGTGCGAAGAGGCACGAAGGAAAATGTTCGAATGCGGTGGGAAGAGAGGGTGGAGGGCATGGCGAGAGTAGCTTAATTAGTTTAGCCACCGCTACCGTTGAATGCCCCGGCAATTAAGAAGTCCCTCGCATAGCTCACTGTACACATATATAGCCGTATACTTCTTGACAAAGTTCCAATAGAATTATTCATCGGCATTGCCAATCGAATCTCAAGCTGTGGACGAATATACGAGATACCGTCGTGAAGACTGCCCTCACGATTGCGGATAAAAAGAAAGTGGAATGGAGAGATACGAAATATAATTTAGGGCGGAATTGTGGCGGGTAAAAATGAGCGATTTTTTTTGCATTTTCTCGAAGTATAAATATTCGAGAATATGTGAAAAAAATCGAGTTGGAATATTGAAGATTTACCGAGTTACAGACGGTTTAGTGAGAGCAGGGAGGGCAACGATTTGAGAATATGGAAACTTTCAATCGCGTTTTTCGCAAAACGAGTTTTCTTGATATGGCTGGAAGCATAATTATGGCTAAAATTGTCCGATTTTCAATTTAAAAAAAACAAAAATTCCGTAATTGCAGTAGCGGTTTTTTTTTTAATTAGATTTTTTTAAGTCCTCGTATATTGACGAAATTCTGCAAAAATTAAACTTTGACAACCGCCATTTCGTGAATCTTTTTGTTTTTGGAAAAACGGCTGCGTAGACATTTATATAAATTATAAATCTTTGTTATTTTTATTTTTCAGATCCACCATTGTCGAGTTATCGATCGTTGGACCACATTTTTTACATGGGAGCAATATTATACCTCAAAAACGTTGGTAATTTAAAATTTTTTAAATAAAAAATGTACACGAAATAAGTTCAACGTAAGTTTCATAACGTACTGTTTTTTTCAATTCCTAAATAATTCATTAAGCGGACAAAAAAATTCGAAAAAAAAACTTTTTTTTCGGCCCGTCGGAGTAGTGTACTCCCTTGATTCACGGGCCTATATAGCTGAGGGTGACTCGGAAGGACACCCTTACTTTCCTCTTTTTGGCGATTCCGCGTAAACCTTGGCGCATTTCCATTGCACCGCCCTCGAATAATTAATCCGGGGCTAATGACTCTCATAATTCTTCTACTCGTCGTCCCGTTTCGACCTTCGACTGCAGCCTGGCTCGGTCTCATTTTTTAACCACTCCAGACCAAATGCTGTTTGGGTTTATTTCGGGACGGAGTCTAGATTTTTTGTTCCGTCTCGCAGGGCATCCCGAAATGCCAATTTTTTAAACATCAAATTGATGGAAATCCAATGAGAGCTTTTTAATACGCAATCGCAGGCGCCACGAGGTCGTATAGATGCAAATACGAGGATGGTGACTCCGAAAAACTGTTTTTTGAGTATGCGGAGGCGGGGGAGGATCAAATTGTCGACAAAGAGGATAAAGGTCAGGCCGTCCAATGACATTTTCGCAAATTGAATTAAGTCCTCGAGTGTATCCTCGAACGATCGCGAACCTCGTGATAGACTTTCCTATACGATCCATAAATGTTCTCTTTCGAAAACGTTCGAGCTGAAAATACGTGGAGGCTTGTGATTTACATGAAAATATATTTAGGCGAGGGAAACGATCAATCTTGTATCTCTTCGTCCTGGTCCCGTTCGCTTGAACGTTGCTCGCGAAAATGTCAAGGACTCTATCAACCCTTTTGCTCTTTACCCCATACTATTCAGATTCTCAGCTTATACGGGGAGATTTTTACCAAATTACGGTTCATGGATTTTTGTTCTCAATGAACTTCAAAAAATCCATACGAGATATAGATGTATTCTGTAGATGCTGATTTTTCATAAAACACATAAAGAAAAGGGCCAAAAATCGGAAATTCTCGTTGGAGATTAAAAAACGATGAACTGCCATTTTTTAATAACGAATTATTGATAAACGAGCCTTCCTATCTTTCGATTCTTCTTTTAATTTTCCTCTGCACCCTGTCTCGGTTCGATTTCCTTCGCCTCCATTATCATCGGGAGCCAGAGCAGTGTAAACACAAGAAGTCAATGGACAATTAAAGATCGCCGAGCAGGAGAAAACTCGGGAGTATTGAACATCGTACTGGCTTCATCGGAGAAGATTGGACTGCCCGTAACGTGAGGGAAGTTCGGGAACAACGGTAAAGAGAATCAACTCGATATTCGATTCTCCAAGAGTTGAAGATGGGTTCATACGAAGTAAAGAGCGGAAGCGATGCGAGCAGAGAGAGAGAGCGAGCGAGAGAGAGAGAGAGAGAGAGAGACCAGTGGTAATCGCATTTTGTCCAAAGTCTTGACTTTCCCATTTTTCCCTATTTTTCCCCTCAAGAAGAGAATTTCAAAATGGAATGGCACAACTCGTTCTTCACCTTCTGCTGCACTGACAAAAAAAGCTATTGAATCAAAACAATACATTGGTTGACCCGTTAAATGTCTGATCACGGAGTGCCACCGATATATGAAATTGTTACAATACTATAAATTATTGGGAAATGTGATTGGTTTTAATAACATATTATTTTATTTGAAAATCTCTTCTGTTCGCCCCATAACTCCATTATCCTTGAAATAAAATGATAATCTATTGAAATCATTCAATATACAATCTGTAGATGTATGGATAAAATAAATAGGCGTTTGCTACAACAATTTTTACTTCGTACAAGAATTTAATCAATAGAATGGATTCTTTTTTTACTGCATCAAAACGAATAATCCATTAGACGTAACATTTTCCTACTCCGTACAATATCATGAAACTAGTATGAGATAGAGACAAGTGTATATCACGATTGAAATATCAACAATACGGATCCGAAATAATGGTATCTTTTTGCCACAAAGTGCAGGTGTCATCTGTAGCAACGCATTTAGTCTCTGGTCGAAAAAAAATATAATATTCTATGAAATAAATGTTCATTGCAATCAAAAGAATATATTTGTGAATTCGAGGAGTCATGTTTTTAATATGATTCTATGCGCAAACATTTCTTGATTGTTGGTTCGAATAAATGTACACTCACCAGAATTGCTGAAAATATTTGAAAAGTCGCATGCAGTTCTTTGGAATAGGATATAATTGTCACAAAAAAATGTTTGATTGAATTCGTTTTATTAAAAACTAGAGTATTTCAATTTTAAAAAAATCTTAAATAAAAAGGTGAGCATTAGAATGATCATCCACGATAATAGTGGAGAGAATATCAGATATCCAATGGAATATCCATGGAGAGAATGTCAGATATTCAACTGATAAGAACAGATACTGAACTTTGATCTTAGCCACAGGCCAAGAAGCGATACTCTTTGGAGTTTCTCCGGCGTTTAAGGGGTTACCCCACTTGCGATTTTGAAAAAATCGCAAAATGCAATAAAAAAAAAATTTATTGCATTTTTTTGAAGTATAAGTATCTGAGAATATGTCCTGAAAATTTCAAGTCGATCCGAACAAAATTGACTGAGATATGAGCGTTGAAAGAGAAGCATCCGCGTTGAAAGAGCGTTGAAAGAGAAACTGTAAACGCGTTTTTCTCAAAATGGCATTTCTGAAGTCGGTGACCAAGATTACTCGAACACTAATGAACCGATCTTCTTGAAATTTTGCAGGCTTATTTAATACATAAAAATGTAGTCTTTAATCGTTCGAATTCTTCTTCGAAAAAAATGGCCGTTTTATAGCCAAAAACGGCCGTTTTTTTTCGTTAAAATCGAACCATTAACTTTGACTGTCCGCCATTTGAATATTTTTTAAAATCCTTTGATTAAAGACTAGTTTATACTTATATTTGACTAAATCCATCCGCATTTTTTTTTCAGATGATCCACTTCGCCGCAATGTTGGTCACCGCAAACCGTGTATATAAAAACATTCTTTCATTGACGGCCATTTGCCACTAAACAATGTAATATTTTTCAATAAAAAGATTACTGAAAGTTCTTCAAGATGTGTTCTTTAAGATGGTATATTGATCGATTAAAAAAGTTTTGTAGTTTTCTCTAAAAAAATTCATGAAAAAGGCCTTTTTTTGTGCTACAAGTGGGGGTAACACCTTAAGTAGATTTTCGGTTCGCGCTACGCTTACGAGAAACGTGCGCGCGTGCGGCTTCTAGCGGTTACTCTGAGAACTACGGGTTTCCTCACACCTACAATTTCGGTGGCGCTCCGCCATGATTTGGTTGATTTTTTTCAACCAAATGCGCAAGAAACAAATTTTATTTTCGCATAATTTTTTAACCAATTCAGACATTTGCTTAATATTTTTCAATGAAAAAAATATTAATGTTTTAACGAATAATGTACTTGAAAATCATTATCGGATATGGTGAAAAAAAATAAAATAACATATTTACTGAATAGAATCGTTATCTGAACCAAAGCGCCACGGAAAATAATTTCGGTGGCGCTCGGCTATGATTTGGTTGTTTTTTTTCAACCAAATGCGCAAGAAAAACATTTTATTTTCGCATAATTTTTTAACCAATTCAAACATTTGCTTAATATTTTTCAAAAAAAAAATATTGATGTTTTAACGAATAATGTACTTGAAAATCAATATCGGATATGGTGAAAAAAATAAAAGAACATATTTGCTCAATAGAAATGTTATCTGAACCAAACGAGCGAAATTAATTTTTTCTTGTGTACTCGAATCAACAATATTCATGGTATGAATTGTAACGCTTTTTTTATTCGTTGCAGAAAATGCATTTAAAACTATATAATTCGTTCGCGATAATGTTTTAGATAGTTTCAATAATTCATTCTTCTCGGCTAACAATATATCTTTCGAATGGAAAAAAAAACTTTCAATTTTATCATGTTATAAAAGTCAATAGCGTTTTGTTTGGACTAATAAATCCGATTATGTATACCAACAATTTTACAATTGAATCAACGAAATTTCATTCAATAACACTAATGATATTGGATCGTTGATTTATTTTTCTCAGTGTGGTACTTCAATTTATTTCATGAACTTTGAATCGAAGGCTTGATTTTATTTCCAATGTTCGTTCGTATGCACTTGTGGGTTTGAGACCCCATGCCGGTTGTTTACCCCAAAACTATTGGGTCCAGGCCAACGCTGTCTTCCATGGACGACGTTCCTTCGTCCCCCCCTCTGCCTTCCTGTCATTATTTTTCCGCAAACGAGACCTCGTTAGATCAATTCTCCGGAAGACTCGACCAGAGTCGGTACAAGATTCGCTCGATGCAGCCATACAATCCGTTTCTTCAGCCACCCATCTCCTTTGACGCAGACCTATGATCGAAGAAGATTGGCTTGTTGAGTCGGGGCTTGTGAATCGTAACATACTGGGTTGCGATTAGTAGGCAAGGATATCCAATCTGGGCGTCATCTTGCTACGATTGTCCTCGTCAGTGACGGTACACTAGTGGTGCTTCACCTGGGCTATAATTCAGTGTGTGTAAGGCGAGCTGGATACTCGACCGTGGGTGGATCTGGGGCACAGATGCGAAGACTGGCTGAATGGGAGGACGAGCATCAGCTACAGCTACGGTACGAGGATGTCTTATTAACAATAGGATCTCCTGGGCGTATCGAATGTAAGATGACTGTTGGGGAATATTGCATCTCGCCTCTTTATCTTGTAGCTGGATTCACAGGAAGTGGTTTGCATCAAAGGTCTCTTGGTAATTTGAGTCCTGAGTTACTCGCTTCTCCATCTGTCGTAACCATGTCGTGCAATCTCCACTCCACGTATAAATGTAATTTTGCAAACGTCATACCTATGCAACGACGGCTATCAGCACATCTGGCTGCTTTGAGGCTGGTTCTTCGTCATTTTTCGAAGCGGCAGTTTTCGGGGCCAGGCAGCCTTTGAAATGGCATTTATATAGGGTATCTCAAAATGACCCGACATTTAAATTTATTAATAAAACTTATTGTTCACTTGAAAAGTACAGATATTTTTATTTTAATATAAGGTACAAACATGGAGGTTATGTGTGGAACACCATATCCGATGAATTTTCAATAACATTTTGGCATAATTGCGGACTAATTTCATTAATGGTGTGATCAATTGCTTCCTTGAGCTCCGGAATGGTCTGTGGATCATTGGCGTACACTTTTCCTTTCGGAAAACCCCAAAGGAAGGGTCTGCAATGAAACTTCGTCTGCAATAATTATGCGGTAACAATGCAGCAAGAGACAATTTCTATGCGTTGCTCGATTGTGTATTTCTCCATGATTAAACCTTAATACTTCCTGTTGCCAGTTTTTAAAGATTAGTACTTTGTGTTCGCCACAAAAAACAAATGGCGCGCAATTTAAGGGGTCTTCTCACTTGGACGCTGAAAAGGCTATTTTCAGTAATTTTTTTGATAGCTTTATATTATAGATATTTATATAAAAGTTGTTACACTTAATAAATATATTTTCGAAATACATAAAAAAAATTATTTATTTATTTAAGTTACAATTTATAGACGAAAATGGCAGTTAAAAAAGTTGTTGATGAAATCTCGGAGATGGATCATCCGAAAGAAAAAAATCAAATGGTTTTAGATTCAGTATGTTAAAAGCTATAGCGCATAGCATACGATTTTTGATATATGCAAAAATAATAAAAAGCCGGACATTAAAAAAAAAAAACAACAACAAAACGCGTGTTTTTTCACCGTTTTAGGCAAAAAAAATAGTAAATATCGGAATTGAAAAAATCATTGATATGCGCTATAGCTATAGTTGTGAGTAATATGTGGTTAAAAATTCATAAGGACCGTTTCAGTAGTTTCGAAGATTTTATCCACAAGCCGTCGAAAAACGTGTTTTTCGAGAAAAACGCGTTTGAAGTTTATTTGGGTTACATAAATACATACAAAAATATTTGAATGTATTTCGAAAATGTATTTATTAAGTGTAAAAACTTTTATATCAATATAAATAATATAAACCTATCAAAAAATTCAGGAAAAAAGCTTTTTTTAGCGTGTAAAGTGGGAAGACCCCTTAAGATCATTTTAAGACACCCTTTATAGATGTGGCTTCCCTTATCTTGTTTATTATGCCGTTCTCCATCAGATGGCGTTATCAGAACTACGTGCATGTAGCTCAAGATGGTAACGCAACTATGAAGAAATACTATAAGCAAGTTTGAAATTTAGTGTATGTCATTTCGCCGAAGTGTAAACAGCTTTTTCTTTCTTAGTGTTAAACATGTCAACTTTCCTGTCAAAAAAGAGTATTCGCGGGCAACTTTACTGTATTACTTTTTTTTGAAAAATCTGCAGCTGAATCACAGAGAATTCTTGTTGTGACTTACGGCGACTATGCTCGGTCGAAAACAACATGCACAGATTGGTTTAAACGTTTCAAAAACATTGATGTTGATGTGTCGAATTGGAGGCACTTCATGAAGACTCATGTCAGCCGCTAGCTGAACTTGCAGAATCATCAGGACTCACAGAGCAGTTTCACATTAGGATCACACCAAGCATACTACCCCTCCAAGACCAAGAGTATTCGCGGGCAACTTTGCTGCACCACTTTATTAAAAACAAAATCTGTAGCTGAAGCACACAGAATTCTTGTTGTGACTTACGGTGACCATGCTCTGTCGAGAACAACACGTAGAGATAGGCTTAGACGCTTCAAAAATGATGATTTTGATGTGTCGAATTGGAGGCACTTCATGAAGACTCATGTCAGACGCTAGCTGAACTTGCAGAATCATCAGGACTCACACAGCAGTTTCACATTAGGATCACACACAGGACTCACACGCAGTGTTACATTACGATCACACCACAGTTTCGAAACGTTTGAAAGCAGAAGGAATGATTTCTTTAAACAAAGCATTAATGTTTACGAAAGAAACAGCGAGAACTTATTCGACATCCCAATACGTGTCCAGGGCGAGCTTTTGCGAAAGACCCTCAAGCTTACTACCCCTCCAAGACTGTAGCATGCTACCCCTCCACGTTACTACCCCTCCAAGACTGGAGCATTCTACCCCTCCAAGACCAGGAGTATTCGCGGGCCACTTTGCTGCACCACTGTATTTTTTAACAAATCTGCAGCTGAAGCACACATACTTCTTGTTGTGACTTACGGTGACCATGCTCTGTCGAAAACAATACGCAGAGATTGGTTTAGACGCTTCAAAAATAATGATTTTGATGTGTCAAATTGGAGGCTCTTCATGAAGCCTCATGTCAGACGCTAGCTGAACTTGCAGAATTAGGACTCACACAACAGTTTCACATCATTAGGACTCACACAACAGTTTCACATTTGGATCACACCAAGCATGCTACCCCTCCAAGACCAGGAGTATTCGCGGGCAACTTTGCTGCACCACTTGATTAAAAAAAAATCTGCAGCTGAAGCACACAGAATTCTTGTTGTGACTTACGGGGACCATGTTCTGTCGAGAACAAGACGTAGAGATTGGTTTACACGCTTCAAAAATAATGATTTTGATGTGTCGAATTGGAGGCTCTTCATGAAGACTCATGTCAGACGCTAGCTGAACTTGCCGAATCATTAGGACTCACACAACAGTTTTACATTAGGATCACACCAAGCATACTACCCCTCCAAGACCAGGAGTATTCGCGGGCAACCTTGCTGCACCACTTGATTAAAAAAAAATCTGCAGCTAAAGTACACAGAATTCTTGTTGTGACTTACGGGGACCATGCTCCGTCGAAAACAACACGCAGAGATTGGTTTAGACGCTTCAAAAATAATGATTTTGATGTGTCGAATTGGAGGCTCTCCATGAAGACTCAAGTCAGACGCTAGCTGAACTTGCAGAATCATTAGGACTCACACAACAGTTTCACATTAGGATCACACCAAGCATACTACCCCTCCAAGACCAGGAGTATTCGCGGGCAACCTTGCTGCACCACTTGATTAAAAAAAATCTGCAGCTGAAGCACACAGAATTCTTGTTGTGACTTACGGGGACCATGCTCTGTCGAGAACAACACGTAGAGATTGGTTTAGACGCTTCAAAAATAATGATTTTGATGTGTCGAATTGGAGGCTCTTCATGAAGACTCATGTCAGACGCTAGCTGACCTTGCAGAATCATTAGGACTCACACAACAGTTTCACATTAGGATCACACACAGGACTCACACGCAGTCTTACATTAGGATCACACCACAGCTTCGAAACGTTTGAAAGCATTAGGAATAATTCCTATAAATAAAGCATTAATGTTTACGAACGAAACAGCGAGAACTTATTCGACATCCCAATACGTGTCCAGGGCGAGCTTTTACGAAAGTCCCTCAAGCATACTACCCCTCCAAGACTGGGAAGTTGTTGCAGTAATGGGATCTGTCTTGAGCTCCCTTACGGAATCGAAGCGAGTCGACCGTAATCCTCGAGCTTCTTAATCCCTCTCTCCTACACAGCCCGACGAAACTTCAGTTTCATCGAATTCCCTTGCTCCTTCGAACTCGCCCCCTCGCCTCCTTTCAGCTCGATGCATGTAGACATACCTCACCGACCCTTGTTTTCTCCACGGTTATCCACTTTTCTTTGTCCTTGTTTTACTTTTCCCGTGCTGCTCTCGGTTTTCCACGCGGGGGTTGAAATTTACGAGGAATTACCGCTCTGCGATTAGGACGAATCGATTTTCGGGATATACTTGGGTGATGATAAATTGGCAGTAATCATGCCTCTTGACGGGGAACGGAGAGGCTTTGGGACAAGCTGGAAGAGACGGTTCTGTGTTTGGACGAGGAACTTCCGGGACTCCACAATATGGCTACCAATTTTGATTGTGAAACGCTGCGATGAAGAACTCCATTTTTTCGTGTTGTTCGATCAGCCGAGAAGGAACGACACTTTTATGCTCACTTTGGAAAAATGCCGGGAGAATTTCGTCTGTAAAATCAACCTGAGAAGGGAAGTAGATGCGAAAAGCGAGTTCGAACGGATACGGTCCCCATGTTTTTATCCCGCGAATGCAGCTCGACGATATCACGAACTCGATATTATTTCAGCCGGAAAGAGCTGGACCAAGCCTCCGGGCAAAAACATCCGGTGTGCACGATGGATCTCAAAAAAAGGAAAAAAATACCTTGACCCGCGTATCGAGAGAAACGGCCAAGGCGACTCAGCGTCAAGTTAATATTTACGAGAAATTCTCGAAAGAAAATATGTAAGGGTGCAGCGCAAAGAATGCACAGAGAGAAATCTTCTCGCGAGAGCTTGTCTTTTCCGCTGTATGGAAGGAGAGAAAAGGGGGGGAGAGAGAGAGAGAGAGAAGTTTTTATTTATTAAGGAAATTTGTGCCTCGCGTTTTGTACTTGGAAATTCTTCCAAGAGTTATGAGAAGCGTCTACGATACTTTTCCTCGAGGTTTAAAGATAAAAAGTTGTTTGTTACTTTTCTCCTCTGACGAGAGAGACCAGAGAGAAATGGGCTAGAAGAAAAAAAAAGGCAAGAGGGAGCTTTCGACGAATCTGTCGTTTGTTGTAACAGAATTTCTCGAGTGTTTGACGTTTTCCTTTAAACTCGATCACGTAATTTATAAGTTTCGAGAGCTTTCGTTCCTCCGAGACTCGGATGAACTTTCTTTTTTCTCTGCCCCTTTCTTTATTTGAGGCGAAAGAGCTTTCGACCTCACGGATCATCCGAGGAGAAACGTCTGACCCATGGATTTTCATTCCCCTCGCGGCGTTTGCTTGTTCGGAGCTCTCGCTCTTCATTTATTTCCGCAGACAGCTCTTTATACCTATACCTATATACAGGGTGTCCTGTTATTAATGGATGATTGTGCAACTGTCGATAGGTCGGATCATGTCCTACTATATTCAGTTTAGAAAGTCTCATGATTTTCGAGATAAAAATCATCTGCTTTTGGCTTTTCGCATGCCATTTCTACAAATGATAACTTTTTTGGTAAATATTAACAAGTGGGGCTCCAGCTAGAAAAGGGGTTTAGAAATTTTGTACCGAGTCGATGTATTTCGGGGCACTTTGTTTATAATATTTAAGTTGGGGGAAGACAATGTCAACCCTTATTTCAACCCCCAAACGTTTTCTTTACTTTTTTAAAGGTATGGAGGAAACGGGTTTGGTAATATCAAGTGGGTCAAACGACATGGGTTTGGGTTTGTTTGGGTACAAGTCAAATTAGAGTAAGCATACAGGAAACGTCTTTCAAAAATCGAATATTTTCCGGAAATATTTTTTTTTCTTAATAAAATACCCATCCCCCATCATAAAAACATATTTTCGTACTGCAGAATAGCTCCGAAGACGTGAAATTTTTTTTGGTGCCGATTAGGGCTGGAGCCCCACTTGTGAGTATTAAAGTTAAAAAAAGTACACTTGGTTATTTGTTATGTCTAGAAAAGTCTTCTTTTTAACCTTGAATGTTAAGGAAATGCAGAATTTTCATACAGCCCAATTCGAACATCTGACTTTTATAGCCTGCGGTTTTTTTCCTTTTTCACACCTTTCGATGATCTTCTTTGGAAAAAAAAAATTGTCGCGAAAACTGCGAGCGGTCAAAAAATATTCAGAGGTCGCTCAAGCCTTCCGAAAATTCAAATTTTCATTTAAAAATGGATTTTTTTTCGTCCATCTCTCATTCATAAATTTTACGCTTTATAATTTTCATATTAACTTCGCGAAAGTTCTAGCCGGCCAATGAATATTTAGTGGTAGCTCGAGAGCTTCGAAATTTCCAATTTTCGCCAATTTTTTTTTTACTCTTCTTACTCATAAATTCGACGCTTTGCAAAGTTTTTAAAACAATCCTTTTTTCTTTATAAACAAATCTTTCAAATTTACCTCACACTTCTAATCCAAGAACTATATATAATCTTTGTTCTCATAAAATAATTCTTTAAAGCTCTTGTCCGTAAACAAAATTATAGGTCGTTTTATTCGTAAAACTGAAATGGCAGCTGTTTTCCGCGCATCGTAATACGTCCCACAGTTGGTCTCGTTAGTCAAACTGCAGACCAATGGCAGCTGTACTCTGTGACGGGCGACGCCATAATACAATAATATATAATAATACATAATAGTACATAATAACACATATCGTCTAATTGGTGTTTGTTACAATTTGTTATAATAAATTAATCAGAAAATGTAACACTTCGCTGTTTATTTTGTTTTTATGCTACGAGCGAATTATAGTGCATGCGAGATTTATATTTTGGCGGAAATGGTAAATTTCGAAAATCTTGAACGACCACTAAATATTCATTGGCCGGCTAGAGCTTTCGCGAGGTTAATTTAAAAATTATAAAGCGTAAAAGTCATGGGTGAGAAGTGGACGAAAAAAAAAATCGATTTTTTAATGAAAATTTGAATTTTTAGAAGGCTTGAGCGACCTCTAAATATTTTTTAACCGCACGCAGCTTCGGCGACATTTTTTCTTTTTCTTCAAAGAACATAATTGGTCAGTGAGAAAAAGGAAAAAAAATAAAGCTCAAATTTGTGCCACCCTAATATATATATATATATATATGTGCTGCATCAGGAACGGGACTCTCTCCTGGGGTGCTAAAACCGCTTGAATTCTTCGCGCTATCCACATCGACTTATTATTTTTATCACACCCGAGACGTCCGTGCTCTCGGAGCTCCGTGCTCGAAAATTAAATAACGCTACAGCGAATCGACTGAAAATTTCTCTCGAAGTGAGAAAAACAAACGCCAAGAAAAAATAAAATTTCATCAGAGCTTGTCGTTTGGATTACGATGATTATGCAATCATTAATCGTCCAATTATTAATGATTCTCCACAGAAATTTGTCGCTGCAAGAAAAAATAACAATTGTGAAAAAATGCCCCAGCTATTCCCCGTTAGATGTTTATTTCTATTCTATTCTCGTACGGGGGAATAAAAAAACCTGATGTGCCTCGAGGTGGCGCCGTATTTATTTTTCTTGCAATATAGTCGATTATTTATTCAGCTGGATCTCTCGGGGCTGGAGAAAAGATGATCGGTGAACCGTATATAGATGGGGAGAGGAAGAGTGAGGGGGAGAGAAGGGAGAACCGAAGAAGGATAAAATAAGAACGGAGTTATCGTAAAAATCAATATGTATATATATATATATATATATATATTGAAAGAGAGAAAAAGAGAGATCGAGAAAACTTCTGAGTCGATCGGTCGTCGAAACGTCGATCAAGCAGTTGGCCCCACGCTTGACTCCCATAGTCATCCGTCAGGATCGGGCTCAGCCCTCAAAAAAATAAAAACATAATAAAATCCTCGTTCACCCCAACGGTCCCGAGGGTCACGAGAGTTTGTGCATATTTCATGCCGATGGGATTCACCAACTTTTCTCACATCCTTGCACTCCTTTCCCTCGGATCGCTCAATAAAAAGGAACCCCAGGTTT
The DNA here is from genome assembly GCA_963210295.1 of Ophion ellenae. Taxonomy (NCBI): domain Eukaryota; kingdom Metazoa; phylum Arthropoda; class Insecta; order Hymenoptera; family Ichneumonidae; genus Ophion; species Ophion ellenae. The sequence continues at coordinate 27,953,738 of OY723395.1, forward strand.
CGCAAAAAAAGGGACGAGAACGATAGATTGAAAAGTACCCTGGACTTCGCGGTTCTCGCATTAATTTTTTATGAGGATCGAACCAAATCGCAAACGATCAATTGAAAAGCTAATTTGAGATAAGGATCGTATGTACCACATATATAAAAATATATACGAGTAGAACGATAGTGACTGGGGAACAAAAAGAAATCGACGGGCGAGCTGGTTATCAGTTAAGTGGAAAAACGTGAGTTTTACGAACGAGTGAAAAGCAGTGATAGAACGTGGCTACATATGCGTGTATACGTATATGATTGTATACTTTCTCATCTATACATATACGCACCCCTATATATATATATATATATATATATATATATATTTAGTACATAGGTACTAAAATACATGCACAAAGATCAGAGGATCTCTCTGTGGTTGTTACTGGCGGGGCCTCTGACCGATGTATTCTTTTCTTGGCTGAGTCCAACCGAGCGCTTGCGCCTACGGGACAGTATCGCTACCCAGCCACAACTACCCCAGTACGGACTTGAGAACGTTGCGAGGGTTGAGCCACTGATGCTGATCGAAGAGCGGAAGGAAAAATGGTTGTAAAAATAAAACGCAAGCAGTACGCCCTGTTTTATGCGTGTGTATACATCTATGCACACGCCGAAAAGAGGGTGAACAAATTCGAACAAATTTTGAACAAGGGTGAAACCAATTTCGGCTTGGAAAAGACCTGAAACTGGGATGAGAGCTGTTTAAAATAAAATAAAATAAAAAAATAGACAATGAAAGAACAAAATGAAAAAGAACATTGATCGGTGTAAAGAACGATTTATTAAGGGGTTGTGCCTAGTTGTGACTGTCGAAAAAATACTTTTTTCGAAACCGATATCTTTTGACAGTAAATCGTCTTATGAATGATCCCTGAAAATTTCAAGGTGATCGGATGAAAATTGATAGATTCGAAGGTTGTTGTGTTGATGCCAGTCGGAAAGCTCGGAGAGTTGTTCGAAATTTTGAAGGCTTATTTCTGGAAAGTACATTTTCAACGTTGAAAGGAGAATATTTCAAAAACTACTGCATCGATTTTCGGGAAAATTTTGGGGCTGTTTCTAGATGTGAAAATATCGTATTTGACGAAAGGATTTTTTTCGCCCGATGCATACTTTTTATTTGATGAACGAGAAATGCTCATTTTTTTGCAGAAATCAAGACTATCACTTAGAACGCGCGTAACTTTTTTGAATTTGATATTTTGGAAATTCCTCAGATTGATCATAGAATAAACTAGTATACTAACGAAATATGTTTGTTTTTTTGAGTTGAGATAACCTGGTCTAGAAAATCTTATTGTTTGACGCAAAAGACATTTTCGAGGAGTGGGCATCAGCTGTCAATCGATTATAATTAATACATTTTTGCGCGAAAAAATTACAGTCTTCTTAACATGATGCTTTTTCAAATACCTAATTTTTGTAGAAATTTATAGTCGCGATTTTCTAAAAAAAAATAAAAAATAAGCTGCTTTCGACTTTTACAACTAAGCGTAATCCGTTAAGGGGTCTCCTCAGTTTGGACGCTAAAAAGGGTATTTTCATGAATTTTTCAATATGTTTATATTATAGATATTGATAAAAAAACTGTTACACTTAATAAATACGCTTTCGAAATACATTTTAAAAAAATTCAATGTATTTATGTAACCCAAACAAACTATAAACACGTTTTTCTCGAAACAACGTTTTCGACGGCTTGGTGATAAAATCTTCGGAACTACTGAACCGATCCTTATGAAATCTTAACCACATATTTTGTCCAATATAGCTATAGCGCATATCAAGGATTTTTAAACATTTTCATATTCACTATTTTTTTTGCCAAAAACGGTGAAAAAGCATTTTTTTTTGTTTTTTCGAAAAATGTGCGCCATTTTGTTATTTTTGCATATATAAAAAATCGTATGATATGCACTATAGCCATTAACATACTGAATCTAAAACCGTTTGATTTTTTTTGTTTCGGATGATCCATCTCCGAGATTTCATCAACAGCGCAGACCTACAACTTTTAAGGAAATTTTTTTAACTACCATTTTCGTCTATTAATAGTGACTTAAATAAATAAATCATTAAAAAAAAGTATTTCGAAACAACTTTAATATTAATATCTATCAGGTAAACCTATGAAAAAAATTCATGAAAATATATTTTTTTAGGGTCTAAAGTGAGAAGACCCCTTAAAGCTGCGCTAAAAAGAAAAAAAAAACAACGATGTTTTCGATCGAAATACATTGATCGAGGGTGGGTAATTTTCAAGCGGAACACACGAGCTCTATCCTCTGTGAAATTCTCGCAATGCAAAAGCTTTTCGTGAACCAATCGACGAGACTTGTCGATAACGATATCGCGAAAAGCACATTGCTTCATTGGATCGGTTGTTCATTCGAGTTCTATAATTGCGAGGCCGTTTTGTGAAGAGGGATCAATTAAAAACAAGAAGAAAAAACGAGTGGCGAATTGCGGTGAGACGGTGAGGTGTATACACGAGTGTTTTTGGAGCGCGAAAGCTCATCCGCACGTATATACGCGGAGATCGGTGAGCGAAGAGCAGGGTTGCTTTGGCCTTTTCCGTGAATAGACACGAGCCCGCGGTGAAAAAGAGTGCGCGCCGTGCACCGGCGGGACAAGGTGTGAGAGAGCGGAGACGAAATGGAAAAGCTCTGTGCGCGTGTCCGTGTGCAAGTGTCCATGTGCGTGCGGTATGACGTCACTGGGTCGCTCGGTGTGACGGCCTCTATGTGGGTTATGACGCAGAACACGGTCCATGCGACCATATACGTACATAACCTACATATATACGCATATATAGATGTATACATGCAAAAGCGGAGCACAGAGTGCCAGCAGGTTACCCCGAGTAGATTCATATTCCTTCGAGATGGACGAAGCGCGCAAGCTCGGGCTCAAGCGCGCAGGCGGTCTTGTAAACAGCTCCAGGGGTGTTTGCACAAGTGCGAAGTTCGCAGTCTTCAGCCGTGTTGCCTCGGTGTCTTCCATGGCATTTCCACCTCGACGAAATCCACTTCCGGATGACCACCCAGCGCACACACGCCTGATGGCAACGAACGGGCTTTGAAAGAGGCAGCTGTTTGGTGGTGTTACACGGACGATGAAAAGACGCAGATGTTCGGTAACCGACTACTCGTCAATGGCGTTGGTGCACGTAGAATCGCCAAAACGATGCTAGTTGGTCACTGGAGTGATGCTGCTTTTTGGAGAGCAGGGAACGATAGCCGGAGGGAGCCATTTCATGGGCGATGAGAAGCAGTGGCATTTGGGTAACTTACTAGTTGTTACTAGCATTGGTCCAGTAGGATTTTGAATCACCAAACCGACGGTAGTACGTTACTGAAGTGCTGCTGCTTGTTGCTGAGCAGGGAACAATAGCCCGAGGGTGCTATTTCATGGGCGATGGGATGCAGTAGCATTTTGGTAACTGCCTAGTTGTTACTAGCATTGGTCCAGTAGGATGTTGAATCACCAAACCGGTGCTAGTAGGTTGTTGCAGAGCTGCTGCTATTCGCTGCGCAGGAAATGATAGCCTGAAGGTGCCATTCCATGGCTGATGAGAAGCAGTAGTATTTCGGTAACTTACTAGTTGTTACCAGCATTGGTCCAGTACGATGTTGAATCACCAAACCTATGGTAGTACGTTACTGAAGTGCCGCTGCTTTTTGGTGCGCAGGGGACGATAGCCCGAGGGTGCCATTTGATGGGTGATAAGAAGCAGTGGCATTTGGGTAACTTACTAGTTGCTACTAGCATTGGTCCAGTAGGATGTAGAATCACCAAACCGATAGTAGTGCGTTACTGAAGCGCTGCTGTTTGTTGCTGAGCAGGGAACGATAGCCCGAGGGTGCTATTTCATGGCCGATGGGATGCAGTAGCACTTTGGTAACTGCCTAGTTGTTACTAGCATTGGTCCAGTAGGATGTTGAATCACCAAACCGGTGCTAGTAGGTTGCTGAAAAGCTGCTGCTTTTCGCTGCGCAGGGGATAAAAGCCTGATGGTGCGATTTCATGGGCGATAAGATGCAGTGGCATTTGGGTAACTTACTAGGTGTTACTAGCAGTGGTCCAGTAGGATATTGAATCACCAATCCGACGGTAGTACGTTACTGAAGTGCTGCTGCTTGTTGCTGAGCAGGGAACGATAGCCCGAGGGTGCTATTTCATGGGTGATGGGAAGCAGTAGCATTTCGGTAACTGCCTAGTTGTTACTAGCATTGGTCCAGTAGGATGTTCAATCACCAAACCGGTGCTAGTAGGTTGCTAAAGAGCTGATCCTTTTCGCTGCGCAGGGAGCCTGAGGGTGCCATTTCATGGGCGATGGGAAGCAGTAGCATTTCAGTAACTCATTAGTTGTTACTAACATTGGTCCAGTAGGATGACGAATCACCAAACTGAACCTAGTACGTTGCTGAAGGGCTGCTGCTTTTCGCTGCGCAGGGAGTGGTAGCCTGAGAGTGCCATTTCATGGGCGATGGAAAGCAGTAGCATTCCGGTAACTTACTAGTTGTTACCAGCATTGGTCCAGTAGGATGTCAAATCACCAAACAGATGGTAGTATGTTACTGAAGTGCTGCTATTTTTTGCTACACAGGGAACGATAGCCTGAGGGTGCCATTTCATGGGTGATCAGAAGCAGTGGCATTTCGGCAACTTACTAGTTATTACTAGCATTGGTCCAGTGGGATGTTGAATCACCAAACCCAAAGCTGTTATCATCATTGTTCCATTAAAATCTCGAATCACCGAACCGATCCTACCAGGTTACTGAAACGCCGTTAATTATTTTCTTCATGGCTTCCTGGCCTAACGCAAGGACCCAACCCTGCAAAAGATCAGTGTACTCTCCAACGGTCCTGCTAACTGTCACTTTATTATCTTAACCTTCCGGCGATTCATCACGCGGACCTTAGTGGAAGTAAACCGTCGAAGTTTCATCAAAAAATAATCTTCCTTGCCGACTGAGTCCTCGGAAATTCTCGCGCACAATCTTCGAAACTTGCCGAGCAAGAACAGTCAAGCTGGATCTTGGTTATGCGCGAAAATGTTGCGTAACTTCGATACGGGGGATGGAGTTATGGGGTAGATAGAGTATTCTCATTGACCCTAGGGAGTGCGCGTCGAGTAAATTTCACCGGCTGTATATACGTAGATGCATGTAAATGTATGCACGAATGTGTGCGTATCTGTCCAAGTATACATACCGTCGAGCATGTATCTTAAATGAGATTCAAAAGCCAGGAAGCGTGCCGAGTTTAATTATGAACCTTAATTATATGGCTGGATGAGAGAGCTCGAGCTGGAATTCTGTGGTCGCAAGCCTCATTGCGGTTTACTCGGTGCAGTACCGTGTGCAGTAAACAAGAGGCGTAAACAGTCGAGACTTCCTCGTAAGAGGGATAATAGAATAAGTAACAATTACCTCGCGTTCGGGTATTCCTCCTCCCTTTCCCGCGTTTCTCTTTACTTTTTTCTCGATCAAGCGCCCAGCTGATTGCTGGACGGGACTATCCCCCTGCCTTCGAGACGTTTCGAAGTTTGAGAGTAAAAAATAAGTAATTAATGGAAAAAGGATAATAAAAATCCTACGTTTGGTTGGTCGACGGGCAACAGGATTCTCGCGGGGTGGGGGGGGGGGGGGGCGTAAAGCTTTCAAGGAAAATGAGTACATTGGCCTGCGCTGGAGACTGCGTCGAGTCAAGCTGGATAATCCGGCATCGTCTCAGGGGCTGTTTGCACGAGCTTTCCTTCTTACCCCCTTCGGCTCGCGACATGGGAATATAGTCTCACCCTAGTCAAGACTCTGAAAAAAACGAACGAGCGTCCGGAGATGGGAGTGAGATGAGAGCATGGAAAGATGATGCGGAAAGTCGGGAGCGGAGGAAAGGAAGGTGACAGGAGGGAGATAAAGGGAGGAAAAAGCTCAGTGGAGACTAAGACTTTGAAGTCTAAAGGCCTGCGGTATTTAAGAAACGACGAGCGGTATTGCTCGCCCACCCCCCCCCCCCCCGGCCTCTTAAGCCCTTCTATTCTCGTGTGTAGGGATGATGCGGTGAATACACACGAGTATACGTGTACGTGTGATGGTAGATAAAGCGAGGACGCCGGAACCGGATACGTCGACGATTATGAGCTCTCCCGGCGGCGAGCTAGCTTTTTTCGCCCCATTCTACGCCGGAAATTTTTCACCCAATATATATATATATATATATATATATATATATATATATTTATATATATATATGCGTGTGAGTGTATATCGTTAAGGCGGGATATACATTTACAACGATCAAAAAATCGGTTTCTTTTTTTTTTCTTTAAACGATACAACTATATATGTAGAATATTTTCCCAAAGTTTCAAAGCGAAATTCGAAAAACTTCAAATGTTACAGCCCGTCAACGCTGTGCCACACCGCTCGGATTCGGAGCGGGCGTGAACTTCAAACGCGTTTTTCTCAAAACTGCATTATCGAAATTGGCGTGCCGGATTACTCAAAAACTATTAAGCCGATTGAGTTGAAACTTGGTAGAAATATTGATAATATTGGTACCTTCTACTTGACGAAAATGGTTTTTGAAAAATTGAAAAAAAAACTACTTTTTTAATGTACATTTTATAGAAATGTTGCGTGAAATGTTGATTTTTTTTGTAAATGCATGCCATTTTTTTAAATTTGCTAACTGCTAACTGAAAAAATGTTTGAACTTTTTTGCAAATAAAAGGCTACGATGAATTAATTCAAAAAAATTGTTTTGTATACTTAAATATACTATTAAAGTATACATAAAGTTTGATAAGTGTAGAATAATTATTTCTTTGTGTGAAAATTTTTTCAATATTGTTAATTCTTTTTCCTGTCTAAATGTATATCTCGCCTTAAAGCCACTCTAGAGGCTGAAAAAATAGGCTTTTTGGGGATTTTTTTCAGAAAAACTACAAAATATAGCGAGATTACAAAAAAGGGTGTTTATCATATATATCAGTGACTGTATACAATAATTTTTTTGAATGGATCAATTTCAACTTGCTTTTTTCAAGTTGGCCGGACATCTCAGACAATTTTCAACCGATTCATTTAAAATGTTGAATGTATCTTGAAAAATACATTGTCTATTGGAGTACGTAGGATTTTCTTTTATATTGCACAGTTCATTTGTTATTAATAAGTATCTGACTTTAGATTATCTGATTTTTTAGGAACATTTTTCACTTCCTACTTTACAAGTGCGCCATTTGGCGAAAAATCAATATATCAAAAAATCCTACGTACTTCTATAGCAGTTATTATATATAATCGAAAAAAATGAATTGGCTCATTATAATTAAAAAATTACAGGAGCTGTTGTGCGGGCGTGGACCCTAGAAAAATGTCGACGTCATCGTAAAAACGCTGCACGGCCGCCATTTTGGAATTAATCGCTTTAAAAAATTATTGTATACAATTACTGATATGTATGATAAACCCCCTTTTTTGTAATCTGAATTTATTGGTGGTTTTCCTGAAAAAAAAATCTCCAAAAAGCTTATTTTTTCTCCCTCTAGAGTGGCCTAAGGCCTTAACGCACTACGGAAAAAATATTACCCTTCTCGCGTTTCGTTTGACGAACACCGTTCAATTGTTTCTGCCGTTCTCCGCCGTTGATTGGCTCATTTCAGGCCCTCACTTTAAGAGGGTATGCCTAGTTGTAGTAGTCGAAAAATCACTTTTCTCTAATGTTATTATTTTGACAGTATATTATTTTATAAATGTTTCCTGAAAATGTCAAGGTGATCCGATAAAAATTGACATACTTATGGGCTGTTACGTTTACGAAAACTGTAAACGCTTTTTTCTCGAAAGCACGTTTTGAAAGTCGGTGATGGGATTTTCATCCCACACTTGGTAATTTTTATCCCACCTTTTGGTGAGCAGATCGCACAGCACAGGGCCGCAAGGCTAAGAAGATAATTTTGAAAATCAGCCGATTAAAAGCGATCATTAGAATGAATAGTTTTATGATCATTGCAAATTGAACTCTCCCATCCACATGTATAAAGTTTGGACGAAAAACACGACACGAAAGAAAACAACCACCCCTTTAGCTAAGGGTTTGAAAGTTCTGGCTGTCGTGTCCTACGACTTCCAAGAGTCGCCTCGTGCCTCCACGATTCTGCATCGATCCGCCACCAGATTCATAAATATTTCAACGATTCGTGAATTTTCAGGGGTGATTCCTCATGCGATTCGGTAAAATCTGCAGTGTCATTACCTCCGTTTCACCTCGTGCCATTTTCGCGAAAGTACGTTTTGGCAAACCGCTTGCGAAAAAGGGGGGGTCGGGAGTTGGGCGTTACGTGACATCTCTGGTCTCATGATATTCGATGACAGGGCACCGTTACATCATTTTTATTTCGGTGCTGCCAGGTATATCTGATCGCTGAGGGCCTTCTCAATTTATGGACAAGAGACACAAGACCGGGGACGAATAAACACGAGGTTGCGGTTGAAATCGAGAGATTCATTTCTGTCCTAAAGCTCTTTTGAACATTCGATATTTTCGATTCTGACCTGAAGTCTTGGATGTTACGAATATTGATGTCTATTCATATATGTATACACAGGGTGTCCTCTTATAAATGGCAAATCCTGCAACTGTCGATAGGTCAGATCATGTCCCACTATATGCTGGTATTTCAGTTTAGCAAAAGTCCTACAGTTTTCGAGATCAAAATCACCTGCTTTTGGTTTTTCGCATGACATTTTTACAAATGATAACTTTTTTTACAGCGTTAAAAAAAAGACTCTTAGGTATTTGTTTTATCTAGAAAAGTCTTCTTTTCAGCCTTAAATGTTAAGGAAACTTCATGAAAAAAGATCTCATGCAGAATTTTCACACCAACCAATTCGAACATCAGACTTTGATAGCCTGTGGTGTAAAGAAAATTCACTACGCATATCGTGGTAATTACTTTAAAAAGTTGCTTAGTTGTTGTCGATTCGTATCATTTGTAGAAATGGCATGCGAAAAACTAAAAGCAGATGACTTTTTTTAAAAATAACATAAAGTCCAAAATCTCGAGAACCGTTGGACTTTTATTAAACTGACATTCCAGCAAATAGCCGGCAGGTCTGGACATAACAGGATACCCTGTATACAGGGTGTCCGTCTTATCTCTGCCACTCGAAATAACACGGTAATTATCGACGTCACAAACAAATTTTCCAGATAAAAGTTGTACGGGGTGAAGGGGGCCATCAAGAGTGACCAATTTTTTTTTTATTTCGGTGGAGGCAATGACGCACAGTGAAGGTTACCTCCATTTTTAAAAAAGGAATGGCACTTTGTTTTCAACCATGTTGTGGAGCACCTCAAGCCGCGTAAAAACATTAGCGGGTCAAAATCGTTCAAGGTCATTCAAGGTCAATACCGATTATACAAATCTGAATATCTCGGATCACTATCAAATGTTTGGTAGTGATTCGAGTTATTTAGGTTTGTATTTCATTTTAATAGGTGTTCGGAATGACCTTGAACGACTTTGACCCCCTAATGTTTTTTATGCGGCTTGAGGTGCTCCACAAGATGGTTGAAAAAAGTGTACCATTCCATATTAAAAAGTGGAGGTAACCTTCACTGTGCGTCAGCGCCTCCACCGAAATAAAAAAGATTCGTCGCATTGGATGGCCTCCTTCACACCGTACAACTTTTGTCTGGAACATTTTTTTGTGACGTCGATAATTACCGAGTTATTTCGGGTGACAGAGATAAGAGGGACACCCTGTATATATATTGATATACATATATAGATATGTATGAAATCCATCGAAGAATCTTCGGTCAGGGAGTAGCGCAATTTGTACCAGCCGGTACGAGCTGGCTTCTTCATGCGCACCCATTTTGGCCTCGTGCGAAGCGTTCCTTCACCCGATATGCCCCATATCCCAGATTTTCTATTTTATCCCCGCCGCCATGGCCCGGCATCGAGCTAAAGATATCGCGGATAATCGTTCGCCGTTACGACCGATAGTCATTCAATGGATCAGCCGAGCACATGCCGAATGAGGTATTTCACGAGTATCGAGCAACCGCAGTCTTGAGATGTTCTTGGATTTTCTCGAGTCCCTGCCGAGTCGATTGACAATTTTTAACGGACTACATCTACCTAGGTGGGTCAAAAAATTGAATTTTCCGAAAATATTTTTATTCCATAGTATCACCATTTAGCTATATTCCCTGAAATTTTCATTGAAATATTTCTGAAATTGAACTCGAAACATTATTTTCAAAGTCGGTGGACATGATATCTCGAGAACCACTAGATGGATTATTCCCAAATTTACAGAAGATACGACGAGGAATATGGGAAGGTCGTTGACGATCTCACTTTTTTCAAATCGATTTTCATTTTTCAATAGTTAAGTAAAAACGACCATTTGTTTCATATATTTTGTATGCTCGAGTTTCAATTCGTCGCCACGGTGTTAAAAATAGATGATTTGAAAAATAAACGATCGTCAACGACTCGTATTTATTGTTAACTTGGATAATCCGTTTGGTTTTTATATTTCAAATGGACCGTTTAAGCTGCACAGTGTCCACCGTCAAATGTCACGAAAAAATGTCATCATCTGCCGGCGACCATGTTTTTATTGTTTTTCTGTATCTTTTGGTGATTATTTTAAAAGGCTCCCAATATATGTATCTTTTAAAAAATGCATTTCTTTTACACCAACCGTTTCCCTGAAAAAAAAATCGGAGTCTCGCCATTTTTTTCGGGCCTCTAGGTAGGTGTAGCCCCTTTTCTTGTTTTTACAAATTGCAGCAGGCATTTTCGTCAACTTTGTGGCGTGGAATATTTTCATTTGCTTTTGATTGTCTCTTGGTGTAGTGGTTGAAAACTTCATTGGTGAGTTGGGTGCGGAAAGTGTCTTTTTTCCGTAGCAATTTATCGAGTCAACACCCTTACGGCTGGGGAAAAAGGGATGGGAAAAAAGAATTGGTAAATATGCCTCGAGTTCGACGAGATGTCGTCACGTCGAACGTCATCGGTTCAAGTACACGTATAAATGATGTATATGCGTGTGTGGGTGTGTGTGCATACGTATAAAGTATGCAGTATGTAAAGGGGCTGAGGGTGCACGGGTCCACGCACAGGGAGCTCATTAAAGCTCTCCCTCGCTATGTAGGAAGAGCTTTCGTAGTCATAGAGCAGCGCGCTGAGCCACTCCGGATCCGGGAAATTGTAGTGCAAATACGCGACATCCGGGTCCGCGAGCTTTCTCTCTCCCTTCCGCCATCTCGCTCCCTTTCTCTCTCCCTTCCGCCATCTCGCTCCCTTTCTCTCTCTTGCTCGTCCTACCTCTTTCCTTCCTCCTGCCTTCATCCCTTTGCGTTGCGAGTTCAACAGGGGATATTTGCAGAAAAGAACTTTTTATACATCTTCGTGTCTCCCATAATAGTCGACTCTTCTTTCACTTCATTCTCTTTTTTCCTATTTTTCCGTCAAACTTTCTCTTCACTCGCGTTTCTCCTCCCCCCTCCCCCTTTTTGTGTGGCTCTTCTGTCTTGTCCGAGTATTTGCACAGCAGGACTGAATGTTTTATCATTTTCCGAGCTATCAATGACGTTCGACGTGGATTTCCGTCAACGTTGTCCCTTTGAACTTCCATTTATCTCGTACGTTTACTTTATTTCTTCAAAGGCAGAAGTTTTTCGAACGAAAAGAAAAAACACTTTGCACTCGACGACCTGCAAACATTTAAGGGGCGAGATATCTTTGGGCGAGGAAAAAAATTGCTGATTTTCATGTTTTTTTTTCTCAAAGGGATGATTTCCTCACCATTTGTTAGTTTTATAGTATGTTTTATTACTATTTTTATCTGGTACATGGTATTCTTTTTTTTATCGGTTATTAAAAATGGCAAAGGTATGTCACGGTCATCTGAACTGCATTTTCAAAACTGGCGTGACGTATAGCTAAAAAACTAATCGACCAATTCTGACGAAATTTGGTATAAATCTTCCTAACTTTATTGTCTAAAACATGAACCTGAAATTGTTTTTGAAAATTGAAACAGAAAGAATTTTTTTTATTGAAAATGTAGCATTTTTTTTGGAAAATCAATTTTCTTGTTTCATAGCGTACCATTTAATCGATATTCAACATTTCTCACCTTTTCTTGGTTCATATTCTGTGTATGAGTATTAATAAAAGAAAAGCCATCGTCGGCTTTTTTTCGGATTAATCCCGCCGACGCTATGTGTCACGCCGTTGGACAACATCCACCGCAACCCGTTTAGAAGACCGTACCATACGTCCGCAATTTCGAAAGATTAATAATTTAAAAAATACCATGTAGGAGCCAAAAGTGGTAATAAAACATACCCCAAGTCTCAAAAATGGGGAAGAAATCTTTCCTTAAAAAAAAAAAATCATAAAAATCGGCAATTTTTTCATCGCTTAAAGGTACATCCCCCCGTCAATTGCAAAGAAATACCGTCTTTTCGAGTACGATATAATTGGTTACGTTCAAGTGCTGTGGTGGTGTCGAGGCCATTGGACAATATGATATTCTACTTTATTACTACTTTTAGCTGGTACATGGTATTCTTTTTTTATCGGTCTTTAAAAATGGGAAAGGTCTGTCACGGTCTTCTAAACTGTAGTTTGAAAACTGGCGTGACGTATAGCTACAAAACTAATCGACCGATTCTCATGAAATTTGGCAAAAATCTTTCTGACTTTATTATCTAAAACATGAACCTAGATGTTTTTGAAAATTAAACCCGGAAAAACATTTTGATGCAAAATGTAGCCATCTTTTTCGGGAAATTCAATTTTTTTGTTTCCAAGCGTACCATTTAATCGACTTTCAACATTTCTCACTTTTTCTTAGTTCATATTCTGTGTATGAGTATTAATGGAAGAAAAATCTTCATCGGTTTTTTTTTCAGATGAATCCCGCTGACGCTACGTGTCACGGCGTCTGTCAACATCCGCCGCAACCCGGTTAGAAGACCGTGCTATACCACGGCAGTTTTTGAAAATTAATAATTTAAAAAAATACTATATAGCAACCAACAGTAGTAATAAAACGTACCCCAAGACTAAAAAATTATGAAAAAATCTTTTCTTAAAAAAAAAATCATGAAAATCAGCAATTTTTTTCTGACTTAAACGTACTTCCCCCACTCAATTGCAAAGAAATACCGGCTTCTCGAGTACGATATAATTGGTTAGGTTCGAGTGCTGTGGTGGTGTCGAGGCCATTGGAAAATATTATATTCATGCTAATTTCTGAATGGAGCAACCGGTGGCACGACGTAAAAATCACCAAACACAAATAACAAGTCTTTAAAAATGGCGGAGGTATAGCACGGTCATCTAAATTGCAGTTTCAAAACTGGCGTGACGTATAGCTACAAAACTAATCCACCGATTCTGATGAAATTTGGCACAAATCTTTCTGACTTCATTGTCTAAAACATGAACCTAAATGTTGTCGAAAATTAAAACCGAAAGAATTTTTTATTGCAAACCATAGTCATTTTTTTTCCGAAAAATTCAATCTTTTTGTTTCCAAGCGTACCATTTAATCGATTTTCAACATTTCTCACTTTTTCTTGGTCCATATTCTGCGAATGAGCCAAAAGTAATAATAAAACATACCCCGAGTCTAAAAAACGATGAAGAAATCGTTCATAAAAACAAAAAATCATGAGAAAATCTGCAATTTTTTCCTCGCTTAGAGTTACCTCCCAACGTCAATTGCAACGAAACACTGTCTTTTCGAGTACGATATAATTGGTTGGGTTGGAGTGCCGTGGTGGTGTCGAGGCTATTGGAAAATATGATATTCTCGCCAATTTCGTAATGGAGCATCCGGTCGCGCGACGTACAAATCCCCAAACACAAATAACAGGTCTGGTAACGCGGGTGCATACACGGGATTTCACGAGTTTGCAGCCGTGATGGCAGCGAGATTAGCATCGAATGATCGCGTTAATAAAATCAGTAATGGGCACGGATTGGCCGTTCAATCACTGCTCGCTAATGTCCCCTGCCTCGGTCCATACATTCGGACGTCCAATCGTCTGAGCCGCGATTTGAAATTCTAACGCGTGAAATTTGCGCCCTTGTGTACGCCCGCATTTAGTTCGTTTCCTATTAATGTAAACTGTGCGTCCGAAATACTCGTAGCATTAATGCATACACCCACACACACACACACGTATAAACATATGGCCTAGACGCATATACATAGAGAATTGCGGTTTCGGCTCCTCGCACGATTCCGCGCCCATTGTTCGTCATCAGGCTATTCAATAAATTCAGGAGCCTGGAGGGTTAGCCACACAACGATCCCCATCCGTGTCGTTACTGCGGTGCGGCGGCGCACGTTTATATTCGTATATAGCACACGCGAGCGCTATTTCACACGATCGTGAATGAAATAACAATTGACCGATACATTCGACGACTGTTAATTCGCGTTGCTCGTTGTTTATAGCCAGCTGCTGTTTTTTAGTGCCCGGAGCTGGAGGATTGGTCGATCGAAGCTTGACCTGAGGGAAATCGATCGCAGAAGCATGGTATGGGGTGTCTTCATTTTGTCTGACAGCCCTTTGACGTCTACAGTTGTGACGAATTTTTCCAACTGTCGGGGAACCTCCCCAGAGGGCTTCCAAATGCATTAAGGCAGTAGTCTGCTTTAGAAGCCGAAAAAAAGCGTTTTTTCAGCAATTTATTTGAAAGGGAAGGAAATGATTGCGGCAAACGAAATTTTGAGACCATAGTGTATTATATTCAAGCTTTAAAAAACAATTTTTATTATTAAAAAATATTGACATTTTTCAAAGTTGTAACGATTTTTCTGGGGCGCCTGGAGTCTGCACTTGTAAATCGGTGCCGGTGATGGAGGTCGTGCGATGCATCTGAAACAGCCGAACCAAATTTTTTTTTAGTTTTTATAAGTTCCTTTTCTATATGAACTAAAAAAATACCGAAGAAATGATGAAATTCCAAATTTTTTCGAAGTTTGAAAAAAAATTCACTTTTTTAAAGAAAAAAAAATTCACTTTAAGTTGCAAAACAAGTAATTTAAATAGTACTTTTGTCCAACCTTTTTAGTTCAAATAGAAGATAATTTAATACTGAAGCTAGATCACTTTGATTTTTTTCGATCGGACATATATTGTTTTTGCTATCGCCGGCACCGTTTTCTAAAACTTGTAAAAATGAAAAATCGAGAAAACGGGCTTTAGAGTTTTCGGTCCAAAAAAATATAAGTTTTCGGATACTTACACTAATTAGATGTTAATCAGCTATCCCCGGGCCATACAATAATCCTTCCTCTTCTTCAAATCGATTTTTTGAAGCCTGTAAAGCAGACTACTGCCTTAAGGAGTCTTCTCACTCTAGACGCTAGAAAGGCTATTTTCATGATTTTTTTGATAGGTTTATATTATAGATATTGATATGAAAGTCGTTACACTTAAGGAGGTTGGAGCGATTCAGTTGGGTCAAATGAAGGTTTATTCATTTTTTTTCCATGAACCTCAAAAAAATGCATACGAGGTACAGATTTATTCTGTATGTGCTAATTTTTTAAAATATTCAATTAAAGGGCAAAATTATGCATTTAAATATTTTTATTACGTTAAGTAGAAAAACTTTTGTGTTACTACGAACTTGAAAAAGTATAACTCAAAATTACTCAAAATTTCATTGTGAATTGTATAAAACATTCGTTGTCGTAGTTTTTTCATAATAATCATCGATAATTCGATGATTATTATGAAAAAACTACGACAACGAATGTTTTATACAATTCACAATGAAATTTTGAGTAATTTATAATTACGCCTATTCATATTTACGTACGAGATTATTGGCCTATGGTTTACGATGTACAAGATGAGGATTTTCTTCTCTAAATGTTTACAAAGGTTCAGTTTGTGTTAATCCGTTGTTAGAAATGGTTTATCTTGGTGCTAAATAACAAAAAAAAAATTACATTACCTTTAGTGTGAAAGTCTTGCCAATTTAACCGCACGTTAAATTACATACATTAAACTATTTTTTATCTATGGTGTTTGGTGGTGAAAAAAGTTCAAAAAATTCGTAAAGACTCAGTATAGTCTAAACAATAACATGTATTTTTTAATTAAATTTAACCTTAGATTTGGCTAACCCTCCAACCTCCTTCATAAACACACTTTCGAAATACATTAACATTTTTTTTAATTCATTTAAGTAACTATTTATAGAGGAAAATGGTAGTTAAAAATTGTTTATCAGAGAAAATTCTCAAAGTACAAAAATTGGTAAAATATATCGTCAGCGCTCCCATCCTGGTCGATTTTTCCCCGGTCCTTCGAATGTACCATTTGCGGGAGGTGCGACAGGTACGAGAGGGTGAAGGGTGGGCAATGAGTTTTTCGTCCTTTTCAGGCCTGCGGAAGGATCCGGTATATGATTAGAGGGGTCTACGATATAACGATCCGATGACCCGATTCCGCTGATCGTTTGAACGAATAAAGTCCTCATTATCGTTATTTCCACTTGTCACCCAGCAACGCGTCGTCCTTCCTCATCGGCGCGGCTTATCTCTCGCACGCCGGAGCACGCGGCAATTCGCGTGGAAACCGCAACCCCTTCGACTTGCGCTCAACTCTTATCGACCTTTTCGTTTCCCCCTTTCGTTATTATTGATTCATCCGTCAAGATTCGTTCACGATAACTCACCATACCTACTAGTCATTGCTGAGTAGTTATCGTTATCTACCAAACAATCGTTCTTTTTCGTAAGTAGCAATAAGCCTAATTTGTATACTTTGTCATCGGAGAACTTCCTGCAGGATACCAACTATTTTTACGCCACTTTTTATGGTGAAGATGAATCATTATTTCTATGAGAAAACTAGATCTCAGGCAGATTTATAACTTGACTAATGGGACACTTTTTCAACGATGTTTTATAATTGCAGGGAATATTTTAACATCCGGACTCACGAAACTTTGCACCCTGTGCATGTTTATACCGGGAGGAATAAGTAGTTGCGCCCTTTACGCCCTTTTCCATGTGTTTTTGGGGTTTCTGGTCAACGATTGGTAATATTGATAATATACGAATTAAGCTATCGGATAAAATAATCTGTAGGCATGATTGGGGTAGAATATCCATAAAAGCCAATATCCATAAGTGAATATCCATAAGTGTGTATAGTATATATCCCAAAGTATATAACCCAAACAAATCCAAACAAATTTGAACTTTTACCGAGCATTCTTTTTGGCAAAAATTTCTTAAGGCCTTAGGCCTTTCTAGAGGCCGAAAAAAAAGGTTTTTTGGAGACTTTTTTCTGAAAAACTACAAAATAAATTGAGATTACAAAAAAGGGTGTTTATCATACATATCAATGACTGTATATGTTTATCTCAGAACTGCATTTTTTAAGTTGGCCGTATACATAACTTAGACACTTTTCAATCGATTCACTTGAAATGTTGAATATATCTTGAAAAATACATTGTCTATGGAAGTATGTCAGATTTTTTTAATATTGCATAGTTCTTTTGTTATTAACAATTATCTGACGATCTAAACTCACCCTCTATACTCACTTATTTCTACCTCCCGCTATATCTTCGAGATATTATTATTTCTATTATTTTTTTAAAGTGAAGGGTGGGCAACTACAAAAATTAATTTAAAAAACTGTTGCATGGAATCGATTTTTCAAATTATTTGTATGTCGAGGACACAGTGCCAAAGAATTATCAACAATAAAATAAGAATAATCTGCAAACATTTTTGAATTAGTGTTCCGCAATGTAAAACTCTGCAAGTCTAATAACTGTTCTAAGTTTAATGCTGATAATTCTTCGTTATTGTGTCCTCAAACTGCAAATAATAAAAAAGTTTGATTCCATTCAATAGTTTTTAAAGTTATATTTATTATTTATTCAGCTAATAACATTGTTTAAAGGTGTAAGAGATGCATTTTTGTTTCGACATTGTAATATATATACACTCCCGACCAAAAGTTTTCCGACACATCAGATAACTGCAAAACTTTCGATCACTGGACAATTGCCAAATAACGTTAAAATAATATAATTAATTTCATTAATTATTTTACAATGATACCATATAGCTCCGTATAATGAATTATGTTATTCTAATATAATTTTGCAATTATCGGTAGTGTCCGAACACTTTTTGCTGGTAGTGTATATATATATATGTATATAATATTTAAAAAATTTTGCATCACTAATATACAATATAAATACATGAATAGAGATAAAATATTTTCCCAGGTGAAATACCTTTTTTTATCCTAGATTCCACAGTACGGGGTCTTCCCCCCTATTACATTCCCTATCGTATTCCACTAGTCATCCTAGGTGAAATATTATAACGAATATCAAAAAACAAAAACAAAGGCATATACACTACTAAAGGATTAATTCTGGACGCTTGCCAATTTTTCAAAAAATATATTGCATTTGCTAATCATTTTTACGTTAAAATCATTTATATTAAATATTCTGATTCAAGTAGGCTTATCAGGGGTAAATATAATGTGAAAACGTTATACATGAAAACAAAAAAATTAAAGTATCATTTCGACGTAGTAAAATATACATTTTCTGCGTAAATAAAAAAAAACGCTAATTTCTATTAAAAGTATCCAGCGTTAATTGCACCATATATCTATACGGTGTAAAATATCAACATACATATATATGTATGTTAATATATATATATATATATATATATATATATATATATATATATATATATATATATATATATATATATATATAGTGGAACATATAAACAGTACCGGTCAAAAGTTTTCGATCACTTTGGATACTTGCAAAATTCTACTAAAATATTATAAATCATTTTATAGAGCCATATAGCATCTTCTCAAAATAAGAAATAAAATGAATTATATTATTCTCATATAATTGTGCAATTATGCAATGTGATCGAAACTTTTGACCAGTACTGTTCATATACAGGGTGTCCCTCTTATCTCTGCCACCCGAAATAACTCGGTAATTATCGACGTCACAAAAAATGTTCCGGACAAGCGTTGGACGGTATAAAGGGGCCATTAAATGCGACCATTTTCTTTTATTTCGGTGGAGGCGCTGAAGCACAGTGAAGGTCACCTCTACTTTTTAAAATGGAATGGTACATTTTTTTTAACCATCTTGTGGAGCGCCTCAAGCCGCACAAAAAACATCAGGGGTCAAAGTCGTTCAAGGTTATTGAAGGTCACCTACTAAAATGAACTACAAATCGAGATATCGCGGATCACTACCAAATATTTAGTACTGATCCGAGATGTTTAGATTTGTATAATCGATACTGACCTTGAATGACCCGAGACGACTGACCCCCAATGTTTTTTATGCAGCTTGAGGTGCTCCGCAAGATGGTTGGAAAAAAATGTACCATTCAATTAGAAAAAGTGGAAGTGACCGTCATTCTTTTGTGACGTCGATAATTACTGAGTTAATTTGGGTGGCAGAGATAAGAGGGACACCTTGTATATAGACGAAAAAACGGTTCCAGCACACGTCTCCGTTTAAAAAAATTTAGTTCTCCGAGAAAAAAGTTCGTGTCTACAAATGATTTCATTCGATACCTTATTACACACACACACACACACGTAGACACACGTAGTATATATATATATATATATATATATATATATATATATATATATATATCAAAAGTGAAACAACCGCAATTATTGTCACAATTGAACGAATGAGCGAAGCAATAACAGACGTATAATAGTAACACCGGTAACCTCGCGCTCGTGGTCGAGTTCGCGTGTTCACCTGTCCATGAACAACGGATCGGGGTTAGGGAACAAAGAGCGATTGCAAAGATAGCCGTGCGGTAACAGTGATAATGGAGTACAATTACAAGAATGCCGACGGGGGCTCGTGCCTATAACAGTCTTGTTCTATCTCCTTCTCACCCCTATCCATATCTCGCTTTCTCTCCCTCTCTCTCTCTCTCTCTCTCTCTCTCTCTCTCTCTCTCTCTCTCTCTCCCTCTCTTCCTGCTTGCCTTGGCGCGTCGACGGCCTGGTTTACGTTTCTCAACCCTCCGCCTCTCGTTTCCGCCGCCCCTGGTATTGCACCGGTCGAGCGTAATCGATCGGACAAAGAGGCCCGAGGACGCTCACGCTGGGTCAGCCGGATTCAATGCCATCGATTTTGCACGTATACACGTTCGTTATAACCTTACGTGCATGCACATCGTTTACACGTGCTAATTTCCATTAGCGAAATCAAACACCTCACTGGGGTAACGAAGAACGGTGGGGGTTTTTTTTCTCGTCAAAAAGATGGATCAGAAAAGGTCCACATTAGTTTGGGACGAAGGGAACGAAGTCGAAGAAGGAGATGAAAGTAGCTGTCAAATGTCAACGTCAGTCTTTCACCGTTCGAGAGGAAAACATCTCTCGAGTCAACGTTCCTTTGATTGGCCAATCATTTCGATCGCGTCCATTTTTCAGGAGCTAAAAAAAGACCTGCCGAGACGAGACGAATACATTCGCAAGGGTGCGCGCAACCCTGACCCAGAAAAGTTTCGAACATCCGTGGATATGCAGACTTGAACTTGCGTAGAGAAGCTCGCGAGCCGGAGATCATAAAAGCCTATGCACACGATTAGCTACACAAAGTTTATCGCAGGCGTATACATGGTTGAACGTAAGCGATATAGATCCGTCGAGTCTCGCGATCTTCCGGGCCATTATCTCATTTCCGGTCGGTCCAAAAATCACTGAAGCTCTAACGAGTTACTCGGACTTCCGGATGCCGCTCTCGGCCTCAATTCTCTACGCTGGGATTCATTTGAAGTCGCGCGTTGTTGGGGTTACCCAAAGAGAACGCGGGAAGGGGCGGCTGAAGGATTTTACTACTTCAACCCCCGTGGATCGTTTTGCCAGCGATACGCTTGTTCCCCGGAAACCTCCCTTCGTGCACTCGGCATGCGACGGAGTTATTGGATCGTCCGAGTGAATCTCCGCCATAACTCGTAATCAAAGTTTCAACGTTCCAGGGCGAGAGCCTCGTGGATTCTAATAACATTTTGCTACCCCTCCATACCTACCCTTATCTCCACCGCGTACTTGCCCACCCCACAAAAGCCTCCCCAGTTTCCTTTTGCCATTCGCCTTCGGCGTCCATGTCTCTAGTTGGTCACGAGTCTATGGCTATTATAAGATAATGGTGATGCTATCCGGGGGTTGTATCTATACAAGAACCGGCGCGTTATTGGGTCCCACGCGTCATCACGGGGAGGTCGAACGCGAGAGCAATCGACCTCGCGGTGCATGGCCTAGCTTGCTCCAGCCGAGAAATTACGTAGCCTCAGAGGCAAATCGAATTATTGCTATGTTGAATAAGTTCTCGCTGTTTTTTCGTGAAAATTAATGCTTCGTTTGAAAAAATGATTCCTTATGGTTTCGAACGTTTCGAACTTGTTGGGTGATCAACTCCTAATGATTCTGCAAGTTCAGTAAGCGTCTGACATGAGTCTTCATGACGTAGTGCCTCTAATTCAACACATCAAAATCATTATTCATGAAGCGTCTAAACCAATCTCTGCATGTTGTATCGGTTACAGATTTTTGCATTGAAAACGCTTTTAAAACTGTATATGTTTGCTGAGGTAGGCTGGGTATAGGGGTCTGAGTTATCTGGATGTCACACAAAACTAACGCTACCCCCACTCTACTGCTACCCCCACTCCACGGCCACCGTGTTGCAGTAGAGTGGGGGTAGCGATATGCCGAATGCCTGTGATTGGTTTAAAAATGCTCTCTCCCCGATACAATTCTAATCTTGTTGTAATTTGAAAATTATATTACAACTTATATTACAAATATATTGCAAAAAATATATAACAATTATTATACAAACAAACCCAAACGAATCCGAAACAAATCCAAACAAACCTAATTACATACGTCAATGTACCAATATTTTTTGAAAAATAATAACAACCAACTCATGTTATTTACGCGTACCTGTTTTTTATTACCCGAAAAGTCTGATTACATTTTCAATGCCATTAAATAGTTACACTTTGTGTAATATCAGCAGATTAAAAAAAATACATCAGCAAATACTCTTTTAGGGCACGACATTTGACATCTTTAACACCATGAAAAAAAAAGTTGTTTACACTTCGGTGAAATGACTGCACTGAATTTCAAGTTGCTTATAGAACTTTTTCATAGGTGCGTTACCATCTTAAACTACCCGCACGCATTTCTGGTAACGCCATCTGTTGGAAAACAACGGGAACTTATTCAATGTCCTATTCAATACTACCGCGCCAACACCGTCAACCCTCTTCGTACATACTTGTACACCTGACTAAGGGTTGAACCTACGAACGGTAACCTGGCGGCGCAATAAGCAGTAAATCAAAACAGGGTGGCTTTTCCGCGAGTCGCACGTGGATGGGAGCAGCCGAAAGAAATGGAAAGCGCGACGGAAGGGTGGAAGAGGGAATTGAAAAAAAATCGAACGTTGCGGGCAGTACTCCCCTGCTCTTTTTGAACAACTGCTCCGCACAATTGACTTAGCGTCCAGTTCGTACAACACGCACCCATGTATGATGATGTGCAGGGTTGATACTTACATGTGCAGAAGTTAACCTAATAATTTACCGTGTAAAGCAACACACGCGTATTTCACATTATTATTGGCACGAATGTAGCTTTCGTCCTGGCACGAAAGGACGATTGATAAAATCTTATCGGCTTTCTCGTTTAAATATAATACCCTCGAGGTTACAATTCCGCGTGACCACGTACCGCTGATACGCTGCTATTTTAATGGATTAACGTCGTTGTCGCCGAATCGCGCTGATCTAACGAAGCTTACATTACCGGTGTATATGTATAATTCCGCTGAACTGTGAGAACGCCTACGAACTTTGGCATTTAAATGTTCACCATTCCCAGCTCTAGGTGTCCACTTGTCAGCCACCGGTCTTTGTTATACGTTGCCATCAATTGCGGAACGATCAATGCCTGCTTCGTTGATGACCTTCACTTTCACGGGGGCAGGTTAGGATATAAAGGATACCTGGGTGAAAGGTGCCAGGTTGGTTTGGCGATTGATGTGGTTTCTTTCCAGAAGACTAGGATAGTTGGAGGAGATTCGTGGAGAAGTATTCAGATCGATTTCCATGGTCGTTTTGTACGTGTTGCCGTTTGGGAAAGACCCAGTGAAGCTTTTCACGAGGTATATATCTTCGTTCCAAGACCTGGGTCGAGCTTGCACCGTGTCACGAAGTTGCTCTTTATCTTTCCGTGCCACTGAGGCGAGGGTCCCGTCGTTGCGGTGGTGTTCGCGCCTTCCTCGTTGTCGCCGTTTTGCAGTCTTCTTCGGCAAGTGACGCATCAGAGGCGAGAGTTCGATCTGCCAATCATCGCGACGAGTTTCGCCGATGAGAGCTTTCGTCTTCTCACCCTCGAGACCATCATTGACGTTTTTCGCGCGAAACGCCTCGCACCATTCACGTTCGGCAGCCAATGACAGAGGAGCTTGATACCTGTCCGAGGGCGAATCAACGGATTGAGGGAGCGATAAGCAGGAGCCAAAAAGGGGCTCTCCAGTCACGACCGACAGGGCTACATTCCGCGGAGGAAAAATAGTCTGGCCGACTTTCAACGATCCTCCAGACAGCGAGAAGAGGAAGCCTGAAGAGGTTTGAGCGGAGACGACAGTCTCCTAAGAGATTTGCATTTTTACGAAACTCTCGGCAACCAAGAATCGGACAGCTGGAGGTTGACGGAAACACGGAAAAATGGAGCAGATCCAGCGTCGTTTTGCTGGATGACATCTTTCCCATTCCATTGAACAACTTTACGTTAACTTCGATGGCTCGTTAACTCGTTTCACATTGCCACGTAGGACTCCTGGCAGGATTTCGATTGAGTTCGGCGTACCGACGACACCCTTCTGAGTTTTTATGCACACGTTTGCGTGGGTGTTTGAAACGCCGTGACTGATTCTGCATAGCACTGGGGCGTCTGGCTGTCCCATTATTGTGTCAGTTTCGATTAGCTGCTGATGACAGATACATCGGACTTGGAGACGAGTCCGGGCAGGAAAGGTGGATGGACGCGAATCTCTTTGCCTTCAACTGAGATCCGCTAGCACTATGTTGGTTTCCAAGGGTGGGACGATGAAGCGAGAGGGGGGAGAGAGGAGGAGAACCGCGGTAGGAGAGACGCCGTCTACATTTCCGGTCGATCATCGACCAGCAATCAATGTGGATGGCAAGGCAGTTGCAGCCGCTATCCGAGGCTCTGTTGTCCTGTAGTTGAGAGGAGATGGCTCGAGGACTGCAGCTGCTTCGGTAAGGGATACCACAGAAATACGAGATTGAGGTTATGACGGGATGGTTTACGCGTCGATAATGCAGTTTCCGATAATGCTGGGCTTTAACTGCCACGGGTGATCACACCCACCGATGTGGTTTACTCACTCCTCCAGCTGGCTCGGCCTCGGCTATCTCCACTAAATGTGTGTACCCACACGTCTTCACATACGCGTCCATGTGCAATTCGAGTTATCGCCCGGTCGTGATGTGAATAGGCGCAGGATCATCCTCACCGAGAAGTCGACCATTCTCGAGGGATCAATCCTGAACCCAGAGCCTGGAGGTCAATCATAAAATACCAAAATACGATACTCCTCGTGCAACGAAGTGCATCCTTGGATATCCAACAGTTCCAAGTTTACCATAGTGATTGTTGTTCCATTGGATGTATCCTTGGGCCTTTGGAAGGTCGAAAACTTGTGGCATAATCTCCCTCGTTTGAAGACGCGAGAAAAGTGCAGCCCCGCTTTACATACCCGGAGGCTACGACTGTCCGTTATTCGGTGACGATCGAAGTCATTACGATGAAAACCTCGGGCCATTAAATTAGCATAACCACATCGATTTTTACAGATCCAATAAATCAACGAAAAATGGTTCGATTTGAATAGCAAAGCAATAAGACCGCACCACCTCCCTGGATTTTCAAAACATTTTACAACGGGTCACGCAAACACTCGTACCTCGATAGTAATTTCCAAAGGGCGATTGTGGCAGAGTGCCCTAGGTGGTCGCCCCGGCGGTGGCGAGAACGAGAAAGAGGAGGAAAGAGAGGAAGAGTAAAAGAGCGAGGACTCGGTAACGAATTGGCCGTCCGAAAAAGGAGTCGAGAGGAAACTACGCACACACACCCACCCGAATGCACGTACTGACAAATATACAGGCTGGTTGGTGTTCACTGCTGGCCTAGCTTGAGCATGTGGCGAGCGGGAGGCTCACAAATCTTCGACAGAGTTACCATAGAGAAATGGTGTTCGATGCTTCCGAACGAGTGGGCGCCCGAGCGCGGACGATATTTCCCCGGAAAATACTTCCGTTTCCTCCATAAATCTTTAAGAGCTAAAGCACACATTCTCTACCGAAGAGAGAGACAGAGAGAGGTTAAGAGGGCGAAGTGGAAAGGGCGAGACAGGCTGGGTTGCGAAAGCCCGATTTTCCCAGGAACCTCGTCCTCCGCATTACTGTCGGTTGCATTCTCCCAGCTGTAGCAAAAGTATTCGAGATCTCCTCATCCTCCGAGTCCCTAGAAGAGTCTCTCTTTCCAGCTTTCTCTCTTTGCGAGCCCTTGGGATACTCGTTGGTACCTGATATACGAGAAAAATATCGGGATCCCACCTACTCTTTTCCTTATCAGCTGCGCCGCCCATATTTGTGCATGTGCGGGGGCAAAGGATCTTTTGACCCCGTAATATCGATGGCTTTCAGCACATCCTGCTGTCTTGAGGCTCTAGATTTTTACAAACGAATCGTTCATTATGGGGACAAATTTCAGAAAGGTCCACGGAGTCGAATGCCTTCAAAGTAACCTTTCCCTATCCATACACAGTTGCATGCAAAAGTGTCCGGCCAAAGGTAATTTTATGATTAAGTAACGCTTAAAGGGTGCAAAATGGAAACACGAATATATCATCGTAAAGTTCTTTTATCATGCAATCAAAATATGTACTAAAAAATTGTTCATAACGATTAACAATTATTTGTAAGAAAAAAAAACACGTTTTGCTGCTTCATAAACGTCCGGCCAAATTCCAAGAAGATATAATTCGCTTCGCTTTGTCTACGTTATCAGTCGCGAAGTCATGTAAACGTTGAGAGCTCTGTTCCTTTTGCATTGTACGATCAGTAACACTCACAACGAACATCCCTCAGGTGACACCCTTCGATTTCGTGAAATTTGGATATGTTATAAAGCACCGGACAGTAAGCGATACGTATTTTTTTATCGGCGGAAAAACGGTTTCAAGGGCTGAAACGCACCCTCAAAAATGGGGATGTTTTTCGTTTTTCGTCGATAACGTTTTAACGGTACGAGATATTAAAAAATTCAAATTGCAACAATGTTTATTGTTTTGTGCACTATACATTGGAGATGAGAACGATAACGTTATCGACGAAAAACACCCCTATTTTCAAGGGTGCGTTTCGCCCCTTAAACCCGTTTTTTCGCCGATAAAAAAAATACGTATCGCTCACTTGTCGGTGCTTTATAACATATCCAAATTTCAACAAAATCGAAGGGTGTCACCTGAGGGATGTTCCTTGTCAGTCAAGATGTCGAAACGCAAACTTTAGACATACGCAAAGTGGTTATCAAGTTGCACAACGAAGGAAAAGTTTCACGTGAAATAGATACAATTTTGGCTATTGGAAAATCGACTGTTAACGATATGATAAATTAATTCAAGACTACAGGTACTCTAGAAGACAAATACTGTCCTGGGAGACCTAGGAAAACAACTAATCGTGTCGACAAAGTCATCAAAAGAAAAGCTGTCGCAGACGTAAAAAAGAATGCTGCAATCGCACGTGAATTACGCGATCAAAATTTGACTGACATCAGCCAAAGTACTGTTTCACGTAGACTAACGGAAGTGGAACTTTTTGGACGTGTTGGAGTTGAAAATCCGCTCATCAGTAAAATAAATAAGAAGGCCAGATTAGAATTCGCGAAAAAGTACCAGAGCTGGACTGTTGAGGATTGGAAAAAAGTGCTGTTCTCAGACGAAACTAAAATTAATAAATTTGGAAATGATGGGAGAAGGTACATTCGACGACCAAAAAGAACTAGAAATGATTCGCGATATCAAACACCAACTGTGAAACAAGGTGGAGGTAGCATTATGCCATGGGGTGCATTCTCTTGGAAGGCGTCGGTCCAATCTTCAAAATTGAAGGCACTATGAACTCTGCTGTGTATAGAGATACACCGAAAGAAACGCTGCCTCATGCTCGTCAGCATATGCCACGAGGATGGATTTTTCAACAAGATAATGATCCAAAACATCGATCACAGCTCCTTCAGCAGGCTTTAGCAAGAAAAATACTCAAGTTTTAAAGTGGCCGAGTCAATCTCCGGACTTGAATCCCATAGAACATTTATCGCAAGAGTTAAAACTAAGAGTAGGAACTGAACATTGTGCCAATAAAGCTGCTTCGTGGGGAAAAGTTCAAGAAGAGTGGAAAAATATCTTTCAAGATAGTAACATCAAACTTATTGAATCGATGCCTCACCGATGTGCTGCCGTGATAGCTTCGAAGGGCATGGCTACCAAGTATTGATGAAAATATTACATTTATTACCGTTTTCAATGTTTTTTTCTTGAGTTACTATATTTATTCTCTGTATATAGTGTATAATTCGTACTTGGCCGGATAATTATGAAAAAGGGAATATTGTTATTTTGGTTATAAATAATTATGAATAGTTTTAAATACTTTCTATAACAAGTTTCGATTGTATAATAAAAGAACTTTATGATGATATTGTTTCCATTTTGCATCCTTTGAACGTTACTCCATTATAAAATTATCTTTGGCCAACTTTTGAATGCAACTGTACACCCACACATATATAAATACATATATATATATATATATATATATATATATATATATATATATATATATATATATATATATATATATATATATATCATTTTCTCCACTTGTCACATCTTCGGTTTTTCTTGCCATTTCATATGTGTACAATCGAGCTGGAGTACGTAGCTGACTTCTCCACGAGCAAGCTCGAGTGCTCTTTCTCGCCACTTGTGACAGCAGTGTGGAGCTTGGGAGAATAGTGCACAGCCGACGAAACGTTTCCCCGTCGAAAAGTTTGCCCGGTGTCAGGTTGCAATATAAATCTTGATTACTTCGCGAAAAAGTTGGACGAAAGCGAGAGCCGTTTTTCGAATATCCTCTGGCATCAATTTGCCGAAGAGCTGCCAAAAAAAGTGGAAAGAAAGAATAAGAAAGGAGGCG
This sequence comes from Ophion ellenae, assembly GCA_963210295.1. NCBI lineage: Eukaryota > Metazoa > Arthropoda > Insecta > Hymenoptera > Ichneumonidae > Ophion > Ophion ellenae. The sequence goes on from OY723395.1 coordinate 27,982,202, forward strand.
TGAGAGGTCGGTAATAGCGACGAGCGGTCTCTCGAGAACACTTTGTGGATCGAAGATGAGTGTGTGTCTGCGTGGGTGTGTGTGAAAGCGAGAGATGGAAGGATATCTCGCAGTGCGGAACGTCAGAGTGATGACAAACATCCCATCCTGGCACAAAAGTGTTCGTGTCACGCTGTCAATGTGCTCGTAAGATTTGAACGAACAGCTGCAACGCCTGCGCAATGTACACAAGACTCCTTCGCGAATTTACACAGTTTCATTCGTTTTTCATCCTTACGAGCGCCTTTTTTGTTTCCCCTACCAAGCAGAAACGATAAAAAAATAGAAATGCTCCAATGAAGAACGAACATTTGTGAAACGAGGAGGAAATCATTGCGGGAAAATGCTGGTGAACGTCTGTTAGAGGGAAAGAGAGACGGAGAATGAAAAGTTCAGCAGTTGGAAAGTAAGAGTCAAAAGAAGTGGGGAACGAGAGGAAAAGACGTTATTGAATCGGGCAAAATCGGTCGGGGACGCGCGAAGGCATTATCGATCACGCAACCTCGAGAAAAATACACGTTGAAGATCGAAAGCGCAAGCGAAAGGGAGAGAGAGAGAGAGAGAGAGAGAGAGAGAGAGAGAGAGAGAGAGAGAGAGAGACAGATTTTCCACTTTTGAGAGGTAAAAGGGACGGGGAAGAAGTGAGAGTAACCCCCTGTGCCAAGTACGAAAAACGTTAGGCTCGAGCACCGAGAACTACGTACGGCTATAACTGTATATATGGAGCCGGCTACATGACGACACGACGACGGTAAATTATACGGCAAATTAGGATACGATGCCAGACGCGATAAGCCTCGGTCGTCTGTCGTTTTACAATCTACTTCTGCCTTTCTACATCGTTGAAAAACATTGCTTCGCGGCTCTTTTACACTTACTACATGTATTCGTACTTGCACGTTCACCTACGCGTCTCCATGTGAGTGCGTGTGCGTGCGCGTGTGTGTGTGTGTGTGTGTGTGTGTGTGAGAGAGAGGGTATGGATGTGTGTGCGAGGGTGTGTGTGTGTGGGTGAGTGTGTGTGTGTGTGTGTGTGTGTGTGTGTGTGTGTGTGTGTGTGTGTGTGTGAGAGGGTATGGATGTGTGTGTGAGGGTGTGGATGTGTGTGTGAGGGTGTGTGTGTGTGTGGGTGCGTGTGTACGTGTAACGAGACGCATGCTCGAGCCATCAAGGGAGCTATGATATTGCGCTATTAAACTATGCAAGTCGATATTGTGGCCTCGAGACTTCCGTAACACACGTTTCATACCGAACGCTACGCAAACATGCGATCTCGAAGAGTTGAAGGGAGTGACGTGATGAAGAGAAGAAAAAAAAATGGAATTAAAGTTTCGAGGAGCAATCTAGGCCAGTTCTTTGGGTGCGTCGGGCACACTTGATGGTGGCCGGTACTCTGATAAATTTAAACCTCGTTAATTAAGCCTGAAAAATTGGTCCTGAGAAGTTCGAGATTTAGAGGAGTTTTTCTCAATTATGGCATGGCGAATGTAGTTCAGCGAATTTTCAACTTATCGCGATGATATTTTGAATACGTATTGTTTAACATATTCTCGTTTGTATGAGCATAAAAATTTAAATAATTGAAATGTAAAAGATGTTTTTAGCAATTTAAAAACACGGAAAACAAGAAACATCGAAAATCCCAGTATAAACCGCATAAAAAACAGGGTGCCATATTTCATTTTACAGTAAAACAGAGTAATGTAAATCCTGTCCTACAAAAATGAGGAAGTTTCCTGTACACACTGAGATTTTTACAGCTAGACTGGCTTATTTACAGTTCGGTATTGTGAATACATCAGTGTTTTCAGTAAACATGTTCAACTGTAATATTTACATGAGATCACTGATTTTTATACTGCAGGCAAACTGCAAGGGTTACAGTGTACACTATATTGAGTACAGAGTGATTCATTAAATTTCACAGTGTGGCACGGTAGTTTTCCTTTTCTTTCGACAGTTCGTGACATAATCTGTGCACTCTGAGATTTTTACAGTTACACTGATTTATTTACAGTTTGGTATTGTGAATAAATCAGTGATTTCAGTAAATATATTCAACAGTAAAATTTTAATGAGGTCACTGATTTTTATACTGTACGTAAAGTGCAAAGGTTACAGTGTACACTGTATTGAGTACAGAGTGATTCATTAAATTTCACAGTGTGGCACGGTCGTTTTACACTTCTTTCGACAGTTCGTGACGTTATCTGTGCACTCTGAGATTTTTACAGTTACACTGGTTTATTTGCAGTTTGATATTGTGGATACATCAGTGATTTCAGTAAAAATATTCAACTGTAAAATTTAAATGCGATCCCTGATTTTTACACTGTACGCAAATGAGGCACGAAGTGAGGCACGAGGCCAGGACACAAAGGATTGCCAGTTAGCAGTGCGTGGTTGATGGGACGCGGACATCGAAATTTGTGCGACAGAATTCAAGAAATTATAAAGAAAGAGCGATTTTTTTTTAAGGTGCGTTCTTGTCTAATTAGGACTTGTCTCGCGCGTGGGGTGAGGCACGTGGCCAGGACACAAAGGATTGCCAGTTAGTAGTGAGTGGTCGATAGGATACGAACGTTGAAATTCGTGCGACACAATTCAAGAAATTATATAAAAAGAGAGAATTATTTACAAAAACGAGCGTTCTTGTGTATGTGACTGATTTCTTTATATTTTCCACACATTTTTTTCAATCTTCTTTTATGGATAAACTTTTTTTGTGTGTCTACATAAACTCAGTCGATATAAATGGCGCATTCATTGTACATAATACAGATTAACCGACTGTCAAATTACAAGTTTTATTAAATTTATATTACAGTCTCGAAGTGTCAAAATTTACTTTTGACTACACTGTATTTTGGACTGTGTGTTCCAGTAAAATATACAGTAGAGCGGTTCGAGTCCAAAGATGACAGTATAGGAACTGTAATAATTTACTTTGAGCACACTGTACTTTGAGCACTGTGTTTCAGTAAATATCGCTGTGCAATCGCTCGAGTCCAATGCGAACTGTGTAGCCCCTGTACTTTGTACTATTTATTTTTTTTCGTGAAGGGGGACTTTTTTCAAAACGTCACCGAATTTTTTATTTACGATATTTTTTAAATTGAGGTTCATGCTGAGCGTTATATTATTATATTTCAACGACTTTTTTTGTTTGTTTTTTTATTTTTAAGGTTTAGAGAAAATGCGTCGGGTGCGTTCCACGTCGCATTTTTTGGGAGGCAACTTTAAGCAGTAGCTGCTCAGTTATTCATCAATGTTTGTCGATGAAAAATTATGCCGTTAGCGAAGTGCTAAATAATAACGTGTACTTGCTTCTGAAGCAATAAACTTCTTAGTCTCTTTAAAAAAATCGTGAAGCAACGATCATTTACTTAACCCTCCCCCTAAAATGTTTTCTGGTAAGACGTGCACAATAGGGAGTCAAAAGATCGTTTGACTTCGAAAATGTTGATACACTGTATTTTAATTCTGAAAAGAAATTGTTTGTTTAAAGCCTCTCGACTTAGAATTCTCGAAAAATAATGAATAAGATTGAATATGAAAAGAAAACTGTTCTTGAGTCTCACGAATGGTAATTAAACAGTTCTTGAAGCGTGAGTTTCAGCTGGTGTGGATTTTTTTTCTTCGTGCCGTGTAAATGGATTTATCGCTAATTATCGTTATTCATAATTAGTATGAACATTGCCACTATAATTGCTTGTTGAATTATTCATCCTGACCTGATTGTCCAAAAGCATAAATATTTTAGTACGAAAATTCAATAATTCATATCTGGTACAAATTGTCATGTCGTCTCAATAGAACCGAGCATGCATGTAGAACTGTCGTTGATGAAATTTTGACCTCCGTTTAAAAAAAAACCCTTTAGTACTCGTGCAAATACAGAATTTGGTCTTAAAAAAATTCTTTCCATAAACAATGTTCGTACTTTACTCCTGGGTGAATCGTCACCTCATTAATTTGCCCAAAAATGTCACGTACACGTCACCGGAGCTTTAATTTTGACATTCACATTCACCTGCATCAAAATGCTCACGTCGAATTCCCCACGATAAATCGCATAACAAGCGCGGTTCGGATTTCCAATTCGCACAACACAAAAAAAATCGACAATTCCCAAAAATCCACAATGAGAATTTGTTCCCCCCTGCATTTTTAACGTACTTGCGGTCGTCCGAGTTTCGCGGTTCTCGTGGATTATGCGGGGGATTCCGGAGTTGTAGGCGGCCGCAGTAGTTGCGGCAAATTGATGGTCGCACATGCAAAGTATGATTCGTCGTATTGTGCGCGAAGTGGGTGAATTTCGCGAGAGGTAATAATGCACATAACAGCGCAGTGAACCACTGCGGGGCTTCGCGTTCAAACGGATTCGCGTACACACAGCTTTAATAGTAATTTACAGAAAGATACGTACTGGAAAGTGCCTCCAGGAATACACAGGGTGTCCTGTTATGAATGGATAGTCCTGCAATTGTCGATAGGTCGGATCATCATATGCCGGAACAGTTCAGTTCATCAAGGTGTTGGGGCACTCTAGAGGCCGAAAAAATAGGCTTTTTGGGAATTTGTTTTTTTTTCAGAAAACTACAACATAAATTGAGATTACGAAAAAGGGTGTTTATCATACATATCAGTGGCTGTATACAATAATTTTTTTGAAACCATTAATTTCAAAATGGCGACTGTACAGCGTTTATCTCAAAACTGCATTTTTTAAGCTGGCCGAAAACATAACTCAGACAAATTTCAACCAATTCACTCGAAACGTTGAATATATCTTGAAAAATACATTGTTTATGAAAGTACGTAGGATTTTTTTTTCATATTGCATAGTTCATTTGTTATAAACAATTATCGGACGATTTTGTAGGAAAATTCTTCACTTTCCAAAAATTTGCCTTAAATGTCGTCAGATAAATGTTAATAACAAATGAACTATGCAGTATAACAAAAAAATCCTACCAACTTCCATAGACAGTTTTGAAATTAATCGCTTCAAAAAAATTATCGTATACAGCCACTGATATGTATGATAAACACCCTTTTTTGTAATCTCGATTTATTTTGTAGTTTCTCTGAAAAAAAAATCCCTAAAAAGCCTCTTTTTTCGGCCTCTGGAGTGGCCTAAGGCCTTAAAAGTCCCACGGTTTTGGAGATAAAAATCAGTTGCTCTCGGTTTTTCTCATGCCATTTTTACAATTGATAACTTTTATTCCCCCGTTTTAAAAAAAATACTCTTGGTCATTTGTTTTCTCTAGAAAAGTCTTCTTTTTACCTTAAATGTTAAGGCGGGATATATATTCAGTCAGGAAAAAAATAAGCAATATTGAGGGATTTTTCAAGCTAAGAAATAACTATTCTGCAATTATCAAACTTTAGGTATACTTTAATAGTATATTTAAGTATACAAAACAATTTTTTCAAATTGGTTCATCATCAAGATAGCGGAGCTGTCGCTGAGTGTTACAGCAAGGTCGCCACGGGAGTTGCGAATCGGCGCGCAGTCTAGCTTCCCGTAGACTTTGCTTTGCAAAAGAGTTCACACATTTTTTCAGTTAGAACATGTATAGTTTCTATGTGATCGTAATTAAAATGAAGAAAATGGCACGCATTTACAAAAAAAAATCAACATTTCACGCAACATTTCTGTAAAATGTGAATTAAAAAAGTAGTTTTTTTTTTTCAATTTTTCGAAAACAATTCTCGTCAAGTAGAAGAAAATATTTTGCATATATAGTTCTATCGTTTAAAGAAGAAAAAAAAGAAATCAATTTTTTGATCGTTGTAAATGTATATCCCGCCTTAAGGAAACTTTTCGAAAAAAGATCTCATGCAGAATTTTCATACAAACCAATTCGAACATCTGACTTTGATAGCCTGCGGTGTAAAAAAAATGTACCACGCATATCGTGCCAACTACTTCAAAAAGTTGCTTAGTTATTGTCGATTCATATCGTTTGTAGAAATGGCATGCGAAAAACCAAAAGCAGATGACTTTTTTTTTTAAATAACACAAAGCCCAAAATCTCGAAAACCGTGGGACTTTTGCTAAACTAAAATTGGAGCATATAGTAAGACATGATCTGACCTATCGACGGTTGTAGGATTATCCATTCATAACGGAACACCCTGTATACACGTTTGTACGGAAATATGCATGTGTACCTATGGATGTATATAGTTATACCTTCGCGAAGACCTACGAAATCAAGTAAAACTATTAACTAATTCTCCTTTCCGGAGTAAGTGTAGTTTGGTCCAGCTATGTTCAACCTCGCCCTCTCATAGTTGGAGTTAACGCTTGTCTCTCTCTCTCTCTCTCTCTCTCTCTCTCTCTCTCTCTCTCTCTCATTCCCCCAGCTCTCGCGAGTACTGAACCTACGTAATCGTTTTATTTCTCTCCTTGTCTTGCTCTCGTGCCCTCCCCCGTACTGATCGTCCCCCCGCCCCGCATCCCTCAATCCGGTCTACCAAAAGCCAACTTCAGTGACTGAATATTCAGAGGGAGCTATGGTAGTTGCAGCACGGCTGGCACATCACGACCGTCCGGCTTTTGCTCTGTTTCGCTGTTACCACTTCCGGCTGTGGTTCGTTTCACTCGCCGCTTCTCCTTCCAGAACGATCTCTCTCAACCCCCCCCCCCCCCCCTGGGCCGCTTCGCCCCACGCCGCAAAACGCAGTTTCGACCCCTTCTATGGGAGACCGACGAACTTCCTTTCCATTCACATTCTGTGTCGCTCCAACTCTCCGGTGATATTGCAGTTACTGAACGCGAGCGTAATTGAGTCCCGTGAGGTATGAGCGTTACGGTCTCTTTCCCGCTCGCGCTCCGTCTCGCTCTCGGTACCAAATTCATCCCCCTTTAACCTCCGCAGTGACTCTTCGACCCTTGCACAATTTTGTAATTTATTCAGCGCCGAATTCAAAGGTGGGCAGGCCCTTAGTTGCTTTTTAAACGAGATGAGAATGGACGCGGAGTTTTCAATCGAAACGGAAAATAGTGGGGTGGCGATTTAGGGAAGGAACTTTTTTTGGTGGGGTAGAAAAGGAAATTGGATTTTTTATATATTTTTTATAAGCCCTTAACGATGCATTTTGACCCCCTGAATACGAGGTGACCATTCGTTATTTTCAAAAACATCAATTGTTTAAAAACTAGACCGTAACGCTCATGCGTTACAGTCTCTTTCCGTAACGCTCATGCGTTACGGTCTCTTTCCCGCTCGCGCTCTGTCTCGCTCTCGGTACCAAATTCATCCCCCTTGAACCTCCGCAGTGACTCTTCGACCCTTGCACAATTTTGTAATATATTCAGCGCCGAATTCAAAGGTGGGCAGGCCCTTAGTTGCTTTTTAAACGAGATGAGAATGGACGCGGAGTTTTCAATCGAAACGGAAAATAGTGGGGTGGCGATTTAGGGAAGGAACTTTTTTTGGCGGGGTAGAAAAGGAAATTGGATTTTTTATATATTTTTTATAAGCCCTTAACGATGCATTTTGACCCCCTGAACATGAGTTGACCATTCGTTATTTTCAAAAACATCATTTTTTAAAAAATGGTCAAAAGTTTGTTAGAAGACCCTTTTCGCGTTTAACCAGTGTAGTTTAGAGCGTGAGGAAAAAATTTAGTTAGGGTCGTAGTCGGCAGAAAATTAGCGATCCGATAGACGATTGAAACGGGTTGAAAGCCGGAAGAACAATTTGGCCACATTTCTGAAATTGCCAAAGTGGCAAAATTTCAAACAGCTGTAGCGTCGATTGTATTTGAGCGAGGAACATTTAAGGGCGGAAGTTTTGGATACGTTTTGATAGGTTTGGAAAATGCCGCTTGATGGATGCTGATATCTCCCATAGTTTTCCCGGAAACAGCTTTTGAAAATTGGCCGAAAACGAGGCAAAGGGACATCATCGTGTTTGGTGTTTGTAATGACTTTTTTCAGAAATACGTTTTGAAATGGTATTAAAAAAAGTGCTTCATGAAAGAGTGACATTTATTTTTCTTTGACAGATATTCTGACATGCTATTTCACTAACTAACAATAAGTGTTATATACCATTCGTCAGTAAATTGTACCTGACAATTTCGAATTGCGGAGGCCGCTCTCTCGCAGAGGCCCCGGGGCTTCAGGCAGTGCTGTCCCCACCCCCTCAGCCTAAATTCGTCCCTGAATGTATATATGTATGTGACATAATATTGGAAGCATAATACCTTTTTTATAACGTTTCCTTAAAATTAAAGGTTAAAACGAATACTTTCCTACATAAAACAAATAACCAGGAGTATTTAAAAAAACCAGGTCAAAAAATGTATCACTTGTATAAATGGCACGCGTAAAACCGAAGGCTGATTAGAAATGATTTTTATCTCGAAATCCGTGGGATTTTTACTAAACTGAAAATCCAGCACATAGCAGGACATGATCTCACCTATCAAAAAGGTGCTGAAAAACAAAAATTAGCACCGCAGTGGGAAGAAAAAATTGAAATCGAAATTAATGAACATAAACAAACTTCTATCCCATAAGTGTATAGAGACCCTAGGGGCAATTATCTCGAACTATGTATATATAACCTAATTAGAATAATGAACTAACCAAGGTAAAGTCAGGACCTATGACAGTCTAACCTATCGACAGTCGCAAGATGATCCATTCATAACAGGACACCCTCTATAGATTCAGGGCGTCCAATAGGAAGTTGCTAAAACTAAATTAGTGTCTCTTCCCTCCATGAATTCAATAGGGGTCCCTTTTTCTAAGGCGCATACCTGAGGCCCCGCAGTTTTATTCCAGCCGTGGTTGAAGCAAGTACGCGCGCGTCAAAGTGAGTGAGCTCACCACGGAAGAAAAAGTATATCTTATTGAGTGCTTCTTGTCGAGGGGGAAAATTTATAGTAATGCGTATAGAGGGTTTCGTAATAAGTTTGGAACTCATAGAGTTGCCAGCGAAAACACTCTGAAAAGGTAAGAATTGAATATTTATTCATATTCATCTATCGCACAACTTGTGTTTCAATTCAATTAAACTGCATTGAAGTAATTTTACGTTAATTTTTGTAGGATAATCGATAACTTCGTGAAGTATGGTACACTCCAGGACCCTAGACACGAGTTGCCAGGTCCATCTGTTACGGTGACTACACCAGAGAAGATCAACGAAGTTGAGAATTATTTCAAACAAAATCCAAATGATTCGATTCGGAAAGCTGCTCAAGCATTAAAAATAACCAAATCATCATTACACAACATTTTGAAATATTTTTTAAAGTTTCATCCGTATAAAATAAGCACTCATCAATTGTTAACTGAACATGCCATGACGAAACGCATCGAATTTTGTAACACTATTACGGGAATGTTTGAAGCCGAAGAACTTAATGAGAAATTGATTATTTATTCCGATGAAGCACATTTTTGGATGAATGGGTACGTAAACAAGCCAAATTACCGGTTTTGGGGAACAGAAAATCCCAACATATCGCTAGCGAAATCCCTTCATCCACAGAAAGTAACGGCATGGGCAGCGATTTCAGTAAAAGGAATTTATTTGCGATTCTTGGAATCTACGGTAACAGGAGAGAGTTACAAACAGCTTTTGGAAACGAAATTCTTCCCTTATGCAAAAAAGAGGGGACTGGTTAAAAAATGTTACTACATGCAAGATGGAGCGACGCCGCACCGGACTCATGAGGTGTTTGAAGCTATTCATCGCGTATATGGAACTCGAGTAATCGGTCTGGGGTACCCTAAATTTGCTCAAGGCGGACTAGAATGGCCTCCGTACTCACCAGACCTGAACCCTTGTGATTTTTTTCTTGTGCGGTTACATTAAAGATCATTGTTACGCTAGAAACCCCAGGACAGTAGAAGAACTGATCGCGGCCATCCAGGAAGTGGTTCGCGGCATTACGAACGATATGTTGGACACAGTTTTTCACAGTTTTCAAAAGAGAATTGATTTTTGTGCACAATCTAACGGTTCGCACTTCGAAAATATCTATCATTAATCACTGTACTTTTTCGTTATTTTTATAAGATGTAATATTGACATAAAAAATATTTGACTGAGTTTTATTTATGTGCGTTTAAAACTGCAGAGTTTCCTCTATTTAAAGCAATTTGGCTTTTCCGATTCTGTGCACGCGTTTTAAAATTTCACAGTCGATTAGTTTCAGCAACTTCCTATTGGACACCCTGTATGTGTACTTTTGTAGGTGTGTGTGAGTACCTGAATATCCATATATACGTTACTTTACATATGAATTCATTCAATAAAAATGAATATATGTACATAAATATAAATATAGATATATTTTTCAGTTTCCATTTAGAATATATATATGTATATTTTTCTCCCTGGCGTACATCGTGCAAACGTCAACGTTACACGATACGAGGGCGTATTATTTTTGCTCTCTGGGCACATTAACAGCTTAAGCGTTTCGATAAGAGTGCAGTTTGTATATACAGCTGATAAAGAACATCTCACTCACCCACACCCATGCACCCACCCACCCACACACACACACACACACACACACACACACACACACACACACACACACACACACACACACACACACACACACACACACACACACACACGCACGCACGCACGCACGCACGCACGCACGCACGCGCGCACGCACGCGCGCACACACACACACACACACACACACACACACACACACACACCAATATACAGGGTGAGGCACATAAAGTGTTACAGAGCAATAGCACTCAAACTATTGATCATATCCAAAAATGTTTCAGACAAAAGTTTGAGTGTTCGAGAAGGCCATCATACTAGACCACCCTATTTTTTTTATCGGTGGAGGCGCTGAAGCTACGTCAAGGTCAACTCCACTTTTTAAAGATGAAATGGTACATTCTTTTTCACCCATCTTGTGGAGCACCTCAAGCCGCATAAAAAACACGAGGCGGTCAAAGTCGTTTAAGGTCATTGAAGGTCACCTATTAAAATGAAATACAAATCTACATATCTCGGATCACTACCAAATATTTGGTAGTGATCCGAGATATTTAGATTTGAATAATCGATACTGACATTGAATGACCTTGAATGACTTTGACCCGCTGATGTTCTTTATGCGGCTTGAGGTGCTCCACAAGATAGTTGAAAAAAAATGTACCATTCTATTTGAAAAAGTGGAGTTGACCTTGACGTAGCTTCAGCGCCTCCGCCGATAAAAAAATAGAGTGGTCCAGTATGGCGGCCTTCTCGAACACTGAAACTTTTGGCTGAAACATTTGTGGATATGATCAATAGTTTGAGTGCTATTGCTCTGTAACACTCTATGTGCTTCGCCCTGTTTGTATATACATACACTAATGCTTGCTGCACTGGTTGTTAATTATATCACTGGTCTATTATCGTGCGTTGTACCGCTAACGCACAGTTGCAATGCCACCTATATATATATATATATATATATATATATATATATATATATATATATATATATATATATATATATGAACGTAGATGCAGGCTAACAGCAAGGAAAGGAGGTGGTGCTGGCTTTTTCCACTCCAATCGACTTGGTTCGCCAATGCCTTACGTTCACCTCCGTTATTCCATCGCGGGTGCTTTCGATCCTGCACACCCTGATTTTCCCGGACGCTTACGTTTTCCACGCTGCTTCACCATCGCGCAAACGTATGTGTGTGTTTGCATATATAGGGAGTACCCGTTAATGTACAACTATATCGGGCAAGGCCACACGCCAATACGAGCAGTAATTACGTTAACCAAGGAAATTACTAGTTACCGCTTGCGCGCGCGCGTACCCTCTTACCGTACCTTCTACCTCGTCAAGTTTTATCCAATTAAGGGATTACTTCGCTACGATCTGATGGCAAATTCGTGTGTTGGACGCGTTTCTTTTTTTTTTCTTCTTCTTCCTTTACTTCTTTCGTCTTCTCGTTCGTTCACTAATCGGTCCGAACGAGTGTCCTTTGCAGTCGATTTGCCGTCGAGAGAATTTATTTCCTCTCGATCGATCGACGGCGGTATAAAAATCAATCGGTACAACGAGACTCCGCGGACTGTCCGCTGCAACGAGTGTCGAACACGCGACGTTTCACAATCCCCCCCCACAGGCTCGATAAAAGTTGATTCTCGCCGCGTAAGGCAATCTGCGCCTTGATACGAATCAGTTACCGGCGGGCGCACAGGGCGAGGGCGAGGGAAACAAATCGAGGAGAAAGGGTCACGATTTGGTGGGAGTGAATTTTGGGGGCGGTGGAAAATTTGTCGTTGAGGCAGTTTGACGCGTCGATGGGAGAAAAAAGAACGAGTGAGTGTAAGGCGAATGAGGAGGAAGACGATTGGCTGCAGAAAAACTCCCACGCGTTTTTTTTTTCTCGGTGGAGTCACGAGCTCGGGGCCATTCGTGCTGGTAGGAAAAAAAAATCACGGGCACCTAATCGTATGTCGAATTGACGTAGAGATTTTGCCATTATGCAGTACTCGTTAGGAGTCTCGGTATTTGAAATGGCTTTTTTTTTAAATGAAGTGTGGAAAGAAATCCGCTTAACGGGCTACATCGACCTAGGTGGGTCGAAAAAGGGTGTAGTTCCGAAAAGCCCATACCGCCGATTAATTCGGAATTTCGTGTATCCATGTATTTTGACTCGCTGATCAGGAATATGACGGTCGAAATACCTGAAAATTCGATTTTCAAGGTTAAAACTGGAAAAAAACTAATTTTTTAAAGGTTTTTCTATTTTATTTTGATAAATGTTGATCTTGGAGGAAAATCTTTCCTACAAAAGTTGTAGGTTATGAAAAAAATGATCTTTTATATTCTATACAGATTTTGTCTAAAACCATCCTGTTGAGAGAAAAATGGGATAATGCTCCAGTAAGTACATTTTGCTAATCTCCATTAGTTTCGATATCATCTAGTTACGCACTTTACCGCGAGAAGGGTGGAGTTTAGTCTTTACAGTGCATGTTTATTTTTTTGCCTTTTTTTTGTATTTTATTTAAGTTTTTGCTTCTTCTGTTTGGGTTTGAAGACTAAACTGCACTTCAAAGACTGAACTCCAACGTTCCTGCGATAAAGTGCATAAGTAGATAACATCGGAACTACTGGCGTTTAGCAAATTTAGCAAAATGCACTTATTGGAGTGTTATCCCATTTTTCTCGAAACAGAATGGTTTTAGACAAAATCTGTATAGAACATAAAAGATCAATCTTTTTATGGGCTACAACTTTTGCAGCGAACATTTCTTTCTAAGATCAACATTTATTAAAATAAAATAGAAAAACTTTTAAAAAATCAGGTTTTGTGAGTTTTGATCTTGAAAATCAAATGTGCGGGTATTTTCACTATCATATTCGTGATCAGCGATTCGAAATACGTGGTTGAACGAAATTCCAAAAAAATCGGCGGTATGGGCTTTTCGGAATTTTATCCCAAAAATATTTTTATTGGGACCTATCACCTTTTAGCTATATTCTCTGAAAATGTCACTGAAATATTCAATGAATACTGTTTTCATAGTCGGTGGACATGATATCTCGAGAACCACTTGGTGAATCGTTCTCAAATTTACAGGAGATACGGTGAGAAGTATGTAAAGGTCGTTGACGATCCCACTTTTTTTAAATCGATCTTCATTTTTCAATAGTTACGTAAAAATGATCACTTGTTTCATATATTTTGTATGCTCGCGTTTGAATTCGTCGCCACATTGTTAAAAAAAATGACTGAAAAAATCGGCGATCGTTAATGACTCGTATTCATCGTTAACTTGAATAACTCGTTTGGTTTTTAGATTTCAGACGGACCGTTTAAGCTGGCGAGTGTCCACCGCCAAACATCGCGCAACAAATGTCATCATCTGCCGGCGGCCATGTTTTCGTTGTTTTTCTGTATTTTTTTTGGTGATTGTTTTTTTTTAAGGCTCTCGATATATGTACCTTTGTGTTAAAAAAAAGTGCGTTTCTTTTTCACCAACCGTTTCCCAGAAAAAATTCGGAATGTGGCAATTTTTTTGTGGCCTCTAGCTAGATGTAGTCCCTTAACGAGCCAGTCTTGTTTGCCGAATTTTTTTTCACTTTGAAATACCGTGACAACGATCGTAAAGGATTGGTAATCAGCGGACGACGAGACTGCCCCAGCTAGACGACGGACTTCGTTGCTGGTAAGAAAAAAAAACGTCTGGCTGAATTCCGCGTCATTGGGTACAAGTGTACCGCCGTAGAAAAGAGAAGTGCACGTGTGTGCGTGCGGGCTAGGAAATTAAGTGCAACATGGATCGAGAACGGAGATATCGTAACTGATCGTGGCACGGAGCGATCAAACCCCCCCCCCCCCCCCCCCCGCCCTACCTCCTTTGCTTTCTTTGGAGCAGCGAGTAAACGTAATGTCCTGTAACGGCACTTGTTCAGGTAGAGCGCGGGGCAGAAGGACGGTGGGGAGGGATATGGTAGGAAATTGTACAAGGTAATGTTTCTCCTGACGAGTCTCGAACGCGCGTGGTCTATCGCGGTGCAAGGACGTCTGGCATCGCGACGTCGCCGTTTGCCATCCGCGTACCTGTTGTACGGTAAATGCTCACCCTTAAGCGTGGCCGTCGAAACAACCAAAAAATCGAAATTGCAGACCATAGGGTCTGTTGACTTGAATATCTATATATGTAAAGGGTGTTCCGAAAAGTGACGTCTGGACGGTAAATCCAGATGCCTTGCATAGCTATCCGAATCACCCCCTGTATGGTCTGGAATCTTTTTTAGTTTTCGAAAACAAAGATACATTTTTTAATTTTTTAGTTTTCTATTGTGCCACTTAGATTGCTGTGCTTGTCTAAAATTGTACTCAAAACGTTAAAGTGTTAAGCCACAGTAACGGGTATAAAATTATGTGCAAATTTTTGTCATGTGACAATTTTTTTTAAATCATGTTTTGTAAAATCATGTAACAATTTTTTTCGTATGAAAAAGTGCTTTACTTATAAAATTAATTACACATCTATTTAGTATGAATATCAAACTGTCAGATTTTTTTTTCGATGTACAAAATTGCCGATTACTAATATTTTCTTTTGTTATCTTTTTTTAGGTGCTCCGCGACGTGACATTTCGCATCGACAGTTTTTTTACGCACGGAATTTAAAAAAATATTGTTTTATTCAAAGGTTAATTTGAATTAGATTAATCAGAAATTCCGTACGTACTTCTCTGCGAAATGCAATTAGGAACATAACTTTTAAATTTGAAGTAAATCGAGTGAAAATTGTTGAAGTTATTTGTCACGCCAATTGGAAAAAAGCTGTTTCGAGAAGTTTCGAGAAGTCGGCCATTTTGTACATTGAAAAAAATATATATATATTTTCTAACAGCTTGATATTCATACTAAATAGCTGTGTAATTAATTTTATGAGTGAATCACTTTTTCATGCGTAAAAAAAATTTTTAATTCGCACATGATTTTATACCAGTTACTGTGGCCTAAGGCCTTAGACGCGTTTTTCTCGAAACTACTTTTTTCAACCTGGTCGACATTAAGTCTCGAGTTCCATTCAACCGATTGACTTCAAATTTTGTATGGACCGTCAGTATACATCTCTATCGTATTAACCTCGGGAGTGGCAAAATTATTCTTATAAGTATTTTTAAAAAATTTGACCAAAATAGGGCGAAAAAGTAGTTTTTTTTCAGATAGTTGCCATTAAAATTCTTTTTTTCTCTTTGGTACCTGCCATGTACAATGACATTCTTATTGATGAAGAAAATTGGTTTTATTTCAGTTTCAGATAAATGGGCGCTCTCAACCCTTTTTTCACGGCCATATTTAGAGGCCCATATCTTTTTCAATCTTTCTTTTATTTCCACAATATTTATTTAGCAAGTTCGTGAAACATCACTAAAAAGACTATGAAAAAATGGATGGTAAAAAAAATTGTGTTTTTTTTTATCAAGCTCGAAAAAATGCCAGAAATTTGGGCCTCTAGAATACTGCGTTAAGGTGGGAGACCAGTTAAGGCGTACATTGTTTGTTAGTGGGCTTCATGATTTTTTTTGACAAAGAATGGACGAATACAATTTATTCAAACTTTGAGAATATTTTATGCATATTTTCAAACAAACATGTTAATTTTTTCGAATCATTTCCTCTGAAAAAATGGAACATATAACCTGCCGCCCATCGAAGGTCGCCATCAGACTTCGCTGTTTGTGTACACTCTAGGGGCCACAGTTTTAATCGGAAGTCAATACGGTTTGAGGATTACTTTACAAACATGTTTTCCTTCTATATGAACCTAACGCTGACCGAAAATTGAAAATTGCATTTTTCAGAGGTGTTCAAACAAACCCGTATAATTTTTGCCATTATTTTATAACCTTTTTTGCTATAAAAAATACTTTAAACAATGACATTACCTCAAATTTAGGTTCATATAGAACATCATTATATAAAGAAACTAACTATCACTTTACAAAATTGCAGGTTAGAGACTTTTTGAGCTAGAGTGTACACAAAATCCAAAAAGCTCTTTCGAGAAAAACGCGTTTGAAAAAAATTACCCGGAACAAAAAATTCAAGGCAGTAATGAATTATTTGAATAGTTTTACTAAAAAATTATGGAAAATCGATTTTTTGAGTAATCTAAACCGGTTTTCCGCCCCAAGCGTAATTAGCCCATCAAATATGTCGAGGTCCCGATTTTTTTTTTTTCAAAAACGTTTCCGTGTATCGTGCCCAAACTGCGCCGGATGCTCGGCGCATGGGTTAAATACTTTCAGAAAAAATATCACCTCGGTGTTAGCATTTTGACCCGGCCACAGCCTTAAGTTAATTGAAACAAAGGTTACGCGCGAGACGAAGTGCTTGAATGGAGCAGAGGTATAGGAGGGAGCCAAGTGCGATGTATTCGATGGACATGGTAACCGTGTGAATAAAGAAGGCCTCCACCGGGACGAGGAATAATTGAATACATTTTTCAAAGTCCTGTCATGCATGAATTTCATTGCGATAAATTCAATCACGTCGTCGTAAATTATTGATGGCTTTTAAATTATTTATTAATAGCTGGGAGAGAAGGGTCAGAGCCGCCGAGTGGATGAATAGTCGGAGGAGGCCGTGTCACTAAAGTATGCATAGATAGGTGGTCTGGAGGGTGCGATGGCCTCGCATTGATTGGCCGATGCTCGTGTGTTGCTCGTACTTACGTGCCAAGGCTCTTTTCGCGCCTGAAACCATTCGCTTAAGGG
This sequence comes from Ophion ellenae, assembly GCA_963210295.1. NCBI lineage: Eukaryota > Metazoa > Arthropoda > Insecta > Hymenoptera > Ichneumonidae > Ophion > Ophion ellenae. Next base: position 27,999,500 of record OY723395.1, read on the forward strand.
GGTGTCCTTTAGCAGGTCTGAAAAATCGTTTTTTTTTCTAAATTGCTCAAATCGATAGATAAACTATCCAACAATATATTTACAAAGTTACAGAGGCCAATTCTAAGTATTTTCGAAGATACAAAGCTGAAGGCAGAGGAGCGTCGAGCAGGTGAGAGAGTGCTCCGCCCCTCGATCTTTTACTCTGAAGTTCATACCTAAAAAGGTTCAAGGGTCTTTCAAAACGATACTCAGAGTTCGTAGTGTCGTTTTTTGAGGGAGCAGGACTACTACATGGACCGGGAATAGCTGAGTAATAGATCATTAGTGTGAGTAATCAAAAATTGATATTTTCTCATATTGAACATTTTTAAGTGCGGTTTCTAGTTTTCATTGTCACGATCTTTCTAAATTAGCGGGCGTGATAGCAAAAAAACTAAATGACCTATTGGATCTAACTAAAGTTCTTTCTCTTTAGTATTACATTTTCTTCTAACTGAACTAAAAACATTGTTAAAAAGTATTTTTAAATAACTTTGGTAGCAGGTTAAAGTTTTTTTTTTAAATATTTTATTTAAACCTGAAAAAAGTTATAATTTAACGATTTTTTCTGCTTTCTCTTAGTTCATCCAGAAGAAAAATATATGACGATTCAATTTTATTTTTGTTTTTTCGTTTTAGTAAAAAATTACGAGCTGCATGTTTCCCGCCGATTGGAGACTGCTGTGGCGGATGAATCTGCAGTAATTTATCGTTTTACGTTGAAGAAACAAAATCATACATTTCAAATACATATTGAAATATACTGCAAAGTTTACTGGGCTCACTTGTTTTTTTCCCTTACAGAAAAATTCTCGAAAAAAAAAGCATTTTTTGGGCCTGTTAAGGGGCTATACCAGTGTGACACTGAGAACATAGATTTTTTTGCCTTTTTCGACAGTTTATAGTTTCAAGAATATCCTGTAAAAATTTCAAGGCCGTATCTCTAATAATTTTATCTTGCAAAAATCGATAGTTAAATCTTTAAACGCGTTTTTCTCGAAATGAGATTTTTCAAATTTGCTGACATTGTAACTCAAAGAGGAATTATCCGATTGACTTGAAATTTAAACTCAGTACTCTTGAATATATTTACTCTACAATGACGTAGGATATTTTTGATTAGATGAAAATTGACGATTTGGCATTGAAAAAAACGACCATTTTATAGGCAAGAAAACAGACTTTTTTTCACAACTACGCCATTTTGTTAGATTTTGATATTTTACGAAAATCCTACGTCATTGTACAGCAAATACCTTCCAGTTTAACGACATTTTTTCCTTTTTCGGTTTCAGCTACTCAATCGGCCGGAATCATGTCAGCAGTGGAGGAACTTTTTTTGCGCCTCCGAAGGCAGCGCATAAGTCGCTTGGATCTCAATATTTGTCTATGAAAAAATTATGTAATATAGGTCAAATATAGCCAAATATATTCTTAATTTTTCGAAACATTTAATTGAGTATTTTTCTTCCAAAAAAATCCCGAAAATCACCCGAATTTTCAGCGCTCATACTGGTGTAGCCCTTTAAAGCAAGACACCCCCTCAACCTTCTCTCTGCCCTATGCACCGCCTTTTTATTGTACACTTTTACGACAGTCCAAGCTTCTGATGGGAATGCGTCAAGTTGCTGCTTCACCCTGCTTGGTTTATCCTCCATTATATTGGTCCGGCGTATCAACTTTTGTCCCTTCCAAATGCGCGATTTAATAACGAGTTCGCCATCAACGGGCCGCGTCTCTCGTCTCTTCTCCACTCGGAAATTCATTCGCGCTTTTCGAGGGAGGCTCTCGACGCGAGGCAGCCAGCTCGAAAACGATGCGCCCGCTTTTCGCTAAAGTATTTAACGGGCGAAAACAAAAGGGTGTCATTCGTAGTGAGATACAATGTCCGTGCCGGTGGGAATTAACAATGGACGAGGCGTTTCAATGTACCAAACGCGTCCGCGTTTTTCCGCGTGTTCAACGGGAAACCGGGAAAATCGGACGAACGAGGAAAACACAGGCCGCGTGAAGTTATTTGAATAAATCACTCAGCTTTCACTTGCAAATGTTTCATCGACGATTTTTTTTGTCGCAGCTCATCATTTTTTTTTGCAATTCTCGTACTCAAACAATCCGAGCAACGGAAATGAAAAAAAAAAAAATACCACGGTTGGAAAATTAATTGGATCATTAATGAACCCAATTACTTCAGGTGCTGCGACGCGAATTTAATTGTTACATCCATTGTGCCGTTCACTCGTATCCATTCTCCGAGCAACCTTCACCCTTTGCAGTTGAAGAAATAAAAGGGGGAAAAAAAAGACGAGTGTCGCTCACTCGACGAAAAGTTGCCTCGTACAATTGTCCGGAGAGCCAGTCGATCGACGTTGAAAGTTCCAGTTGGAAGAGGAAAAATAACAACAGATGCCACTTGGAGCGTTAAGGGGTTATAAATGTCGAAGTTCCTAGTTGTAAATGTGGAAAAATCACGTTTTTTTTGTTTCAAAATCAATATATTTTGACAGTTTATCATCTTATGAATGTTCTCGAGAAATTTCGAGATGATCGAATCAAAATTGACAGATTTGTAGGCTTTTACGTTGACGCCCGTCGAAAGGCTGGGTGCGTCGTTCGAAACTTCAAACGCTTTTTTTTTCTAAAACACGTTTTCACAGTCAATGAGCAAAAAAATGTCAAAAACGACTGCATCGATTTTTCTTAAATTTTTAGGGCACTTTCTAGTTGTCAAAATATCGTATTTGATCGAAGGATTTTTTTCCGATGTATACTTTCGATTTGATGAACAACAAATGTCGATTTTTTTCGGAAAAATCAAAACTAATTTGAACACGCGTCATTTTTTGTAAATTTGTTATTTCGCAAATTACTTCGGATATATATTAATATTCATTCACATAAACTAATATACTAAGAAAATATATTTTATTTTTTGTATATCACATAACCTGGTTCAGAAGAGCATTGCTTACCGCAAAAGACGTTTTGGAGAGGTGCATCCAAACATTAGCTGCAAATCGATTATAAATGAATATTCGTATATAAAAAAGTTACAAAATGTTCTCCAGCTGATACCGTAAAATGGGGTTACTTTGAACAGGTTGTGGTATTTTTTTGTCGGTAACTTTTTTTAACATCCTAAATTCCACCTTTCTTTACTCCAATAGAACAATGGGCCCTTTGACCATCAAACGTATAAGAAAGGTCAAGCCTCACCACCCTCCTACAATTTCATATACTTTTTTTTAAGCGTCAAAAAAACTAACTAACTACGGAATGCAACTCATGTCCCAACGCTCTGTTCAAGTAGCCCCAAAAATTATTAAAGTTACCCATAATGCCAATTTCACCCCGTTTTACGGTACTTTTTTTCAAAACATAATTTTTGTCGAAATTTAAGGGAGACTTTGTCCTTGAAATCGGCTGGAGATGTTAGCGGCTCAACATGAGCAGCTAGAAAAAGAGGAGGGATGCCTCTATGGACCAGGCATTGCCGACTAGCGGTAATTATAAACACATTTGTGTAAACACATTACAAAACTTTAAAAGCGTTTTTCTCGAAAACACGTTTTTAAAAATGGCTGACATTTTCCTGACCGCTGCAATTAACATATCGACCTGAAATTTGGAGAGCATACTCAGAAAATATGTCTTCACGGAATGACGGATCGTTTTTTCGATAGATACATTTTTGCATTTATTATTTATCTTTTTATGCGAAAAAAACGCGAAAATTCGATTTTTCTTTAAATTGCCGCCATTTTCCGAAATTTGTACTAAACGAAAAACCCATCCGTCATTCCATGACCAAAGGGTCACAGATTGATAATATGCTTTGAATTTGTGTTTCAGATCGACAAAGAGGGGGCAGTGATGTCAGCCGTTTACCTCCCGCGATTTGAGGACCTGTTTTCGCCGAGCTGCAACGGCCGCCATTTTGGTTTCTCTTTCAAAAAAAAATTTTTTTAACGTTCTGTATATCATGAATAAAAGCAAGAAAAAAACCGCACTCAAAAAGCTTTACTCGTTTCCTTTAAAAAAAATAAAATGTAAACACCTGAAATATGGCACTCCAAGGACAAAGTCTCCGTTAACATCAACATTTTCTATTTTAAAATTCCAAAAATAAGCTGTTTTGGAGTGTTACAAATAGGCGAAACTCGTTAACAAAATTGGTCATCGATCAAATTTTAATCGAGACAAAAATCTGCATTCGAGTACTTTGCGACCGAGGTTTTGCCTCGCGGATGCCAAAGCTGGAGACAATGAGAGAGTGGGAGGTAGTCGAGAGTTCGTGAAACACACAACGCGAGAGACACGAGGGGTACTTTCTTTCTCTCTTTCTCTCTCTCTCTCTCGCTATATATATATATATATATATATATATATATATATATATATATATATATTATATATATATATATATATATATGTACATACATATATATATTGGCATGTGGGGCCATGCAGCTCGGCTGACCGAGTTTGTGTTGGTTGGAGGTCCCATTGATTTCCTGGGCCATGTCAAGGCTGCACGCGAGGAACCCCCGTGCCCTCGTCTTCGCCCCTTGCACCTCGCGAAGCTTTGCAACCCTTCGTCTCGCCCCCCGGACCGCCGCGACGGCCGGCGTCGCGGCGGCCTCCTGCACAAGAGAGGGCATAGACGAGTGGAGAACCGGCGGAGAATCAACGGACTTTCGTTTGCTCCGACGTTGACGCTAACAAACCCAACCCCTCTATATCTGGTGCCACTGATACATTCGCTCCTGTCTTGCCTCGATCGAAGCCTCTCTGTGTCTTATACTTACTGTTATTACCGAGTCACCGTCGTAATTTTTTATCATTAGCTCAAAGGTCAAATCAAGACCAAAGTCTTGATTTGTGTACCAAACTTTTCAAATTTAACTCGCATGTATCTTTATATTGACAGATGAGTTTTTGTCATATCCAATGCACTCTCGTTGGTCCTCGCGAGCTTTACGAGCCTATCCATTTTATTTTGATTTATTTATTTTATTTATTTACTTTTTCAAAATCGATCTTCATTTTTCCATAGTTACGTGAAAATGACGACTTTTATCATATATTTTGTATGCTCGAGTTTCAATTCGTCGGCGGGTTGTTCAAAAGATGGTTTTAAAAATGGACGATCGTCGACGACTCGTATTTATCGTTGACTTGAACAACCCGTTTGGCTTTTAGATTTCAGATGAAGCGTTTCCAGCTGGAGGGTGTCCACTGCCAAACATCGCTAAAAAATGTCATCATCTGCTAGTGGCCATGTTTTTGTTGTTTTTCTGTATTTTTTTGGTGAGTTTTTCAAAGGCTCTTAATTTATGTACTTTGGTATTAAAAAATGCGTTTCTCTGTCACAAACCGTTTCCCCCCCCCCCAAAAAAAAACAGAATTTGGCAATTTTTTTCGGGCCCATAGGTAGATGTAGCCCCTTAACAAAACCATCCAGCCCTATGTCCACCTTCATCCCTACAGTCCCCCTTAAACAAACGACAGCGTTCAATCTCCGCGGTTTCCAAAACCTCCGTTTCCGGAAACGGTAACCGCGCTTGTCGACGCGTTCTGAAATGGCTACTCGTCGTTTTGTGCCCCGTTGTACCGTACAGTTTGGACGCTCAATTGTCGTTATGATTTATACGCCGCGAATACGTGCCGGCGAACCGAAAGCCGGAACTTCAAGCGCGAGGCTTCAGGAATTTATCCTGCGCTGCAATGCGCTTCTCTGCCACCCCTTCTGAGGACCATTTTTATAAGGGATGATACAACTATATATAACGCGAATCGGCGTTACTCGTTTCTCGTTTGCTCATTAGATTTTGATGTCGATCGAACAAACGATGCAATACGAGAAAACGTGGAAACTGTTTAAGATTTTTATTCAATATTTCGAAAAAAAAATATAGCGTCAGAGTTGTGTAGTATTGCTGTTCGATTGGAAATTGGTTTTGGTTCGTGGGGGTTCGTTTGAACAACAACGAGGCAATGATCACGCGTTGGTAGAACTGCACGAATTACACTAATTTTATTTTCGCCATGGGGACATTGAATTTAATAAAATTAATTATTTTTTTGATTGATTTTCTTTTAGCCCATAAATTAATTAATTTCTTAATTGATTTTTTTTTGTTTGATAATTAATACTTTTTAATTGAAAATTAATGTTTTTATTTAATAAAGCGATTATTAATATATAAAGGTATGCACGACAGGACGAGTGGTATTTTATTTTCATAAGTGAGTATTTTTTATTCAATAAATTAATTATCGATATATCAAGGTATGAGCGACAGGAGGCGCAGTACGATTTTCGCTAATTCCACTCCAGCCGTGTCAAATTCACGGTATAAAAACATTTTTATCCAGCAACGATTTCCCGAAGCGAAATCATACGAAACGAGAGACCACCCAGCTGGAAAATCATTGATCGGGCCATTCGTCTGTTCGCGTGCACGAGATTCAGATTTAAATGATAACAACAATCGTGCAATAAATCGTAAATTTTAATCGCGGGAGCTGATACGTCCCAATGTGTGAAATAAGAGTGGTCATCGTATATACCTGATTTCAATTAATTCAATGAAAGAGTACTATGTTCGGGGTTTATTCGGATTTCGGGGCAGGAGTTCGGAGGGGCTCTCGGTGATCGGGATTAAGGCACGTTATCAATTAGAGCAGGGGGGGGGCATCGATTTCACGATGGCGAGGGATTTTCGGTGCAAGGGGCGCCTCTAAAAAATTGGCCAATCTCCTGTACTGTAAATTATTTTTATCTTCATATTTATAGTGTCGAATATAAATGATCTTTGATCCACTCAGATGTCATACTGGCCATCGTAGGCAGAAATTGTCGAATAACGAAAACACGAATTTGCACGGTATTATCGTACGTGCAACAACTGACGTTAAATATTACCATGTTTAAACACACGATGGATGGATCTTTCATACTTTATTTATTGGCAACCTTAGTCCGTTTGATATTCGAACAAATTCGACGGAATAATTCATTCGATTTATCAATTAAGCATCGCGTGAATGCTTGTGAGAGTGCTAAAATTTCACCGAACTTCATCGATTTTTTTTTTCGATTGCGCGTGATGAAAATCGCTCAGGCGCCTTCTCAATACTCGTTTCCTAACGGATTACAACTAACTCGTAGGTGGAAAAAAAAAATTCGTGAATTTTTCTGGGGAAACGTGTGTAGGTTTTCAACATTTTTTTGTTTGCATCAAAGACTATGGGTTTAAGGGGGAGACCCCTTAAGGCGAGGAAAAAATTTGCTGATTTTCGATATTTTTTTATAGGAAAAAATTCTTTACCGCTTTCGAGGCTGAGGTTATGTTTTATTAATACTTTTGGCTGTTACATGGTATTTTTTTATTAGTCTTTAAAAATGGCGGAGGTATAGCACGGTCTTCCAAGCTGGCGTGACGTATAGCTAAAAAACTATCGAAAGATTCTGATGCAATTTGGTATCAATCTTTCTAACCTTATTGTCTAAAACAAGACTAAATGTTTTTGGAAATTGATAAAAAGTATTTTTTGATTGCAAAATGTTGCCATTTGTTCGAAAATTCAATCCTTTTATTTCTAAGCGTACCATTTCGTCAATTTTCAACATTTCTCCCTTTTTCTTGGATCATATTCTGCGTATGAGTGTTGATGAAAGAGAAATGTTCGATGTTTTTTCTTTCGGATTAATCCCGCAGACGCTACGTGTCACGCCGTCTGACAACATCCGTATATATATATATACATATAGCATCGGCCATTTTCAAAGATTCATAAAAAGAAAAAAAAAGATAAATAAGATTAATAAAAATATTAAGAATAAAATAAAAATGCAACAGCCAAAAGTGGTAATAAAATATACCATAAGTCTCAAAAATGGTGAAGAAATATTTCCCTAAAAAATGAAAATCAGCAATTTTTTTCCTCGCCCAAAGGTATCTCGCCCCTTAAGGAACTTTTCAATTTTCGTATCGAAAAATATTTGCGCAGACCGCTGTTTGAAAGACGTCCCTTGCGGTGACTACTGCTGCTCGGAAACAAATAATCCGAAATAAAACAAATAGCACGCATTTAATTTTTGCATTAAATTATCTAGTGCTGGGACGAAGGATTTGATAGAATATTCATTTTTTTTATGGACGCAGTCCAAAGTAAATGTATCCATTTTTGGTGATAAACGCTCTATTTTCGTCGATAAAAAAAATATGCATCGAAAAAAAATCCTCAGTTCAAGCACTGATTTTTTATCAATAAAAGAAGCTTGGGAAATTTTAAGTAGATCGATGCAGTGATTTTTTGAGATATCGCGGTTATGAAAAAATAATGTTGAGAAAAACCCGTGTGAAGTTCGCCAGTTTGCGAAACCTACCTATAAGCCCATAAATCCCTCACTGCTGAACGGATTGACTTGAAATTTTCAGAGAATATTTTTTCGAAGTGTTGTATTTCAAGAATCCGCCAAAAACGAAAAATCGATATTTTAAAAAATATAACTAGGCGTTGAAAATTTACGACCGTACATTACATCGAAATTATAACGCTAGGAAAAAAAAATACTCATGATTTATAAAGAGGCAAGTGCGTGACTGGGCTCGTGTAGAGAAGGTGAGAAAAAACCATGCGTGGTTAAGGTCGTCTGCGGACAGATACGAATTTATGGGGGAGCGACTGGATTTTTTTTTAATTTCGCGTGACCGCAAATAGGGTTATGTACTGTACATAATATATATATAGATATATATATATATATATATATAAATAAATATATATATATATATATATATATATATATATATATATATATATATATATATATATATATATATATATATATATATATATAATTTCCGAAGGACCAGTCACCTCTGCGAGCTTCTACGACCCTGTCCCTTTGACTTTTAAGCCTCGCGTCTTCTTTCACCATTTCCAGTTTGTCACAGGCCCTCTTTCTTGATGCACTGCTGTATCGCGTTGGCACAAGGGCACAGGGAAACTGGAAAACCGCTGCTGATACGGGCGTCTATGTTTTCCCGGGCTTCGCGTTACTAACAGAAACTCATGTCAGTGAAACTTCCTCGCCCTCTGTAGTCGGCGGACAAGCCGTCGCTGAGCGGTCACCAATCCAAGTAGTGGCCAACGCTGCGTGAAATGGGAGCTTCACAAGTGTATTACATCATATATTATTATTATATTATATTATATTATTCTATTATTATCATCTTCTTGAAACTTCCATCTGTGCAGGGTCCTTCCCCCTTAATAAATTCCTCATATTCCACTCTATATCCCCCTATTATATTATTATATTATTCCACTATATATTATTATTATTATTTTATTGTAGATTCCATGATGCAGGGTCTTCCCCCTTATTACATTCCCAACCATATTCCACCAGCCCCACTATATATTATTTGTACACATTATAAAATATGACAACATCGCTGAGCTGTCATTCATCGAAGTATTGGCTAACGCTGCGTAAAAAGGGAGCTTGACAGGAATAATATATTATACAGTCGAACCTCGATACAACGAACTTCCCTAGAGATTCGTTATATCGAGGTTCCAATGTATATTATTATTATATTATATTATACCACATATATTATTGTTATATTTTATATTACATTATTATATTATTCCATGATATATTATTATAATTTTTTTGTTGTATATTCCATGGTACGGGGTCTTCCCCCTTTTTACATTCCTCTCCATATTCCACTAACCCCATTATATATTATTTTTATACATTATAAAATACGATAACATCGCTGAGCCCTCACTCATCCAAGTATTGGCTAACGCTGCGTAAAAAAGGAGCTTGACAGGAATAATATATTATATATTAGAATTATTATTATATTATATTATATTATATTACATATATTATTATTCTATTTTATATTATACGTTATATTATTATATTTGATATCATATTGTTATATTATTTCAGTATATATTATTTTTTTCACATTTCTAGGAAACAAGGTCCAAATTTTTTTTTTCAACATCCCTCACCCCCTCCCCCACGGCATATCACATTACCAACACTTGCTCATTTCCTCCAACAGTAGACGCAATACAACCTTTTCGTTGGTTCAACAGATAATCGACCAGTGTCCATTTTCTCAACGCGCATTTTCATAAGCGGAGAGAAAAAAGTTTTGGAAAGGTTAAACATGAGGTTGTCTCGGCTAGGAAATTTGTCTCTACGCGTTTGTGCCCGAAAACTTGGTCCATTGGACGTCTTTTTTTGTGCAGTCTGCAAAGTTCTCGTTACGAGAGACTCTCGCTAAGCCGCTCCGCATTCGCAGGATACCCCGATCCCCCTCGCCGTTTTATCGTCGTCTAATTAATGCTGTACTTTTGTGTGTTTCACTCGTATAATCCGCTGAGCCATTCTCACCGGCGAGAAACAACAGCGGAGCGGCTTTCGTTGTGCTCTCGCCTCTCGCGTTGGGTACGTCGAGCATGAATTTCGTGCTAACGTAAAAAAAAAAATACTTATTTTAATAACTTCTTCACCATACGTTTTTTTGAAAATCGCATCCCCGCAGATTTCATTTGGCGAGTTGGCATTCACGCCCACTCGGATGCGAAAACTTCCAGGTCTCCTTTTTACTCACCTCGGAATAAAAAATTAATATCGCGAGCGAGCTTGTGCATCGTGTATTTTTTCAAACGCGTTTTTCTCAAAATTACTTTTTGAAAATCGCTGATCACGATATCTCGAAAATCACTGACCAAATTCAAATTTTACGAGCTTCTTTTGCATGTCAAAAGGATTGAGGATCGGAGGATTTTTCTTTTCGGTGCATAGTTTTTTTTTATTAAGGTCTTATATACGCGAATTTTTTTTTTTCATTTTTTAATTATTATTATTTTTTAAATTATTATTATATTAAAAATTCCAAAAATTCCAAAAATAAGGTAAGATTGCATTTATAATAGATACCGCGCGGCGCTCGACCGCCAACTTCAAAGCCGTTTTTCCATGATTCACTTTTTTGAACCATGTGAAAGTTCTAAGTCTTGAACGAAGGTTCAGAGCGCTTTCAAATTTTTACAACATATTCTTAGTATCATCACAAAATTTCAATTACACGAAAAAATAAAAAAATATAAAAAACATAAAAAATAAAATACCGACAGAAAATTGAGTAAAAAAATGTTAAGTTTCGAATTTTCATTACAATAATTAAAAAAAAAAAATATTGTTGGTTCACACTGAAGATACATTCTTTATGCAATTATAAATATGACCATTTTTTTCAGACACCCACGTCGATGCCGAGAACTTTCACCATCAACGCGCGCGCAAAAAATACATTACTTTATTATGTTATGTCTCCGCCATTTGTTAATATTTCTGATTTTTTTTGGACATATACTTAACCATGTGTATAAATGATCTGTAAAAAAATGTCAATATATGCGTCATTTTTTTTAACCGCGTCTAATAAAAGTACCTTCGAAAATTGGCAAAATCGCGTCTATCAGGCCTTAATGAAAATAGAGCGTTTTTTTTCACCGAAAATCGATACTTTCACTTTGGACTGCAGCCTTTTTTTTTCAAAAATCAATATTTTATTAAATCCTTCATTAAAACACTAAATAATTTCAGGCAGAAACTGGGCTTGGTTTTTTTTAAATTTTGGATGATTTGATGTACATCTCTGATTTAGAGTATCTACCATATTTATCAATATTTATCAGATAAAAAATTGTAAAAAATCCTCAAAACGATACTCTTTGACAAAAATAATAAAAATTGAAAAACTACATACGTTTTCCCAGAAAAAATTGCAGAAATTCCTGTTTTTTGGCGATGAGCTAGGTTTGAGGCCTTAAGGGATCATCACAGTACAACATTTTCAAAAAATATTTTTTCAATTTTATTTTAACAAACAACAACAAAAATATTTTTAAAGAAAAATATTTTCTGCATTATGGTTATAAGCATGCCGTACAATTTGCCGATTGATCGTAAGTAGACAATTTATATGAAAATTCCACACTCGAAAATTTAAACGCGTTTGTCTCGAAATGTCGTTTTTCAAAACGGTGTTCACTCTCAAAGGAAGAGTTTTCAAGTTATCCGTCCCAAATTTTGACACACCATTCTTTATCTTGCTACAGAAGCTTTTTTTGGTTTAAAATCTTCATTTTTTTTAACAAAAAATTGACGAAAAAATATGCTAAATTTCATACTTTTTTTTTCAAACCGCTGCCATTGTGTCAACTTTGATTTTAAATGAGCTTCCATAGCGACTTTAACGGTTAGAAAAATGTAATAAAAACGCTTAAAAATGTACTTTCGGTTCTTCACGAGTGCTCTGATTTGACATAAAAAAATCAGACTGCTTATCGTATTTTGAGTATAAAAAAAATTGGGCAATAATAATTAAAATGAGAAAGACGAAGTTCTTCGAATCTCGCTCGCACTTGGCTTAGGCATATCATTATTATTATTTTAATATTTTAATCATTACGATCCTCGCTCGGTGTCTTTCTCGGTCGCTCACTACGCCGCGTCCATCCCAATTACCCTCGTGCCCCAATTATCCACATGACTCGTCAAGCCGCCCGGAAACTACTACTTTTCTCATTTCACTTTTTTTCTCGCTCCTCTCTCAGCCTCCGCTGCCCCTCACTCGCTCGCGGTCCCGCTCCTCTCTGTCTTTTGTACTCTTTCCCGCGCACGTGTGCATACATACCCGGCCCTCCTGTAATTATGAAATCACTCTCTTTATGACCTTAATAGAAAAAAAAGAGAAAGCAGGCGGAAGCACGAGCGCGAAGGAGCGAGAGACAGAGGCTAAGGGATGGGCGCGATGGACAAAAGGCAAAGAGACACCGAACAGAATTTACTATTATTTAGTTTAACGAACGAGTCTTAGCGACAATGCGCATAATATCGTTCTTTTTTACACGCGTTTTTCTTTTTTCTTTTAAGGCGGGAAACCAGTTTTATGACTCAAAAAATCGAATTTTCTATATTCCACAAATTGTTAGTAAAACTATTCAAGAATACGTTCCAAAAGTAGTATAAATAATTCATTACTGCCTTGAATTTTTTGTTTCCGGTCATTTTTTTTCAAACGCGTTTTCCTCTAGCTCAAAAAGTTTCTAACCTATAATTTTACAGAGTGATAGTTTCTTTATATAATTACGCTCTACATGAATCTACATTTGGGGTCACATCATTGTTTAATATATATTTTTTATAGCGAAAAAAGTTATAAAATAAAGGGGAAAATTATACCCTTTTGTTTGAGCCCCTCTAAAAAATGCAATTAAAATTTTTTTGGTCGGAGGTTAGGTTCATACAGAAGAAAAACATGTTCTTAAAGTAATCTTCGAACCGTATTGATTTCCGATGAAAACTGTGGCCTCCAGAGTGTACGCAAACAGCGAAATCTGATGGCGAACTTCGATAAGTAGCAGATTATATGTTCCATTTTTTTCAGAGGGAATGCTTCGAAAGAATTAATATATTTGGTTGAAAATATGTATAAAATATTCTCAAAGTTTGAATAAATTCTATTAACTCATTCCTTGTAAAGAAAAATCATGAAAATCACTGAAAAAACGTACTCTTAAATTAGTTTCCCGCCTGTCGGATAGTGGATTATCTCGAGGTTTCCTATAGCGATATCTGCTTTTTATTTAATATACTAGTTATTTAATTTTTTTATTTTATGTACTAGTTATTTAATATATAATATAACTAGTGGCAAAATGTCGTCACTGCAACATTTTTGGTAGCCTAGCACGAAAAATGGCACAATAGTGAACCGACGTTATTTTTCGCCAGCGTGAACAAATATTTTTTGTGTTAAAAAGTGTTATTTTTATTGAGGTAAGTCCAAATAACTTATGTTTCAGTTATTTTTTGATGGATTGTAGCATTTTTTCTGCTCAATAAATATATAAAGTTCGCAAAAATAGTATGTACAAAATATTGCTGTTAATATTCGGCCATGTCAAATCTCAATACCGGATACTTAATCGAGCCTAATATTGAATATCCGTTTGTGCCATAATGTTCCTACCTAATCAAAGATTGACTCCTAAAGACTGATTGTTTTATAATAATTGGCAAAGTTGAAACGATAAACACTTTGTTTTATTTCTTATAAATATAGTCCCCTAGTATTAGATGTATGAAAAATAGAGTTTGGGCCCTTATATCGGATATTCGATTATAGAGAACCTTTTTGAAAACCATGATTTCTGTCATTTTTTTTAAACTAAATATAGCTCAAAATATTCAAATGTAATGTGTAAAATAATTACTAGCATCTTGTTGTGTAACGTGTGGATAATAAAATTGTAAAATTTGAAGTTTTTAGCAATTGTTTACCACTTTTTTCAATCTCGAACAAAAGTATCCGATATATGGTGCCTTTCCCCCTATATATCTTTATGCAATATATTTTCTAGTTCACTTATGGCGGGACACTACTGCGACCGGTAAAAAAACGATTTTTTTGCATTTTCCCAAAGTATAAATATTCAAGAATATGCAAACAAAAATCAAGCTGAAATATTAAAATTTGACCGAGTTACAGACGATTTAATGAGGGCAGGTAAGCGCAACGATTTGCGTATACTAAAACTTTCAATCGCGTTTTTCTCGACCTGGCCGGAATCATATCTGCAGCTATAATTGTCCGATTTTTAATTTTTGGAAACCACCATTTCCGTAAATGCAACAGCCATCGTTGTACGTAGCCGTTTTTTTTTATTTGGTATTTTTAAGCCCCCAAATATAAGTAAAAATTTCGCCAAAATTACTCTTTTTTTACACCTGCCATTTCCTGAAATTTTTTTTTTTTGAAAAATGACTACGTATAACGAGAACTATAATTGTAAAGATGATGAAACTTTTTTATTTTATTTTTCAGACCAACCATCGTCAAGTTATCGAACCGGCCGTTCGACCAAATTATTATACAGAGACTCTATTATACCTGAACAACGTAGTTATTTTTTTATTTCTTTTATATACAAATTTACAAGAAGTAAGTTCAATGTATGCTTGATAACATACTTTTTTCCCAAATCCCAAATAAATAATCCAGTAGCCAAAAAAAAAATCGGAAAACCGATATTTTTTCGGCCACCACAGTGATGTCCTCTCTTATCTCGTCTGCTCACTCGTGGTTGGATATGTCCATGAAGTCGTTTTACCCGAGCACGATGGCTCGTTTGGCCATTATCGTATATTCACACTCCAAAAAAACGTAAATTTTGTAAATATATACAAAACGTCGAGTGTGTACTCACCATTATGTAAAGTATAGGAAAATAAAGTGAACTTATGTAAACGTCATTTTAAGGACTCCGAAATCAACGAGCCTTTGAGAACATTTTGAGGGTTGTCCTCAAAAGAGCCACACGTGCCGATATCCACCATAACGCAGCTCCATTTCCTGGATTCCAACCGTTGCGGCTTTTTACGTATTGCCCTCCCCAATAGAAGAACCCTTTCCTATCACTTCGTACAATCCTGCAACTGTCGATAGGTCAGATCATGTCCGATCATATGCTGGAATTTCGGTTTAGGTTAAGACCCACGGTTTTCGAGGTTTTAGGCTTTACGTTATTTAAAAAAAAATCATCTGCTTTTGGTTTTTCGCATGCCATTTCCACAAATGATATGAATCGACGATAACTAAGCAACTTTTCAGAGTAATTGGCACGAGATGCGTAGTACATATTGTATACACCACAGGCGATCAAAGTTAGATGTTCGAATTGTTTTGTATGAAAATTCTGCATAAGATATTTTTTCATAAAGATTCTTCAACATTTAGGATTAAAAAGAAGACTTTTCTAGATAAAACGAATAACCAAGAATGTTTTTAAAAAACCGGGTAAAAAGTTATCATTTGTACAAAAGGCATGCGAAAAACCAAAAGCGGATTATCCATACCTCTGTATGAAGAATTGAAAATATCTTTTATCCAGAATTAAAAATATAATTAAAGAATTAAAACTATCATTTATAAGAATTAAAATATCATTTATCCATATCCCTGTATGATGAATTAAAAATATATTTTTCCCACATATATGTGTATAAACGTTGTAACCCCCGAAACAAAACACCACGAGAACTATTCGAAAAAAAATGCCGTGCACTTCCTGGCCAGGATTCGAACCCTGGACCTTTCGATTGCCGGTCGACTGGTCTGACCACTGAGCAACGCCAGCCCGCTTACCTCACCTATCGCGGATAGTCTCGATATTTGTAACGCAACGTCACAACTGCCCCCTGCCAGACTCGATCTTTTATCTCAGGGAGGGGATTCTCTTCCACGGCAATCAAGGATAATTCTGGTTTCGTATATTCTTGATTCGACCGTGGGCTGCTGTTGGGCGCCATTTGCAATCCCCTGAAAAAACTCCACGAGAACTATCCGAGAAAAAATGCGGTGCGCTTCTTGGCCAGGATTCGAACCCTGAACCTTTCGATTGCCGGTCGACTGGTCTGACCACTGAGCAACGCCAGCCCGTTTATTCCACCTTTCTCGGATACTCTCGATATTTGTAACGCAATGTCACAACTCCCCCCTGCCAGACTCGATTCGACTCTGTGAGGTCGACTCGATATTTGTCCAAACTGAACTCAATACGCAGCGGGTACTGCCACAGACGCGGGGATTGTCTGAGGGACAAAAGGGAGAGGGGTACTACAGGCCGTCCTGGCTTGAGGAAAAGGGAGGGGGGCTTGCTCAATGAGACTTTTATCTCAGGGAGGGGATTCTTTTCCACGGCAATCAAGGATAATTCTGGTTTCGTATATTCTTGATTCGACCGTGGGCTGCTGTTGGGCGCCATTTGCAATCCCCTGAAAAAACTCCACGAGAACTATCCGAGAAAAAATGCGGTGCGCTTCTTGGCCAGGATTCGAACCCTGGACCTTTCGATTGCCGGTCGACTGGTCTGACCACTGAGCAACGCCAGCCCGCTTATTCCACCTTTCTCGGATACTCTCGATATTCGTAACACAACGTCACAACTCCCCCCTGCCAGACTCGATCCGACTCTGTGGGGTCGACTCGATATTTGTCCAAACTGAACTCAATACGCAATGGGTACTACTACAGACGCGGGGATTGTCTGAGGGACAGAAGGGACAGGGGTACTACAGGCCGTCCTGGCTTGAGGAAAAGGGAGGGGGGCTTGCTCAATGAGACTTTTATCTCAGGGAGGGGATTCTTTTCCACGGCCATCAAGGATAATTCTGGTTTCGTATATTCTTGATTCGACCGTGGGCTGCTGTTGGGCGCCATTTGTAATCCCTTGAAAAAACTCCACGAGAACCATCCGAGAAAAAATGCGGTGCACTTCTGAGCTGAGATTCGAACCCTGGACCTTTCGATTGCCGGTCGACTGCCCTGACCACTGAGCAACGCCAGCCCGCTTACCTCACCTTTCTCGGATAGTCTCGATATTCGTAACGTTACAACATGTATACACGTGCATACACGTACGTATGACATCGATAGATGGATGTTCTCCACTGACGGCTCAGCAACGTAAAAATTCCGCCATTTTTGCTCCATGTGGCTGCACATAGGCGAGGTGGAAAAAAAATCAATAGGTCAGATATGCCGAAAACTATTTCTTATCTCATGAAAAGTTTTTCACACAGGCTTCGCTATCGAGAAGCCCGCGAGGTAAACTCTCAGGGGCCAATAAACACTAAATTCTCCGGCCTCCGATAGTGGTAAGTCCTGAAAATCCTGGGTACCCTGCCAAGAAGAAAGCTTCACCCGCAACCTTTGAAAAATGCCTCTTTCCGTTTGTACGAATATAGTTATTATACGTGAGCATATAGCTACGATATCGGTTCCACCATCCTCGCTGTTTCCTCCCTTCTGATTACGCGACAAGAAGGGCTGGGGGCGAAGAATAAACATTGGAAGAAGGAAAAAAGGAATTTCGAGAGCGATCGGATGAGAATAATCGAATGAGCATTGTCGTATTTTGACGAGCGCGATAAAATTCGTAAAATTATTTTTATTCTCGCTTTTGGGTGCATTCGATGAGCCAAAAGCGAGAGAAGCGTGGAGGAGAGATTTCTGTGAATCGCGAGCTTTTTGCGCCGTTCACTTCCAGCACATCCATCTTTGCCATATCCCTTACCCAGTAGGGTTCCGCAGCATTCTCTTGTGGGATGCTGTGTCAATAGAGGTATATAGTGATATATATACAGGGTGTCCTGTCATGAATGGATAATCCTGCAACTGCCGATAGGTCTAATCATGTACTCCTATACCCTGGAATTTCAGTTTGGTAAAAGTCCCACGGTTTTCGAGATAAAAATCATCCGCTTTTGGTTTTTCGCATGCCACTTCTACAAATGATAACTTTTTTTTGACCCGGTTAAAAAAAAATACTCTTGGTTATTCGTTTCATCTAGAAAAGTCTTCTTTCCAACTTTAAATGTTAAGAAAACTATGCAAAAAGATCTTATGCAGAATTTTCATCCAAACCAAGTCGACCATCTGACTTTAATAGCCTACTGTGTAAAATAAATATACTACGCATATCGTGCCAATTACTTAAAAAGGTTGCTTAGTTATTGTCGATTCATATCATTTGTAGAAATGGCACGCGACAAACCAAAAGCAGATGACTTTTTTCAAAAAACAACATATATCTCGAAAACCGTGGGACTTTTACTAAACTGAAATTTCAGCATATAGTAGGGCATGATCTGACCTATCGACATTTGCAGGATTATCCATTCATAACAGGACACCCTGTATATAGGCATTTATAGGGATATAATGATATATATATACGCGTATATACAAGAGTAGTGGGTGGGTGTCTGTCGGAACAAAGTTTTCCAGTGCGCGCTCCTTATCCTTCGTTTCGTGAGGAGGGCGTTGGAATAAGGGGATGCTGAGAATGGGGGATGAAACACGCGCGACGCGGGAGACAGAAAATTCGTATGCTTCACTTCCACCATTCATATACGCGTGTGTATCTCTATATTTATATATGCATTTGTAAAGCACATATACACACCGCTCGTGCCATATATGCATCAATGTGGCCTGTGCTCAGCTTTGTATACATGTATCGAGGCTGACAAGTAAAAAATTCATACTACTTCTTTCTCTTCCTCTCTCTCGCTCTCTTTTTTTCTCCCTTACTCTCTCCTAACATCAACATACACATATACAGCCATATATATGTGTGTATATGTATATATATATATATATATATATATATATATATATATATATATATATGTGCACATATGTTCCAGTTAAAGCCCATTTTGCGGTCAAACGCGTTTTACCCAGTAAAAACTGCTCCCGACTAAACGCTTTCGTTCCAACAAGCTTTTCCCAGTGACAACTAGAATTGACTGATAAATGAATTTGAATGTTCGTTAAGACTAGTTCAAGCTAGGAAAAGCTAGTTCCAACGAAACGAATCAGTTAAAGCCTGTGCGGAAATTGAGTTGGGGCTGTGATCGGGCCCCAATAATATTCCCCTAACTTTATTCGGGCCCGAATCTGGAAGCCACATGAGGGTCGTTAGCGGCCGGTCACAGTTTGTCAACAAGGGCCATTAAAGGCGCAACGACCGGGGCCTTATAAGTTGCCTCAATGGCGCCTCATCAAAACCATTTTAGCGCCCTGAAAATGCCTCAACGGCGCCTCATCATAACCATTTCAGCGCCATAAAATATCCGTATCAGTGGATATACGTGTATGTTAAATGCGTCAGGTTATATCTGTATTTGTTTTTATGTAATTGTTCATGTGCATAGGTGCCGGCGTGAGTACATGTGTATGTATGTGTGCGCGCGTAGAAATGTGATTGCGTATTTGCATGTGAGCCTTTATGACAAACTGCCATGACAAAATTAATACAAAAAATAATCCATTCTAAGGAATGGATGTGTAGTAGAAATAAAAAAAAATGGGTCTACTGAATCACTAGAATCTATTTCCATTGAGGGAAAGATCTGGGAAACAGACCAATTTATTTACTTACCCTACATAGTCAGATAAAGTTTATGAATGGGAAATATCAACGAAGTCTTCAGAAGAAATCATTTTCCGTATGATGAGTATTGAGCGGAAATTAGTTGCTATAAAAATGTCGAGAAAACCGGTTGGGACTGTTCACACTTATGCGCTAGCATTACTCCATGTATGAGTGAAACCATGAGTCATTGTTTGTATCTATGTAAAAGGTTTCTTTAATTTGATAAATAAATACTGTCTGATGTGTGTCTGCATATTTGTGTTCATCGTTGGTTTTTTATTTGCTAATGCCCTTACGCTTTTTCCCAATTTGCGTTCGATAATATTATTCGATCGATGTATATAATTGATTTGAATAATTGAAATACCATCAACCATGTAGCCTAAGCTATTTATACTGGTTTATCGCTATAATAGTCAGATCTGGGCCTATTGTGGAGATCCCTACTTGTTTATCCCTATACTGGCCAAGTCTGGGTCTATTGTGGAAATCCCTGCTGGTTTATCCCTATAATGACCAAGTCGGGGCCTATTGTGGAAATCCCTACAAGTTTATCCCGATAATGGCCAAGTCTGGGCCCATTGTGGAAATCCCTACTAGGGGAAGGACTAGGAAAGCCCTGAAAGGCCCTTATTTTTATTAGGAATGCCCTATCAGTTTTCCGCACGGGAACTGCTTGGGTTTGTTTGGGTATAAGACGAGTTTTAACTAAAATTCAAATTTATATGGCAGCAAATTCCAGTTTTCACTAGGAAAAACTTGTTTCCCGTGTAGCAATTGTCGTAGGAATCCAATAGGACTGCCATATTTGTTCCCATTTTCTGATAGAGATCCAATGGATCATCGCATTGGATCCCTATACTAAAACGGCACGCTCGTACATTGGATTCTAATCGGGATTCCCCATTGGAATCCAATGTAAGAATCGGATACGATTCTTGATGGATAACATCGCATTCTGTACATAAATTTTTCTAAATAAAATATGCAGATATACAAAATAAGTGGATTTAGAAAAAGTAGTATCGTATCTTAAAGTATAAATTTAAAAAAGTAGTAAGTATCGTATCTTGAAGTATAAATTGCTCGAAAAAGTATATCTTACAAATCGATTTCAATCACGTCACTGAAAATCCACTGTAATTATGGTTTTTTATTGATTTCACTGCACTTCGACATAACATCACATCCCTATAAGGATGTGACAAGATCTGGAAACTCCCCAACAAATTTCTGTATGGTTTGTACCAAAGGCATTCAGTGAGAACTAGTTCTTCCTAGGAAAAACGCGTTACAACTGAAAACAGGTTTTAACTGTAACACATAGATTTTACAATAATGAAGAACAATAATTGTGACCACGAGTCAACAATAATATTTGTGTAAAATTGTAATAAATATAATCTCATTAAACTCGTAAATATCCGAGATTGGTGCAGCAGAGGAAATTTTGTTACCCCGTGAAATTGGTATGTCCCCCGTTGAGTTCGTATTTAATCGTGTAGCAGGACGCCGGCACGCTTCGCTGGGAGAAATTGCATTTGGTGCGTGGGAGCAAGGACCCCGACCACGACGAGGTTCTCGTATTACCATGGTAATAATAATTTGTTATTTTTCGGGCAATATTCATAAAACATCGTGCTATTTTTACTCACTTTTATTAGATAACTTTGCCACCAAGTGTAGACACCGAAGAAAATTACTGAAATACATATACAGGGTGTCCCAGAACTGATGGTAGTCCCTGAAATGGGAGGTTGAGGGTGAAATTCTGAGTCGATTGATATAAGCATGTATGCGTCTCACATCAACCGGTGAATTGTTATTAATTTTTAAAGAAGGGCCAATCAGGTGCGCCCGCTTTTAAAAATCAATAATAATTCAGCGGTTGATGTGAGAACCATACATGCTTACATCAATCGACTCAGAATTTCACCCCCAACCTCCCATTTCAGGGACTACCATCAGTTCTGGGACACCCTGTATACAAGGTGCCCTGTTATGAATGGATCATCCTCCAAATGTCGATAGATCAGATCATTTACTACATGCTGGAATTTCAACTTAGTAAAAGTCACGATAACTGCTTTTGACCCGGTTGAAAAAAAAATACTTTTGGTTATTTGTTTCATCCAGAAAATTATTCTTTTTAACCTTAAATGTTAAGGAAACTTTATGAAAAAATATCTTATGCGGAATTTTAATACGGACTTTACTAAACTGAAATTCCATCATACAGTACGACACGATCTGACCTATCGACAGTTGCAAGATTATCCATTCATAACAGCACACCCCGTATACATGCATAGGTAATCATCATAATTTACGTATATTCAGGTGCACGTTTACCTGCACACAATTTAGCTTCATCCGGAAGACACGCTGAGAAAAGCTCGCGGGGATCATTTTCACTCTCGCGTCTCGTCGGAGGATTTTCGAACAATAATAACAATGCTGGATATGCTTTTAATTAACGGGGCGCAGCGTATCACTCGGAGGAACTCGATATTTACGGCTGTGTGTCTGTACACGGTTGCTATTATACATGGCACAGTATGTGGCACTGAAATATAATATCGTACGCTTTTGTCTCTTGATTCTCGAGCAGACGTTTGATTATATTCATAATAATAATAATGATGATAATATTTGATCCGCGCGTCTCCATATCACATGACCGAAGTGAACAAAAATTTCCGCCTTATTTTTTTCCTCGTTTCGATGGCACGTCAATCGTTTGTCGTTGACGAATGTTATCTGTAGAACATTTCTATCGTGACGTCGTTCTGTCTTTCAATTTTTCTGGCCAGTTTAATTACCGAACGATCCAACGAGAAAAAAGGGCAAAATTCACATTCATGTCTTTCTACGAAATAAACGAAGCACCAATTGAAATTTCGAGTTTTATCGATCGTCGAGTGCAATATTCCCTTGAGTATAGCCCGTTAACGTTGAATTTAAAGATTCTTTTTTTAAACGTATGCTTGTATATATATATAAGTGTGTGTGTGTTTTAGATATGTATATAGGTACTTTCATTCCGTCTGTGACCTTTAGCCTTGTCTTTTTTTATTGAGTTCGATTCAATCACTGCTGTGGCTCTAGGTACAAGGCAAGCTAGCCTCAGGCTTCTTCAGGTGCAATCGAATTGTTCTATGTACCTTCACGAACGTAGAATACTATAGTCCAGTATATATATAGCACAATATATATGCAGGAAGGTAGGAGCATTGGTGCCGGTGGTGCAATTGTGAAAGAAGCATCGATGGATCCACGTTCGATTGCACCGGCATCTATCACCGCCTCTTGTTTTTCTCGAATTTCATTTGAAAAGGGTGTTTGCTGAATCCCCTTCCGGGTCAGCACGATAGTGGTCGATATAAGCCACTGGTGGGCTCGCTCCTAGGCCTAGACGCACACACCACACACATATGCCTCTATATATCTATCAGTTCTCGAAGGCACGGAACCTGGTGAATCCTTCTTGTGCCCTCCGCTTTTTCTACGTTTTGTTTTATCCATCTTCTCTTTCCCTTTTTCGTATTCGATGGCAAACCTGATGACGAAGAGTGTGCGAGCTTTCTCTCCCTCTCTCTCTCTCTTCCTTTTATTCCGCCCCCGTCTATCACGACCTCGGAGTGGTTTGATTAGAGGAAGACGAGAAATCCCGAGTGAGCATGAATCGAATTGAAATCCGATTTATACACCACTGAGCAATCCGCCAAACCACTGCAACACCTCTGCACACATACGATGCACTGCAGATCCTGAATTTCACTTTGATCTTCGCTCACCGTTCGCTAATGAGGGTCGACACTCGTGCTGGATTGGAAGAAATCGGCGATCATTGATCGGGGACGTGGGACACCAAGAGAGAGAGAGAGAGAGAGAGAGAGAGAGAGAGAGAGAGAGAGAGAGAGAGAGAAGGGCTGAAGAGGGAGAGAGAGATGCTGTTGTTTTTGGCAATTCGTTGCTGAAGTTGAGCTTTTTGTGAGGGTGAGATCCATTTGTAAGGCAAAGAAGAGCCGATGGCCGAAAATGAACTCCACGAAGAAGCTGAGGGACTTTAGTTACGGAGTTTTTGAGTCTTTATTCTTTTAAGAGGGAAGAGATTAGGCGGAAAAAAATTTGCTGATTTTCAGGATTTTTTTTAAAAGGAAAGATCTGTTCACTATTATTGAGACTTAGGGTATGTTTTATTGCTACTTTTGGCTGTTAGATAGTATTTTTTATTTTGATTCACATTTCCAAAACTGGCGTGACGTATAGCTAAAAAGCTAATCAACCGATTCTGATGAAATTTGGTATAAATCCCTTTAACGTTATTGCCTAAAACATGAGCTTTAATGTTTTTGAAAAAATATATTAATTTTTTTATTGCAAAATGTAGCAATTTTTTTTCGGAAAATTTAATGTTTTTGATTCAAAGCGTACCATTCCATCGATTTTCAACATTTTAAACTTTTTCTTGGTTCATATTTTGTGTATAAGTGCTAATGAAAGGAACATTCTCGTTGGTTTTTCTCAATTTAATCCCGCCAAGGCTACGCATGTAACAGCCAAAAGTAGTAATTAAACATACCCTGAGTCTCAAAAATGATGAAGAATTCTTTGGTCTTAAAGAAATTCATGAAAATCAGCAATTTTTTCCTCCCCTCTTTAGGCGAGGAAAGAAACGCGTTAAGAGGGAATGACACCTCATCGAGGTCGGTATGGTAGAACAATTATAGATTCCCAAAAATCTCTGAAACGGCTCTTCAGATCTCGTCGAAACTTTGCCAAACGACGTCAAATAGATAGACGAACAGCTGTCTTCCCCTCAAATTTTCTGAATTTGAGAAAAAAAAACTAGATTGGCTTATCATAAGCCAATCTACATTTTTTTTCTCAAATTCAGAAAATTTGAGGGGAAGACAGCTGTTCGTCTATCTATTTGACGTCGTTTGGCAAAGTTTCGACGGGATCTGAAGAGCCGTTTCAGAGATTTTTGGGAATCTATAATTGTTCTACCATACCGACCGCGATGAGGTGTCATTCCCTCTTAAGGGAGGAGATACCTTTGTATCTTTCCTCTTAACACTTTTCCCTGAAAACCACTTTTTCGTGAACCTCGTTTGAGATAACTCAAAAACTATCTGATCCATCATTTTTCAATTACACAGACTTTTAGATAATATAATTACCGTCTATGTGAACCTAAAGTTCTCTAAAATTTATGCAAAAGACGTACGTTTTTGTTACCAAATACTATAGTAAAAATTTCATGACGAACATTTTTTTTAACCTGTACCATTTCTCGAATTTTCATTTTCATTTGGAATGTTTAGGTTCACATAGAGCGTGAGGGTCTTAGAAATCTAAAACTTTTCAACTCTGATGTTCCAGATCAATGCACCACACGCTAGATTGTTCGCCGTGGGAGACCTCCGGTGGCAACCGTCTCCGAATCAAGTATCGTACAGCCGCAGTTTTCAAATATTAAAAAAGAAATTGCAAAATCAAAAGATTCATTACTACATACATAAAATTCTAATTATGTACAATTAATAGCTCCAACACAGAAAAAAATCTTCAAAATTCGCTTATTTTCGGGTGCCCAAGGGTACCTCGCTCCTCAAGCTCGCAATGGCAAAAATTGCACCAATCGTTTCTAAATCTAAAGAAACCCTCAGCAGCCAGAGGGCCTCAATTTGCGAAGGTGGGAAACGATTTATATGTATGTATGTAAACGACGGAGATAGGGCGATGGAGAGTGGAGGTTGAAGTAGTGAGTGGTGTGGGATTCCCGAGCCAGGGGGTTCAACATAACGAAGCCCCGCACAGTCGGACACTCAGAGGCGCGGTTGGAAATACCGGATATTACTGTTACCGAAGACTATTCGATTTGTACGTAAATGAAGATTCATCCGGTTTCTCCCGCGAGCCTCGGCTACCTTCTGTCCTGCTCTCATCCGCTTGCTGATTTTCCATCAATCGAATCTCTATCGTAATATCTCTCTTCGTCCTCTCGCGCCGTTCCACTGGGACACACGCTCCCCTGTCACTTCCGCTAGTACTCCCATCGAAGCCTCAGCCTGGCTATGGCGTTTTACACGGCTATCCGCAGATGCGCTGGGATATAAAAAGAACGTCGTATAGGCGAATAAAAAAAGGGATAAATGTGGAGCACTGAAAAATGATGTTTGCTCGGTGTTCTTCATGTGCGAGCAATCCACCTTCGGGGCTTCCTGGCTGGGTAGTAAAAAAATCTTCGTTAAAAGTCTCTCTTGCTCTTCCTTTGTGTGTGTGTGTGTGCGCGCGCGCGTGTATGTGTGTATGTGTGTGTGTGAGGATGTGTGTGTGTGTGTGCGTGTGTGTGTGTGTGTGTGTGTGTTCGTAGGTGTGCAGGTGTGTGTGTTCGTAGGTGTGCAGGTGTGTGTGTGTGTGTGTGTGTGTGTGTGTGTGTGTGTAGGTGTGTGTGAGGGCGTGTATGTGTGTGTGTGTGTGCGTGTGTGTGTGTGTGTGTGTGTGTGTGTGTGTGTGTGTGTGTGTGTGTGTGTGTGTGTGTGTGTGTGTGTGTGTGTGTGTGTGTGTGTGTGTGTGTGTGTGTGTGTGTGTGTGTGTGTGTGTGTGTGTAGGTGTGTGTGTTTTTCTCTCTCTTCGTCCATTTCCTGCTGCGGTGTGTTTGGTTATGGTTGAGGGTTTGACGTCGAACGAGTAAAAATTCAATGTTCTCCATTCCCGTAACCCCGTTTACCTTTCCGTGAATCCCGGATGGGCCGGGGTACTTTGGAATCTTTGCCTCGGTAAAATTACTACGATATTTTTCAGGGAAGTATAAATTGCCCGGGGCTGAAGGTACGCGCACCTGGAGATTCATCAATCATCCCCATAAGTTTGCATTAATATTCGCTTACCATGAAATATGCATCGGTTGATCGTTGCAGGGGGGACGCTAGAGTCGTTTATTTATTTCCACCGGTATTCGCCAGTAGGGAGGGCTAAAAAAAAGTACGTCCGCGAGAGGGGCTTCGCGCGTTTTCCTGCTTGTTTAATCTCCCTACCACCCCCGTCATATTTCTTCTATTCCACGCTCTCAATTCCGAGAGAACTGTCACTTACTGGCACGCTCGTTGACTGGCAAATGCTAGCACCCACCCTTCATTTTCTTCCTTTCCAATTTTTTTTAAACCCTCTTGAAACGCGGTCAACGCCGACGATTACTCTCCCGACTGTGAGGGACATCAAAGCTCGTATCTTTTTTTTTTAACTTTTCATTCCTCCATCGCGGCACTCGAAACGTGAGCGCTAAATCATGCGATTGTCACATTTGCACGAGGACACTGCTCGCGAGGGAGTTGCACAACTAAATCAAGCAGCCGCCTGAGCGGTCATTACGCAGACGTTTTTTTCTCTTCTCTCTCTCTCCCTCTCTCTCTTCTCTAGCCTAGTTTCTCTCTCGCCCATTTTTTTCTTTCTCCCTTCACTTCACCTTGCACTTTTCTCGTTCATTCGCGTTCACGTATTTTGGGGCGGACGGAAACACGCGATATATTTTCACATTCGAGTCGTGTACGTATGAAGCCATCAAGCCACCGACGTTTGCTTTTTTTTTTCACTCCGTCGTACTTTGTCCCGCGGTATCGTCCTTTGTCGCCAGCCTTGAAGTTTTTATTGCGAAAAGAAAAATTGTGGTCTGAAAACTATGCTCTAAAGTACCACTTCTTTTGTGTTTTTTTTTGTTCACGAAATTACGAACACGGCCGGTTCTCGGAGCAATTGAAATATCAAGAGTCAGAAGAAAGAAAAACGGTGTTTGCGCAAAATTTCGCAAGAGCACTGTCTGTTCCGTTGAAAAAATAGCAGGAATTTCAAAATGCACTTTGTTCCTCTGTTACATGTAAACGAAACTTTGACGTTAATTGACGAAATAACGTCTAGTTGTGAGTTGAAAATTCTTTGTTGAATTGAGAAATGTTTTCCAATTGCAAAAGTTTGGTGAGCTTTTAGGGTGCATTGTGGACGTGCTCGCAATCTTCAACTCTTGGCTTTGAATTAATGTTTCGTGAAGTCTCGAGTGTTTGCATGATTGGCCAGGGAAAACGAACTTGGGCCATCACTCGGAGTAGCAAAACGCCTACAAATGTGTAATGCATGAAAATGCACACACACACATATATATATATATATATATATTCATTTCGTAAGGAAATGAAATATATATATATTTCATTTCCTTACGAAATCTCTTGCCTGTAAAATCTTCATTTTTGTCCCTCACATTGTGGTTATCATCCAGTGAAGTGAAACATTCCCAACAGTATCTGATTCCTACGTAGTTTGTTCACCTCAATCCGGGATATATTATCATCAATTTTTCAATATTATTGTTTTTGCTTCATTATTATTATAATAGATTTTATTGCTCCGGGCAACGCACTTCCTCACTTTGCACTGGAAAACATTCACCTACCCCCAAGGGTTATGCTCCGTCTTGAATCTCACCCCGTAACAAATAATTTTATTGTTATTATTGTATATTATGAATATATAATAATAATTATTATTATTATAGTAGATGTGCACACACTACCGGAACGAATTTAATCATTGGTCTCTATGACGAGAGATAAGCTTGTAAAAATTTGCAGATGCCTGTAGACATACGACTGTTAAAATGAAATGTCTATGCTCATTTCTTTAAGGTATTCCTTTTACGAACCCGAATATTTAACAATTAACTAATATTCGTCTGTAATAAAGTAAAAATACATCCAAGTATACTGGGGAAATTCAAAGTCAAGTTACCGAATTTTTAACGAAAAATTACGATCTTCATAATCGTCTCATTTATACGGCACATTATGGAGATGACACGCTGTGCACATTTCTATCTAATAATTTATACACTAAATATTTCTAGATGTCTGATGTAAACTGCTCGAAGCGTTAAAAAAATTCTAACGATTCTGCAACGACCATAAAGATAGGTGGGCAACTGAATGTTTAAAGAAAATATAAGTGACTAGCTTTCCGCCCGCGGCTTCGCACGCGTAGACTTGTGTTTAATGCTCCTTAATGAAATGTGCTCCTGAAATGTTTCATTAAGGAACACGCAGAATTGTGTTGAAGAGCATTAATATTAAGTTTCAAGTAAATCTGCACAGATATTTTTTTCACCATATAAACTTTGCTACCCCTTTTTCCCCTTAAAGATTGAATTTCGAAAAACGCTGAACTGTCATTAATTGTGTCTAGGAGCAATAACACATAGTTTTAAGTAAATTTGACCCGATTTTTAAATTTTCCGTACAAACGTTGCCACCCCCTTTCGTTTAGGGGTTGAATTTCGAAAAACGCTAAAATACGTTTTATTAATTGTGTTGAAGAGCTTCAATACCAAGTTTCAAGTAAATCTTCTGACCAGATTTTCTTCATTTTGCATACAAACTTTGCCACCCTCTTTCTCCCCTTAGGGGTTGCATTTCTAAAAACGGTGAAATACGTGTTTCATTAATTGTGTCGAGAAGCACGAATACTAAATTTCAAGTAAATCGGACCAGATTTTTTAACATTTCCATATTAACTTTGCCACCTCTTTTCCCCCCTTAAGGGTTGAATTTCGAAAAATCCCTTCTCAGTGGGTGGTTACGTCACAAAAGCAACCTACTGTTCAAATTTCATATAATATGCTTCAGCGGTTTCGGCTCGGCGTAGATGTATCAGTCAGGACATGTTCTTTTATAGATACAGAATATAAAGCTTACAAAAATGTGACTAGCAGAAGAGTTTCCGTAATCGCGACTTTCCAGAGAAAATGTAAAAATGTCTAAATCTACGAAATTTGCGCGAAATTTCTCGTTGCAGTTTATCGTTGGGTATAATTGATTGTGATTTATTTTTATTAAGGGGTCTTCTTACTTTAGACGCTAAAAAAGGCTATTTTGATGAATTTTTTTGGTAGGTTTGTCATAGATATTGATATAAAAGTTGTCACCCTTAATAAATACATTTTTTAAAATTTCATTTATTTAAGTCACTACAAACGGGAATGGTAGTAAAAAAAATGTTCTAAAAAATTGTAGGTCTGCGCTGTTGAAGAAATCTCGGAGATGGATCATCCAAAAAAAAATTGAATAGTTTTAGATTCAGTATGTTAATGGCTATAGCGCATATCATACAATTTTTGATATATGCAAAAATAACAAAGTGGCGGACATTTTTAGAAAAAAACAAAAAAAAAACGTTTTTTTTCACCGTCTTTGGAAAAAAATAGTAAATATCAAAATTGAAGAAAAAACCCTTGATATGCGCTATAGCTATAGTTGTAAATAATATTTGGTTCAAATTTCATAAGAATCGGTTCAGTACTTGCGAAGATTTTATCAACAAGCCGTCGAAAAACGTCGTCTCGAGAAATACGCATTTAAAGTTAGTTTAGGTTACATAAATACATAAACATTTTTTTAAATGTATTTCGAAAGTATATTTATTAAGTGTAACAATTTTTTACATCAATATCTATAATATAAACCTATCAAAAAAATTCTTGAAAATAGCGTCTAAAGTAAGAAGACCCCTTAAGCACTACTCTAATTTACAAATGATTCAGAAGGGCCCTCCTTATGCCCCCACGAAATACGGCCCTCCACAAAAGTGATACCTCAAACAATAGCTGTTGAGCTATTCAAGTTTAAAAGTAAAGGGCGAACTTTCCACGTAAAGCCAACGAGGAAAACAATTATCGAGCCGTCACAAGTTGTGGATTTTTTTCTATCTCAAAATAATGATCGGAAGGGTAGAAGAAGATTTTTTTTTCCCGATAGGACTGAACATAGATAGGAATTAAAAATACAGAGGGTGGTGTTAACTCTTCGAGTTGGAAATGACCAATTTCGAGCTTATCTACCCGTCGCTGCGACCAAGGACTGGGTTCATTCCGGAAGTGGGTCACAGCGACGGAGAATCGAACTCCGTGGAGTGGTTACCCTGCATAGACACTACTCGTCTTTGCGCTCTCGTGTCTCAGTTGGCGGTGATGCTGGGCTGCAACGAGAAAATTAGACTCTCCGCCATTGGGCTCCGCAATGTAAACAGAAGAGTCGTCGAAGGAGCGAGGCGATGAAAGTTTGAGCTCGAGAGAGACGCGATAGCATCTGACAAAACACGATTGACCGAGGGCCGAATGGCCCTGGAATGTGGATATGAGATCGAGCGGGGGAGGAAAAGCTGTTCGGGGATTGAGCGCTTCGATTTTTCAACAATATCTTGCACCAGCGATGACGAAGCAACCACAATGGGGGATGAAGATTCATGGCTGTCGATTCGAAGTTCCTTATATAACTTTTCTTTTTATGTCTCATCAATTAACGGGTTACAGCCAACTCGTGGCCCAAAGAACTAAAATTTGTGTGAATTTTTCCTGGGAAAACGTGTGCAGTAGGATGGCATAAATTATAGCTCTATTTTTTTACCCTTTTTTCACCATGCAACCATCTACTTTAAAGAAGAAAAAAAATTGTCGCGAAAGCTGCGATCGGTCAAAAAATATTCGGAGGTCGCTGAAGCCTCCCAAAAATTAAAATTTTCATTAAAAAATCGATTTTTTTTTCGTTCACTTCTCGACCATGGATTTTACGCTTTATACTTTTTAAATTAAGCTCTCGAAAGCCCTAGCCGGCCAATGAATATTTAGTGGACGCTCAAGAGCTTCAAAATTTCCATTTTTTTTAACTTTTCGCACTCATAAATTTGACGCTTTGTAAAACTTTCAAGGAAAGGTTGCGAGGTCGATCTCTCCGTTTTTTATGAAATTTGGCATGCTCGTAGAATGAGTAAAAATAGGCGATACGTATTTTTTTATATCTGCAGATCCCGATTTTTAAGGGGTGAAACGCACCCTCGAAAATAGGGGTGGTTTCGTTTTTCGTCGATAACGTTATCGTACTCATCTCCAATGTATAGTACACGAAGAAATGAACAATTTTGCAATTTGAATTTTTTTCGTATCTCGCACCGTTAAAACGTTATCGACGAAAAACGAAAACCACCCCTAGTTTCGAGGCTGCGTTTCGCCCCTTAAAAATCGGGTTCCGCAGATATAAAAAAATACGTGTCGCCTATTTTTACCCATTCTACAAGCATGTCAAATTTCATCAAAATCGGAGAGATCGACCTCGCAGCTCTTCCTTGTGAGTGCACCCCCTTAAACGTGAAAATTCCACCTTGTTTGTGGCGATTTCTGCATCTCTCCACAAAGAGATGCGAGAGGACAAAAGTCGCCGCAAAGTCCTCCAGGGGACCCGAAGCCGGCTGGTTTCTCGGGGGTGCGAATATTTCCTCGCAATGATGGGTATGCAAACGTGAATTTACTGGAATCAGTGACCGAAGCGTGAACGTCTGCGAGCAGATACAATTGCGAGTGCGCGCAATTCGACACGATCCATACGCGTAGACAGAGTCGAATTGGGCGAGGGGGTGAGAATGTGCGAATTGCGCACGAACTCACAGAGCACTCTATATATTTATAGAGGGCGTAAATTAGTAGAGTAACGAATTAATAGCGGGCCCTGTCGCCGAAGGAAGGCAATGCCCTCTCTCTCTCTCTCTCTCACTCTCTTTCTCCCTTTCTCTCTCTCAATGTCTTCTTTGGGAGTGGCACCCTCCAGCTTGAATTCCCGGTCAACCCATGGGGTGGCGTTGCGTGGGAGGTAAAGGTCCCGTCCTCTATCTTCGTTTCTCGCAACTCAGCTCCATCTTTGTCCAGCGAGAGCCCGGGCCTGCCGAAAGGGTTCAACACCACCTGCCGCGTGAACAGACCGAGCAGTGGGGGTGGGTTAAGTTTATCGATACTCGTCAAATCCACACATTGGAGAGTAGAAATCGAGACCAGAGGGCTAAGATAGGAAGGAAAGTGGGCACGCAAGGGGGCAGCTGAGTGGACGAGGGTGGCTCGTCAGTTAGCTCGACTATACGACACGAACAAAGCTTCACCCCGGGATATCCCCACACCGGTGGGGGCTGCGATGTGGGCGAGAGAAGCTGCGGGGTGTAAGAGGTCAGGGAGACGACGGTTAAGGGTGGCAGTGAGAAAGAACCCGATATATAAGGAGGAGCATTTGGAGCTATGCCACCGTTTCGGTAAGAGCACCCTACTGTCTTCCCCTCGAGTGCTCTACTGCGATCACTGATACCACACTACGCCGAGAATCAGCTACTCGTATTGTTCGCAATACACACGCACAAATATATATATATATATATATATATATATATATATATATATATATATATATATATATATATATATGCAGATACGTAGAGTATTTGGCAGTAGTCTGGAAAAGTGGAGAATCCCGGGAGTGCGAGTGGGTTAGACACTGTGGGTTCAAAGGCGTGATAGATGGAAACAGGTGGAAGAGGGCAGCCGAAGTAGCAAGAGATTCTGTGAGAGCCTTACGAGAGGCCACGAAAGAAGGAGGAAGAAGAAGCGTAAATATTGATAATCGCTTGACTATATAGAGAGGGACTCTCGAAGGGTTGGGTTAGCCGCAGAAGAAACCACCACTACAAGGGGTCGTCAATTGTTGAGCCTGCAACGATAAAAGGGGACGCCAGAGACGAGCGTGTCGTATATCCCACATTTTTATTTCCACACACGATGATTTTCCACCGCCCCCTTTCTCGAAACTCTTCGTATTCATCGTTTCAATGAAATTG
The DNA here is from genome assembly GCA_963210295.1 of Ophion ellenae. Classification (NCBI taxonomy): domain Eukaryota; kingdom Metazoa; phylum Arthropoda; class Insecta; order Hymenoptera; family Ichneumonidae; genus Ophion; species Ophion ellenae. The sequence goes on from OY723395.1 coordinate 28,033,280, forward strand.
ACGAGCTAGACGGTCAATGACGTTGCGGTCGGAAAATCACTGAGGGATATTTGACAGGGTGTCCGACTGTGTTGTTTATTTATAGAAATCAAGAATCAATGACGTTTGGGTCATTCCTGAGGCTTGGGTTGAGGTGTTTTGCAGAGTTGAGGGTTGGGCGCGATGGTTTCGTGGAAATCGTCGGCCACGCGGGTTTGGAAGAGGAGGATTTTATAGGAATGTAAAAAAGGAAGGAGAGATAGGTGGGGGAGGAAGGTGTTAAATGTTGATGCAAGGCGTTAAATGTTGATACGAGGCAGACCGGATGGTTTAATGGCGTTACGAGGGGGATGCTGAAAGTAGGAAACTATCACCGTTGCCGGACGGTTAGACATTGCCACGCTTGAAATGTCTTATCGGCTATCGATTTCGGCCTTCTCTCTCTCTCTCTCTCTCTCCCTCTCTCCCTCTCTGTTATTTTTACTCGCGCACATGCACTCCGTTTGTTCGGTTGTATTTTTCGTTACTCTTTATCTGGGGCTTGTGCTGCATCGAGCGAGATCGCAGCTGAAAGAAGAATTTCGAAGTTTATCACTGCTGTGCATGACATAGGCAGAGTTATGGTCGACTTTTTTTTTTATTGCTTACTCGAAACGAAATTTTATTCTTTTTCACGATGAAAAGCGCAGTTGGATTGTGACGGCGGTGAATGGAAGAACGGTATATAAAGGGAGAATGCGCATGGACGATAGAGAGAGGGAGAGACTTGGAAAGAAATAAAGTGTCGCTCGGTGAAATTGTCAGAGATCGATGGAAGAGTGGTGAAAGCTCGATTATTCGGTTTCCACGAGTTTTTTTTTACATCGCTCTCACTGCGAGAGATATATATGCGCGGTGAGCCAAAAGAAAAAGTGTGCGAAGGCAAAAGTAGAGTGGAGGAGGGAGGGGACTAGAGGGGAAATAGAGAGGTAGATGGCAAAAGTACGAAGCTCACGACGCCGGTATGTATGCCACGTGACTTTGATCAATGGGCGCTCCTAGTCTCGGGGGGAGGAGGGAGAGAGAAAGAGAGATGTAGCGAAAAGTTGCTTTGAAAGTTCGCAAAAGCATCCTCTGTGCAAAACACTCCGCGAGCTACGTTTTCTCGTCATCGAGGTCTTCTTCTCTCTCTCTCTCTCTCTCTCTCTCTCTCTCTCTCCCCCTCTCTCCCTCTCTATTTCTTTTTTTCTATATCTCTCGTATTTTTCTCCTCGCACACTCGGGACCGAAATACACGACGGATTTCTACGAACACAAGTGAGACTTGAAATGATAAAGAGGCCACCGATGTTTCCAGACTGCTAGACGAGATGCTAACTCGCGTGGCAAACTTAACGACTCCCACACACCTCGGCTATATTAAATTATCATAAGTTGGAGAAAGTTTTTTTTTGTTTTCCATAAGCACCTAAATGGTTTTGCATACTCGACATTTTAAAAGTTACTGCCAATCTTGAAATGAAAAATCGTTGAATAAATTACTCAGCTGTGGCAAAAATTTTTTTTTGTTTTTTTTTTCACCGGACCATGTACGAAAATGAGGAATAGTTTATTTCTGGAACGTGTGTGAGCGATGGAGATCAGTCGAAAAGACCTCGTTATCCCCATGAATTACTAATCGTCTTGATGAAGTGTTCGAAAGGGCACTGTTGTCCGGTGTCCGTTTTTCGAGACTGCTCGGCGGGGCGTCTGACCATTAACAGACCCATTCTACTTCGGCGCCGGGGCACTTGTCGCACAGCTGGACTTTGATGCCGAGCAGATGAAAAACTCGTGAGCGTCACGAAACCGAAGCATTTGGATCGCATTAGCGACACGGCGCGACAAGTATATTTGTTCATAACTATTTTCAAAGGTACAAACGTTTATCGTTGAAATAGAATTTATCTCAAACGTGACTCACAGGGATCATCACTTAAGTGTCCGTCTTCGATTTTGTTGAGACTCGTGTATGTAATAAAGCGTTGAAAACTATTAGACACGTGTATTTTTTTATTCGTGGAAAAACGATTTCAAGGGAGGAAACCACCCCTCAAAGAGGAGGGTGTCGAGGGGTGGTTTAGTAATTTGACCCACAAGCAGTCAACCGATTTGAATGAAACAAAAACCGAAATTCTTCTAATCTGAAGCGATGAAAAATCCACCATTGACGTATTGAAAAACAATTAAGGGGTGACACTTTTTTTCTTTAGGGGTTGTTTTCACCCTTAGAATGGTTTTGTCGCCGATAAAAAAAATTACGTGTCTAATAGTTTTCAATGCTTTATCACATATATGAGTTCCAACAAAATCGAAGGCGCTCAAGTGATGTTCCTAATCAGCAGGGTTCCGAAACACCCCACATCGAATGAGTTTCTCACTACGAAGAGTTACGAGTTGCCAAATAAATTAATAAAAAACCAGCCTCAATGAGGTATAAAAAAGGTATGCGTGTATTTGTTAGCCATAAAAACCTTTTCGTTTTCGTCCCATGACAAAATTTTGCTCGACAGACGAAGCTTTTTCGGGCAAAGTGTTCCGGCTGTTTCGACCGGCACTAAAGCAAAGTGGCTTTTGTAACAAGTCGTTCGCAATTGGCGCCAAGTCCCACTCGCGGTGACATAATGGCAGAAAGACATTAACGTGATCATCGAGACGATACGAGGAGCTCATGAGAATCCCAGATTACGTCGCAACACGCCAGGGTGAACGACGATGACGATAGTCTCTTCTGATGTGTGCGGTGAATGGAATGCGTGTCACTTTTACGTTTACACCAAACGCGACGCCGGGGCTTGTCTCCCATAGGCGTCTTTACGACTCGCGAACACGCACATTTGTGCTTTGGACTTGCAACGACGATACCTTAAATCGCCCTAAACGACATGCTACCCCTGAACACAACTCGCGGAAAACGACAATCTTTCGATCACACTCCCAAATTTCGTTTTAATTTGAAACCCCGAAAAATCGCCATTCCGTGAAAAATGATTTTTAATCAACCAGAAAAGGAAAATGAGCTTTTTCGGTCACGATGAGTATTTGAGGAGCTGGCGAACAAAACCGCACTCGTCCACACTACGTCAACATTTTTCGTGCTTTTCAAGCACACCTTTATTAGCTCCCAAAATATTTTTAAGCAAATTCGGCTCCAAACACCTCAAACTTTTTTCAATAACTATAAGCACATAAACAAAATTTAACGTTGTGTGGACAAGTCCGGTTTTGTTCGTCAGCTCCTCATTGGTGTTGTGAAAGTTATGAATATTTATTTTTCCTAGCTGCATTTCACGCGAGGATACCAGTCAACACAAATAAATCCAATCCCGTAATAAATGTATGCTTTTCATGGATATTTACTGTTCCGAAGTAGCGAATAGCTGCATTTTCTTCGTCCGTTTTCATTACAAGCCACTGTTAGCCGACCACCTCATCGTAAATAAAAAAAACCCACGTATTCCCACCCCAAACAAATGCTATTGGCCGACCACGAATTACGGTAAAACAATAAAAGGAAAAAAAAAATAAACCCGGTTTTCCGGGTCAACTCGCGCAGCAATAACGTTGAACGACACGCGCGTCAGCCGCCCCGGACCACCCTCGGAAATGGCAATGGTCTCATGAAGATCCGATAACAGTCGTGCGTTACTGGGTCAGCTCCGAGTGCGTCGTTGATGATGTGCCTCGACCGACGAATGATAATTTTAAAGCCATCTCGCCCCACTCTTTCGTAATGGCTCGTACACAATTATTGACAAATCGCCAAAAAATGATTGGGCACCCAAAAAAACAATTTTACGTTTAATAAAAAGCGCCTGGGTGGTAGATATTGTAAAAAAATAATTCGTACACTGCACAGCGAAGAAAAGTTCTCGAAACGTTGATTTTATTTAGCTCTATCTATTTTTAAGGCTTGGCGGCGTTTTCCAGTAGTTCAGGTCGCGTTTAGGCGGCCACGGTCAAGAAAATGATTCAGCTAGGATAATCCGGTCCAGGGAGTGTTGGTTGAATAATTTCGCAGTGACGATCGCCTGGGAAAGTTGGAGGGAGGCCGGCGATGTCGTGAAAACAATATAGAGACGAGACAACGTTGTCAGCCTCCAAGGCTGGAGGTCCATCATCAAATTCCAAAGCAACTGGACACACGGAAGATGAGTGAATGTTACTTACGCGGCGTGTTCGAAAGGCGGTGTATGCGTTGCCGGCACGAGGGCGACGGTGGCAGCAAGTAGGACGAAGCTCCACGATGCTGCGTGTGACCTCATCCTGGCGATCCTGACGACACCGTCGTAACGGCTTCTCCGCAAGCCCAAAAGATTCGCGTCTCCTTCAGCCAGGCTTGCTCCCGACGTTGGATTCTCCAGGTCCGAATTTTCCGTCGGGTCAATCTCGGCAAAGGCCTCGCGACTTCGTCTTCTTCTTCTTCGTCCTCGTCGTCGTTGTTGTTGTTGTTGGCGCTGTTGTATCTTCGGTTGATCTCGTTGCGCGTCTTCTCCCTCCTTCTTCGCCGTTGACCGGCCCTCCCGGGCAAAAACGGACAGCTGTCTCTCCTCAACCATCAAAAACAAATTGTTCGCATCTAATGACCTTGCCCCAACGCGCCCGAATCACCCAGCTACGCGCTTTCCTTCTCTATCGAGTGCTCTCCCTCCTCGCCAACAATCTCTTTGTCTCGGGACAAGCCGCGTACCACCACCCCTCTCTCCTCACTCGCGAAGCTTGTAAACAACAACGAACACTCTTAATCCACGGATCACTGTTCTCCTCCCCTTCGGCCTTTTCAGCAACGCCACGAGTCCGTTTATCATCGAGGAGACGAAGACGAAGAAAAAAACAAACTACCCGACGAATACGAACAACAAAAAGAACCCGCGGGTAAAATGAAAAATCTCAAAGGACGCCCAACTTCCCCGAAACCGGGAGGAAGCTGGCCGTTCCTCTCACTATTTCGCAGCTCGACTATCGTTGCTTGAGCTACGTGGTACGGCTCGCAGAGGTCGACGTTATCCGCGACGGCAGCTTCACCACCAGCGCCAAGCAGCACCAGCAAGCACCGGACCACTTTACCACCACCAGTACTACCCACCACCACCACCGGCACGACTACCCCCCAACCACGAGCCTGCTATTCCACCACCCTGATTCAGCGCCTGGCTGCTTCCCTTCTCCACCCCGCTATCCTATTTCTATCGTTTTATTTCCCTCTCTCGCTTCTTCCCTCAAAGAGTCGATTTTCATTGGACTTTGTCGTCCGTTGAGCTTTACTGACCGAGTCACCCTGTGTCCTTTCGGTTGAGCTGCTCCGTGATCGAACACCTCGACGTCGACCAGACAACGTTTCTGTACTTTATTCACCTATGCTTTTCCACACTGACGCAGAGATCCGTTGGTCTCGCCCGGAGCTTTCATCCCTTCGCCACGGATCCTTCGTATTTCGCGACTCAACCTCCTCGACTCAACGTCATCGGGGGGATGAGAGCCTTCACTCACTGATCTTCACTGCTCGCACTCTTCGAAACGCTTTTGACGCTCCTCTCTTTCCTCTCGTTCCTGTGATGCCCACTTTCGATCGTTGGTCCTGTCGCACTTTCTTGTTTTTCTTTGTCTCGGCGGCAGATCCGGATCGACCCACGCACAATTGTCGTCTCGTGCCACGTCGCGGCAAGGGATGATTGGGAGAAGGCCGGGGCGAGGAACCGATGTCAAAAGTACACACAGATAGGGCGGGATAATCGGAGGAACGAGGGGTCAGGTGGGACAAAAGAAAATGGGGGGACCGGAGGGGAGCTGGGACCCTCTTGGGGGGCCTCCTTGAGTCCTCTCCTATAAAGCGGGAGCCTGCCTAGGGCCGCCGGTCTGCCGGTCGCTCCTCTTTACTTTGATCCTTCCACTGGACATCTCTCGGACGGTCGCACCCGCGCTACGCCGCGCTCGGGAGTGGCGGCCCTCGCGGCTCACCCGGCCGTCGTACCGCGCAAGCGCTTTATTCGCAACTCATCCCTGCAAAAACCACCCCACCAGAACTACCCTCGTCGCTATAACGTATCGCTCTCTCCCCCTCTGCTTGTCGTGAGCTTCTCTCTCTCTCTCTCTCTCTCTCTCTCTCTCCCTCTCTCTCTCTCTCCCTCTCTCTCTCCCTCTCTGTTTTTCTTCCTCCCTCGCGCCGTTTCTTTTTCTCTTTTCAACTCACGGTCCAGTACATCGTGCGCGCAAAATAGCCTCCTCTCAGTCTCGCAACTTTCGAGTCTCTCGCTCACTCGCTTGGTAACTCATCCGCGCTTAACCAAAACCCCTCTCTCCCTTTCACATCTCCGGCTCTCTCTCTCTCTCTCGCTCTCCTCTCTCTCTCTCTCTCGCTTTCACTCCCTCGCACGCTCTCCCTCTTTGTTGCTCGACGAGGATGCAAGAGCGCGCCTCCAACCGGGATGTCGAGCAACCTGCCTCCCCATCGAGCATCCCCCGCCGCTCTCCACCCTCTCTCAACGCTTTGCCACCCTCTTTCAGCTGTGCGCTTTTATCTGCGTGCGTGAACACAGGATGGAGGGAAGCACACATCCGATGCTTCGGATGTAGCCCACCAAACGCTCATACGTACAGACGCTATCCCGCCTGCCGTCGAAACTTTTTACGCACTACGGCAAACCTATGCTACCTATGATGATCTTACGTAAGGGTGGAAAAGAAGGGGGCAAGTCGTTGGTGCGGTGTAGGCTGAAAATACGATCAGCTGAGGATCATCTCGAGCCTGCTGGATCACATTTGCCAGGTCGGAAACATTTGGGTTCGTTGGGGACCAGTTCATCCGGATTGGCAGCATGTTGACCATTTTGCAGGGTCGACGAACGCCAATGTTCGTTTCCTAAAATCGTGTGACGGAAATCTGAGGGTTGCTTGGTTGTTTCGTTGGAAGTTCTTTGGTCCTACGGAATGCAGTGTTGTCGAAACGAATGGCTCGAGATGCGGAGCGAGTGATGATACTTTGCAAATGGAGCGTGCCTGCTTTTGGCATTGGCTCCTTGTGGATCAGACGAACGACATCGTTGGACTCACACTCCGGGCTGGATTGGCGTGCAATACTTCGTATAGACATCCTCTTTTCTGACACGAGCACACGATAACTCAAGGCCTTGGGCCACAGGAACGGTGTGAAATCATGTGCGAATGTAACAGTTTTTTTCGCATGCAAAAGTGATTCACTCATCAAATTAATTACACATCTATCTAGTATGAATATCAAGCTGTTAGAAAATATATATTTTTTTTCCGATGTACAACATGACCGACTAATATTTTCTTTTGTTATCTTTTTTTTAGGCGCTCCGTGGCGTGACATTTAGTGTCTACAATTTTTGACCTTGAACAAAAAACAAAAATTCTCGTCAATCTACATTAGAATACTAAGAGAAGTACGTACGGAATTTAAAAAATATTGTTTTATTCAAAAGTTGTAGGTATTTGAACTTAAGGAATGAATTTTCGGTGAAAACATTTCGTTATAACTGCTCATAAACTGCTCATAGAATGAAAAGTCTCCGATTAAGGGGCCAGTCCACTTCGGAGCCACGAAAAAAATCTATTTTCGCGATCTTTTTTTGAGGATTTTATAAAATATGTGAATGTAAAAGGGCTTGGTAAATAAAGTCTTTAAATACACTTGAAAAAATCTAATTTATTTTTATTCATTTTTACGTACAAAAACTCTAGTTTAACGTAACGCCCCAAAAATAGGTAGCTCCATCACAACTCGGCAACGGCTTGTTTGAAACAAAAAAATCCAAGTTCATTAGATTCAGTATGACACCAGCTACAAAATGACCCTCGGATATAAAGTGTTATCAAAAAATAAAAAGATGGCAGATGAAAAACGAAAAAAGTTTTTAAAAAACGCGTTTTTTCGCAGTTTTTCGCACAAAAGAGTAAAAATCAAAATGTTAAAACCATCGGGGGTCATCTTGTTGCGAATCATGCTTACAGTATGTGGTTCAAATTTCAAGAGAATCGGTTTATTAGTTTCAGAGATACGATGGAGCTACATTTTGAAAACGTTGTTTCGAGAAAAACGCGTTTGAAATTTATACAATGAAAAACTCTTACCTAAACTCAATCGGCAATTCCTGCACCGTACAAAATCCCTCCTGATTGCTCATCATCGTCGATTTTTTTAAATTTTCAAAGTGGACTGGCCCCTCAGTCGGTAATTCCGTACGTACTTCTCTGCGAAATGCAATTAGGAACATAACTTTTAAATTTGATGTAAATCGAGTGAAAATTGTTGAAGTTATTTGTCACGCCCATTGGAAAAAAGCGGTTTCGAGAAGTTTCGAGTAGTCGGCCATTTTGTACACCGAACAAAAAAATTTCAACAGCTTGATATTCATACTAAATAGATGTGTAATTCATTTTATGAGTGAATCACTTTTTCATACAAAAAAAAACTGTTAAATTCACACATGATTTTAGACCCGTTACTGTGGCCTGAGGCCTTAAACACCTTGAATGGAACGTCACCTTGAATAGTTCGACAGCTGGATAACGTGGGGAAGTTGAAGGTATACGTCAACTTACGAGACAGTTTTGAGACCGCGCGGTATCGATACGCTGATCAATAATTCGCATATTCAACGGTGAGCATGTCGATGAAATATGGAGTATCTGTACAATAGTAAATAACGTAGGAAAAAAGTGGCAAATTGAGCGATCAACTCGGGCAGGGCGGGTGCATTTTTTTTTTAATGTCCATTTTGTAGATATAATACGTTCATCAGAGAGAGAAAGGAAGAGAGAGAGAGAGAGAGAGAGAGAGAGAGAGAGAGAGAGAGAGAGAGAGAGAAATTCATATTACCGGAGTGCGTCTTGGCGCGCCTGCACGGTTTCATGGAAAGCTCAGTTAGGGGAAGTTCACCCTAATGCCATCTAATGTACAAGTTTTCGTGCCTACGCAGCCTCCCGTCACTTCTCGACGTTGTCGTTGGGCTTTGACTGTGACAAATATATATAATTGCCTACGTTTTTTTTTTCGTCCCAACACACATATTTTCTTCTGCTCCAAACACAGGGAAGAAAAATGATTGATCAGTGAAACTTTTTTTTCATTCAAGCCGAAACATTCTCGAACCTTATAGATTTTTCTGATCCATCGATGCATCATTTCACACGAATCTATGAATAGTTACATTTATGACTTAAGTTTGTACTCTCAGCATCTCGGCGAGTTGCGCCATTTCTTTTTCATCTCCGACTTTGTTTACGTGCGAAGGTAGAAAATTGCTGCGCGGTGTTTGTACTACTTTGGTTTTTGTGGGCGAGTAGTCGCGGCGTCTCGAGCAGTCGTCCTCGTTCTTTTCTCTGTATATAAATATACCGTGAGAAAATACGGGACGTTGGGAGAAAGAGTAATAGAGATGGAAGGATGGATGTGGATCGAAGAAAGTAAAGGATTGGGAGAGGAATGAGACGGAGAAAAAGAGAGATGTAGGGCGGGAGACAGAGAGAGAGAGAGAGAGAGAGAGAGAGAGAGAGAGAGAGAGAGAGCGAGATGCAAGACGGGTGAACGTCTCCGATGAATTTGTATTACGCGATCGACGACTTGCGTCCCCAGAATCTTTTTCTTCCGCTCAATCGTATCGCATCGACTTACTCCTTTTACGTCGTGTCCGACTTTATTTCACAGAGTCCAAATTCTAATTTTGTTTCTCCAGTGTTCTGACAACGAACGAAACAAACGGATATGGAGTTCATTCAATCTGCAGGACTTATTTTTTAAAGGGGGGGCATACCTCTAGGCGTGGAAAAAATTTGCTGGTTTTCATTTCTTTTTAAAGAAAATATTTCTTCACTACTTTTCAGACTTGGGGTATGTTTTATTACTACGGTTGGCTGTTACATGGTATTTTTTTATTTTATCAATCTTCAAAAATGCCGGAGATATGACATGGTCTTCTAAACTGCATTTTCTAAACTGGCGTGTTGCTAAGAAACTAATCGACCGATTTTGACGAAATTTGGTAAGAATCTTTCTAATCTTATCGTCTAAAACATGAGCCTGATTTTTTTGCAAATTAAAGAAAGCAGTATTTGTGTATGTCAAAATGTAGCCATTTGTTTTGGAAAATTCAATCCTTTTGTTTCAAAGCGTATCATTTCATGGATTTTCAACAATTCTCACTTTTTATTGGTTCATATTCTGTGTTTGAGTGTTAATGAAATAAAAATCTTCGTCGGCTTATTTTCAGATTAATTCCGCCGTCGCTACGTGTCACACCATGTGACAACATCCGCCGCAACCCGTTTAGAAGACCGTGCCATACCGTAACAGTCAACAATAGTAATATAACATACCCTAAGTTCCCAAAATGGTAAAGAAACCTTTCATTTTAAAAAATAATGAAAAGTCAGAATTCTTTTCCTCCCCTAAAGGTATCTTCTCCTTAAGAAATTGTAACTCACGACGGTAGACGCGCGTTCGATTTATGGATCGCACGAAACAGTAGAATACATAGTGTATGTGATACAACACTAGTGAAACTGATCCTTGGAATACTCTCGTTAAGGCGGTCCTCTAGTTTCTCGGGTCGAAAAAATCGATTTTTTTTTCATAAATCACATCTACAACATGTGTAGAAAGTGTGTGCCAAAGGATTTTTCAATATTCGAAGTGGTTCACAAGTTACGGCCCTGGAACGGAGCAGGTATACGGAGCAGGTATACTTTCAAACGCGTTTTTCTCGAAACACCATTTTTCGAAACGGTGACCACGATATTTTAGAAACTACTGCACCGCTCTTGTTCAAATTTATACAGCATATTTAATATGTTATAAGCCAGCGGTTGAACTAGGATTATCATGATTGCTTTGATAGTTTTTTTTGTACGAGCGAAAAACTTAAGAAAAAATGAGTAAAAAATAGAATGTCATTTTTAAAAGTGTATAAAAAAAGTCAATTTTTGTAATTTAGAATTCACTCTAGTTCAATCGCTAGTCTTAAATATGAAGATTAAAATGCCGTTTGGTATTTTTATTTCAGATAAGCAGAACAGCCGCAATCTTGGTCACCGTTAAGCACCACTTTTACTTGATGTCTTCCTGTCGGCCACTATAACTTTTATTCTATTATATATTTTGACTTCAAAAAATTTGTAAAGCTCATTTAAATGTTAATAAAGATTATGCAAAAACAATGAGATTGATTATTTCGATGCTTTATCATAAAATGTCCTAAAAAAATTGTAGGTCCGCGCTGTTGATGCAATATCGAAGATGGATCATCCGAAACAAAAAATCAAACGGTTTTAGATTCAGTATGGTGATGGCTTTAGTGCATATCATACGGTTTTTTATATATGCAAAAATAACAAAATGGAGGACATTTTTCGAAACACAAAAAAAAATGTTTTTTCACCGTTTTTGGCAAAAAAAAATTGTAAATATCAAAATTTAAAAAAATCCTTTCTACGCGCTATAGTCGGTTTAGTAGATTCGAAGATTTTATCAATAAGCCGTCGAAAAACGTTGTTTCGAAAAAACGCGTTGAAAGTTTGTTCGGGTTACATAAATACATCATTTTTTTAAAATGTCTTTAGAAAGTTGATTTATTAAGTGTAACAACTTTTGTGCCAATATCTATGATAAAAAACTATCAAAAAAATTCCTGAAAAAAGCCTTTTTTAGCGTCTAAAGTGAGAAGACCCCTTAAGTGTCTACACCCGCCCGCCAAACACCCTGTGTGAAAAGTATGAACCGATCACTATAAATACAAAAAACAAAATATACCATAAGTCC
>OY723395.1:28050055-28147555 GCA_963210295.1 Ophion ellenae
CATTTGGACCCTTATGCCATATCTGCGACTAAGATGCTACAAACACTCGGTAGCGTAGGGGCAGCGTGCGTAGCTATAGGTGGGTTGGTTGTAGATTCGATTCCATTAGTAGGCGAAAAATTTCCTTCAAAAAAAATAATTTTAGAAGATCAGACAATGATGAATTACTATATAAAATCATTGTGGTAGAACTTCACATCAAGTTGTTCATTTTATTTTCGATTCATGAAATATTCAATGCATATAGTACACTTGGATTTGCAGTGTATATTGCAAGCAAATGAAGATTTATTCGAATCGAATCTTTATTCATTCAATTTCAATAAATTTTACGGGTTACATGGATTTTTAAGGGCAGAAGAAAACATTTTTTTTCCATTTATAAAAATTTCATCCAAAAATTATGAAAATTCAGTCGTTGAGAACTGGTTTTCGGACCCCCTTTAGAAAAAAGTGTTCTCGTGGTGGTCAGGAAAACTCATGATAGCTTTATCTGAAATAAAAAAAAAACGAATATTTATGTTAGTAGGTTAGTTTAGCTTGTAGTTGAACGAAGGATTTAAAAAAATTGAAATTGAAATTTTTGGTAGAGTTGTATGCAAAGTTGTGATCAAAGAAATAAAAATCCTCCGTTCAAGCACTAATGAATACGATCTAGAAGAAGTGTGCAGAATTTCAACACGATCAGTGCATTAGTCTTTTAGAAATCGTGTCCATCCACTTCAAAAATACAGTTTTGAGAAAAAAGCGATTCGAGTGTCAACTAGGAATAAAACGGGGGATTTTTTTCCCTTACATGTAATCGTCGATTTCAGCCTCACATTCAAGAAAATATTCTTGCAATGTACTATAAGCTAAACAAAATTTCAATGGATTTTTTGAAATTTGAAAACCAATGTGTCTTTGTTTTATTTAAAAAGAATAGCTGAAACAAATAAAAAGATATATTTGAAACAAATAGGATCGTAGTAGGCCGAGGCACAAGGAAGAAACCGATTTGATTTAAATAGATCCTATTTAAATTGAGTACTTTTTTGGCAGTGAATGTTTTTTAGGAGCGATTCGCCGCGCGAATTGAGCATATATATTTATGGATAGGTGTATCAGGGTGTGCGTCTGAACTCGTCCAATAGCTGTGTGCAACTCCGGGATTTTAATACACTCCAACACCCGCCAAAAAGCTGCGATACCATTGGGTTGGATGGGATAGTATTGGGAGAGAGGATTCGACAGTGCGAGCAATAGTCTAGCAACCTGCCTCGACCGATTCGTGTATACGCGGTGAGGGAGTAATTCATTCGAGAATCGACATTTTTATGCTCAATTACTTATATGAGAATAGGGCGATATGGGACGGGAGTTGGTCGAGGTGGTCAGAGTTTACAGCAAGGCGCAGCTGTTACCCGAGACACGGGGCATATTTGAGCCCACGTGGATGGATCGCAGAGACGCCCGAAAAAAACGGATGTACCGCTTTAGCGTCTGACCACAAGCGCTCCGTAACTACTTGCCGCCCATATATACGCGTGTGTACACGGGCCGAGCACGCGGTTTAACGGTTATGCCGTGTTTAACGGTCGGTGCACTTTCTCCGTTCCCAGGTCCTTCGTAAACCACGAAAGTGTATCGTGACGTTACACGCAGGCTAGAGTGCAAACCCACGGAGGCAGATAAAGCCCCAATTTCGCCGATGGTGTCATGAATACTGCGGACAAAAACGTCACACTTTGGACGCGATTCTCGTTAGTGACAGGAGGGCAGTCATGAGGGAATGTCACCACGAGGATCACAATTGGAGGCATTATTTCGTCTGCTTTAGGAATGATCACAGGCGTATGGGCATATGCATATATGCTAGGTTTCAGGATTAATCACAGGCGTATAGGCATATGCATATATCCCAGGTTCCAGGGCTGGTCTCAGGCATGTCGGCATTTCTCTTAGATCAATCCAATATAGGCATATGTCTCAGATCAATCCAATATAGGCATATGTCTCAGATCAATCCAATAAAGGCATATGTCTCAGATCAATCCAATAAAGGCATATGTCTCAGATCAATCCAATATAGGCATGTGTCTCAGATCAATCTATTATAGGCATATGCCTCAGATCAATCCAATATAGGCATATGCCTCAGATCAATCCAATATAGGCATATGTCTCAGATCAATCCAATATAGGCATATGTCTCAGATCAATCCAATGTAGGCATGTGTCTCAGATCAATCCATTATAGGCATATGCCTCAGATCAATCCAATATAGGCATATGTCGCAGATCAATCCAATAAAGGCATATGTCTCAGATCAATCCAATGTAGGCATATGCCTCAGATCAATCCTATATAGGCATATGCCTCAGATCAAACCAATATAGGCATATGTCTGAGATCAATCCAATATAAGCATATGCCTCAGATCAATCCAATATAGGCATATGCCTCAGATCAAACCAATATAGGCATATGCCTCAGATCAATCCAATATAGGCATATGTCGCAGATCAATCCAATATAGGCATATGTCTCAGATCAAACCAATAGAGGCATATGCCGCTGATCAATCCAATATAGGCACATGCCTCAGATCCACCCAATATAGGCATATGCCTCAGATCAACCCCTATAGGCATATGTCTCAGATCAATCCAAGATAGGCATATGTCTCAGATCAATCCAATATAGGAATGTGTCTCAGATCAATCCAATATAGGCATATGCCTCAGATCAATCCAATATAGGCATATGCCGTAGATCAATCCAATATAGGCATATGCCGTAGATCAATCCAATATAGGCATATGCCTCAGATCAATCCAATATAGGCATATGTCGCAGATCAATCCAATATAGGCATATGTCTCAGATCAATCCAATATAGGCATATGCCTCAGATCAATCCCATATAGGCATATGTCGCAGATCAATCTAATATAGGCATATGTCTCAGATCAAACCAATAAAGGCATATGCCGCAGATCAATCCAATGTAGGCATATGCCTCAGATCAATTCAATATAGGCATATACCTCAGATCAATCCAATATAGGCATATGCCGCAGATCAATCCAATATAGGCATGTGCCTCAGATCAATTCAATATAGGCATATGCCTTAGATCAATCCAATATAGGCATATGCCTCAGATCAATCGAATATAGGCATATGCCTATGATCGTTAGTGACAGGAAAGCAGTGTCTTGAGGGAATGCCACCATGAGAATCCCAATTGGAAGCATTATTACGTCTGTTCTAGTATTGCTCACATGCGTATAGGCATATGCATATATGCTAGGTTATAGGATTGATCTCAGGTATATAGGCATATGCCTCAGATCAACCCATCATAAGCACATGCCTCAGATCAATTCAATATAGGCGTATGCCTAACATCAATCCAATAATCGGTTGATAAGGCATGACACTTCAAAGTGCAGTAGTTTGGAATGTGTTTTTTTGGAAAACGTCTCGTGACTGTTCTCTTCTTCGGTTTTCCTCGTTTTTTCCATTTAGATAGACAGAGGAGAGTAACGTGATGAAGACATCTTGAGACTTCAAATGATATTATATGAAAGGGCAGGATTCTGAAGTTCACGCCAGCGATTAATCCACAAGACTGAAAATCACTATCAACTAAAATGGTAAGGCTGTGAATTCGAGGCTACTGATTTGTCAGACTTGCTTAGTTGTTGCGCGAGAACGGCAGCCCAGAAACCCCATACCACCTATAAAATTCATGCGAAAACAAATTACTTGCTAATTCACATTCACTCGTGAAATTATCGCAAACAAATGCCACATCGTAATACATTTAGCAGGTTATGTTCCCTCGTCGAATATATCTGCCTGTCAGTTGATGTAAGTGAAGACTTATGCCTCAAAATTTTGCAGACTTTGAGGCATAGAATCAAACGATTCTAGCACTACCTCAAAGAATGCAGGTAGTATATGGTGAATGTTTTGGAGAAGCTCGACCGTGGAAACTTGACGTGTACGGAACCGATGAATCATCCAAAGCTCGTCAATATCTGACGGATCACCGTCGGCCCCGATGCTGTCACTCACCTGTCGGCTGACGCCAAAGGATCATCGTACGGGTAATCTTTGAGGGGTACCATACGCGATGGTCAACGTTGACGAGGAAGCCAGAGGGGATCCCTTGTCCATCCAAGATCCGGGAATCGAATTGATGGGAGTACGTAGGAGGCTACCATCCGGATTTGATCGATATATGCCCCGATGACCCGTCGCGCAGATTCGTCGAGGGATACCTCTGCGGCACAGCGTTACATCGTCGAAGATCCCGTGTGTACACGGTCGCGGACATTGTACCAATGTCTGTTTGGTACAGTCATCCGAGACTGGACGACTAATGGCCACAGTGTCCGACCGTACGTTGCTCCGTCTCCTCCGAGTCTGCATACCGTTTGTACAAGCGGCCACCCATAGCCGAGGATTCATGAATAGCCATCAACCTGGAATAGCCCTTGTTCGTTCGAGCACGAAGATCATCTTAGCGCATCTATTCTCCGTGCTACTGCTTCTCCTGCGATACACCTAGTCCTTCCAACTCGGCTCCCAACTACGATCCGTTATCAGCATCTCAAACTTGTACTCCTGTGATCGCCGGACCGTGGCGAAATTGACATGTATTACCAAAGTTTCAATTCAATAATAAACCACTGACCCCCTTGGCGCTTCTGCATTGATCCTTTCGCTCCGCAGCAGCATTCTCGGTCATCCGCCTCGATCCTGCCGTTTTCCATGATACGCGTACAATAACGTCCAATTACCATCCTCATTTGATCGAGGCGAGATCAGACTCAATGCGGTATATCTATGAGGAATATCATCCTCACTGAGCACACCTTTCATAACCGATCAATGTCCTCAATATCGCTAAATCGCTGGGACTCTTGAATTATTCGCCTCGCATACATTCGCGACGAAAAAAACGTCCATTGTCGTGGTCCAAAAGTTGTCTGGCAACGTGCCAACGGCGATGGAGACCGAGCGCGGGAAAATCATTGATTCCTGCTGGAAATTAATTTCCGTCAATAAAGACGATAAATGCCTTCATCCACACTCAAGCGAAATGAAAACATTTCCATAGCGTTGGTTCCCAATCGATTCATGCCGCGGTTTTGATCCCGACGGGGTAATCGTATCGGAGTGTGGCCGGGTGCTCGGGTGTCAGATATGAAGAAGCGGAAGAAGACAGGAAGCTAACTGTCTGTCGATAAGCATCGAAAGATGAGGATCGCGGAGGAAGCGTCAAGGAAATACAACGGGGAACGTCGGAAATTCTCAGGCAAATACACACCCACATTCGGCACAACTGTTGGTAATGGATAGGACCGAGGGAAATCCTGAGAACGCATGTATGCGAAAAGTTTGGCGCTTGCGCCAGAGATCAAGCCTCCGAGACGAGCTTCCCATGTGTCGCCTGGGATGGCTCGCGTGGGGTGCCTTGCTTGCTCTCTCTTCCTCTTTGTCTCTCTCTCCCGCCAGCCTCCCTATTGATCTTGGCCAACGTTGCGCGCCCGAGCACAGCTTTTCTCTCGCTCTATCTAGTTTTCTCTCCCTATCCCCTGTTGTAGCCGGCACAACTTGCTCCGTTGCTTCTCATCGGATCTCTTTCTACTTTCATCCCTTTCTCACCCTCTCTCGCTCGCTAACCCTCTCTTTTTCTCTTACTGTCGAACACGGTCTCTTTTCGTCGTGCGGTTGCTTGAGAACCGAAAGCTTCGAGCACCAGAAACCGTGGCGGTATAGCTATCGAGAAACACAAACCTCATCTTCCTCCTACTCCTTGCAGACGAGTTCGGTCTAACCTCCAAAGTCTCGACCCTGCTGTGTGGAATTGACCACAAGGGCCTGCTAGAACGGTTCTGCCATCCGTTCCTATCTCTTACCATGACGGCATTGGTCTTCTCTCTCTCTCTCTCTCTCTCTCTCTCTCTCTCTCTCTCTCTCTCTCTCTCTCTCTCTCTCTCTCTCTCTCTCTCTCTCTCTCTTGCCAGCTCGCAGCCGAATTACTTCGGTCCACGTTTCCACACAACTAGCCATGGTCGAGACCCGTAGTCCGCTAAATCTTTATCGTCGGAAATTCGAATTTCACGTCCTTCCACAATCCTTTCAATGAGAAGCACCCGGCACGACTCAAGACAACCCCTGGACACTCCGTTATATTATCCGCGTTCGAAAGCTTTCTGTGCGCGTTCGTGTCATGGCTTGGACGATTAGCCTTTTTTGGATTATGATTAGGGAAGGACTGACCAAAGGAAATGAAATTGCCAGGTGAAAAAGGATCTGGATTCATATTGCCATTTTAGTTGCGACTTGCAAGGAAAGGTTGCGAGGTTGATCTCTCCGATTGCGATGAAACTTGGCATGCTTGTAGAATGCGTAAAAATAGGCGATGCGTATTTTTTTATATCCGGGGAACCCGATTTTTAAGGGGTGAAACGCACCCTCGAAAATAGGGGTGGTTTTCGTTTTTCGTCGATAACGTCATCGTTCTGATTTCCAATGTATAGTACACGAAAAAATAAACTTTGTTGTTATGTGGATTTTTTTCATATCTCATACTGTTACAACGTTATCGACGAAAAACGAAAAATACCCCTATTTTCGAAGGTGCGTTTGAAACCTTAATAATTGGGTTTCGCAGATATAAAAAAATACGTGTCGTTTATTTTTACACATTCTACAAGCATACCAAATTTCATTGAAATCGGAGAGGTCGACCTTGCCACCTTCCCTTGTTTGAGACGCTTGTTTGTCGCCAACATTCGAAAAAATCGGTTTTTTATAAGTGTCTATGATATACCTCCTGAATACAAGTTCACCGTTCATTTCTCCCAAACCCTTCATTAACGCTACGTTGACTCGCTGGGTCATTTTGACCCGGGCGAATTTGAAATACAATGGCTACTTTCCCAAAATTGAAAGTTTTCAATAATTTTTTACAACACTTCAATTTTATGCTTGCGGAATTTCAATGATGCACATATATCAAGAAATGTTTAAAGTAGATCTCTGATTTTCTACAACAAAAACCGCCTGAAGGGTTGTTAAT
Organism: Ophion ellenae; assembly: GCA_963210295.1. Lineage (NCBI taxonomy): Eukaryota > Metazoa > Arthropoda > Insecta > Hymenoptera > Ichneumonidae > Ophion > Ophion ellenae. Next base: position 28,057,138 of record OY723395.1, read on the forward strand.
GGCAGGTGGCTGAAATACTATCCTGGTCAAATTGACCCAGTGGGTGAAAATCGTGATCAAATATAAGTGTTTTTTTTTTCAAAATTGCCCAGGTCCTGAAATTTCAAACAGCCATAGCGGCCGTCATATTTGAGTCACGGATATTTATTGGTGGTTTCCAAAAAGGATTTTGCCAGACTTAGAAAATGCCGCTTTGTTCATCCCGGTATCATAATTATTTTTATCGAAAGGTACACTTGAAAAATTGCCTAAAAAGAGGCTAATGGGTAAGTATGAAAAGAGGTATACATAACATTCTCCCTTCTTCCATATTATAACCATGACAAACCTGTCGCCAAGAGCCTAGGATCGGACAAAAGTTTCACGCCTGTGAAGTTCCACGGCGCCTCGTGCCTCGTCAGCCTAGGTGAACGTTGTACAAGGGGGTTGCTCCAGCGCTACATAAAGGTGACTGGAATAGAGCATGTTTGCTTTCCAGTTTCGAAAGTTACGACGAGATCGCTGGCCCTTGACTTTGACGTTGGCCCCTTTGATCGACGCACATTGATCCTCTATGCACGGTTTGCTGTGCGGATCCGAAAACGCCAGTTTGTTTACTTCGAGCACCGGTTTTTTGCAGTTTCCCTGTGCCCTCGTGCAAAGGACATCCGGTAGTCCAGGAAACGCTGTTGGCAGTCTTCGGGGTCTTTGGAGGAACCGAAAAATAGTGACGTTACCAGTGCAGGGTAAAAGTGAAGAAGGGATGATATCGCAAAAGTCCGCAAGGGCATACGAAGGGACATTGGAAAGGGGAAAAAGTCGAAGTTCACCTTGCTAGGGTTGATCGTAGAATTTCTGCGAGGAACGATACAAATTAAAAACCACGATTCATGAGCTGACGTGTCAAAAAGGGCCTGGCGTTTCGTCCCTTGATTTTTCGGATAATTCGAGGGTGCGGGCTTGCAACAAATTGCGGCAGTGTACGAGGCATTATCGATACTAAAGCGTTTCCGTGAGACTTGCAGCGAATCGTTATTCTCGCAGTGACACCCGTACTTGATATTCTTAGCGTAGGGGATGAAACGAGCCATTTGAGGCGTAAGGTGAGCGATTTTACGTTCGCTCGCATCCGCACAATGCCACGATTTTACGGGTATTGCCGGGACTGTGCACGAGCACGACCACGATATCGCCTCGACCCCAGCAAGGTAAACTTCGACTTTTTTCCTCCCCAATGTCCCTTCGTATGCCCTTGCGGACTCTTACGATATTATCCCTTCTCCACTTTAACCCTTCACTGGTGTAACGTAAATATTTCCGGTTCCTCAAAAGGCCTCCAACATGCTGTCCACAGATTATTGCTAACAGCGTTTTCTCGACCCCTACTGGACCTCCATTGCAGAAGGGCACAGGGCAGCTGTAAAAAATGCCGGTGATAAACGTCATTTACTGGCGTTTTTTATTCACCCGCCAAACTGTGCAAAGTTCATGGCGTTTTTCTCAATAGATGACTTTAGAGTCGCATAACTTTGGCAATGCTAACCCTATCAGGCCATACTAGAGTGCGTTTGGGAGGTGGCAGTCCATAGATTATTTTCAAAATCATTGTGACATTTGTTAATTCAGTCAAAAGTAATTGCGTTAAAAAATATTGAAAACAACAGGCTTTTATGAAATGTACTGAAAAGTAGAAAATAATTTGTTCTACCAAGTCACCTGTATGTGACTATAAATAAAAACTTGGGGCGCTCGACTTTTTAAATGTTTAATAAAATTGATCAGTTCAGTTCCATCAACCGTGTTCAATTTTGCGCAATAGTAATTAGAGAAATTAATATCACACGTTCATACTCAGTTTTAGGATTTTTATTTAAGAAATCTAAAGTTGTTTTATAGTAAATTCAATACAGTTGGTATGTTAACGGATTTATGGCAATTAAAGATTATATATCTAAATTTTGAGCGCCCCAAGCTTTTATTTATAGTCACATATAGGTGACTTGGTAAAAAAAGTATTTTCTACTTTTTAGTACATCAAGGGGTTATGTACAGTCAGGAAGCCCAAAAAGATCGATTTTTCAAGAATTTTTCTTGAAAAGATCTTTAAATCTATTACCGTGAAAATTTGCACACATGTTATGGTAACTTTCAACTGTATTTTAACATTTTTTATTTGTAAAAATGATTATTTTGAAAGCTGTTATAGCTGATCTCCGCGACGACCTCTCTAAAAGGACCTATAAAAGGCTGGATCATCTAAAATAAAAAAAGCAAAAATATTTCGTTAATATAATGAATTATCTTGCAATTAATCGAAGGAATAAGCAAAATAATATTTTTTGATAATACGGCGGTACCTCGAAAAAATATAGATTTTTGACAAAAATGTAGGCCTTAAAGTGTTTATAAAATGGAAAATATTCATCGATGAGAAAAAACCTTCGATTGATAACTAAAAAATATACTTGAAAATATTGTGTTAAAATTAGAGACTGAACGGTTCAGCCGTTTCCGAGACTTGCTCACCGACTCTAAAAACACAGTTTTGAGAAAAAACGCGTTTAAAGTTTCAAAATCACTTTCGAACGCTCTGATACGTTATCACAAATGTGCGTGTAACTTCGAGAATATTCGCCGGATTGACAATAAATTTTCGGTATGTGTACTCGAATATATGTACATTACGAAAGTAAAATAATAAAAAAAGATTTTTCGAAAATGTTAACTGTATTAAATTTTAATAAAAGGTTGTTTTCAAAAAAAATGTTGACACAAATTATTTTCTACTTTTCAGTCTTAATTGATTTCACTAGTAGTTTACTAGTTAACGAGTTCGTACGTTAGGAACATGGAATGCTTGTAAAAAATAACAGACTGTATTTTTTACAAGCTTGAATTGGGTTTGAACTTACGACTAATCGCCGCATATAAACTTTTCACATACAAACACAGTCGGCCACGAATTCGTTTGTATGTGATAATGAGATTTTATATGGATGATTAGATACCGCTAATTTGACATGAAAAGTCGAACATTTTATGGATATTTTTTTTAAGTTGAATCATGCATTGTCACCTTTTAGATGCATGTTTCTAAAATTTCAGAGCTCTAAGTGGTCGAGAAGTGGGTGAAATATCGATTTTCCGATTTGCATCTCGCAGAAAGTCAAGTTAAATAAAAGCTTGCGAAAAATGAGCCGAAATTCTGAAAAAAAATTCGCTATATTTTACAATATCACTTCGACCAAGGCGACAACGCTTGGCAGGATTGTGAAAAAAATCGTGGTGCTTATGGTGAAGATGCTTTATCAAGATAAGCAGAACGCAAATTATTTACTCGTTTTCGCTCTGCAAATTTCAATGTTAAAGACGTGCCGTGCTCTGGTCGACCAATCGTCGAAAAAGTCAAAGAAATTTTCCGAAAAATTGGGGAAGACCGGCACAAACGAAGCTCGATGTTCGGCTATCATATGAATCAACAGTGAAAAATTTAATGGACCGAATTCCCACCTGCGAATCGCTGCTCAAACGAAACGAAATCGAGATATTTTTTAAGAGATTAATAACGGGCGATGAAAAGTTGGTCACATACGACAATAATCATATGTTCCGCTCTCTGCAGAACTCTCTTAATGGTGTAAAGCTGATTTCAAAGGGGGCCGGTAACAATCACTTGGTTCAGTTTTTCGCCCAGAAATCCCAAAAGTTCTACGGTGACGGCATAATGCATAAAAGATGCAGCTCGTAATTCTTGACCGAAATAAAAAAAAAACCAATAAAATTTTCAATTGTCATATATTTTTCTTCTGGGTGAATTAAGAAAGAGCTGAAAAAATCGTGAAATTATAACCTTTCTTAGGTTTGAAAAAAAACGTGTTAAAAAAACACTTTAACGTGCTAAAAAATTATTTAAAACGACTTTTTAATTTCACTTAGAAGAGATTTCCATACTGAAGAAAAAAAACTTTGGTTTGATTCAATAGGTCGTTTAGTTTTTTTGTTATCACGCCCGCCAATTTGGAAAAATGAAAATTGGAGAAAACGCACTTCAAAGTTTTCAATAGGAGGAAATATCAATTTCAAATATTAATCGCTTCTCCGCTTTTAGCCTTGTATCTTCGAAAATATTTATAATTGGTCTCTGTAACTTTGTAAATAAATTCTTGGATAGTTTATCGATCGATTTAAGAAATTAAAAATAAAAAACGATTTTTCCGACCTTCTACTTCAGGATTCGGCTTTGATGGACTTAATTTAAAATATAAGAAAAATGTGTTTGAATTTTGGTAAAAAAACGCCACGACCTTTTTCCTTGATCCATTATTTTTCTTGCGAATTGCCAAAAGTACCTCCGACCAAAGTTCTCCTTTCTCGAAATATCAAGCTTCAAGGCTCCAAAGTGCAAGTAAAAAGATTGCAAAGGGCAAAATGACAGCATCGATTGGTCGTCAACGATTGGCACTTCCATTCAGGGATTTATCGTCCCTTCGGAAAAAAAGGATTAAAAAAATGCGAGTAGACAGGCACACGTATACATCGAGATCAACTATTTTCGACGAAACGCAAAAATGCAATTAAAAGCCCATTACCAAACTTGATACATTTGTCAGAGTTCCTCCCTTTCCCTGCACCCCTTGTGATATCCACTTTAGAAATGATATTGGATAAATAAATATCCAACTTTGGCCATTCATCATCAAGAATGGTACCGAGAAGATCCTTCGGTATCCGCCGAGCGTTGGGCTCGTCTCCACCCTTCGTTGGCTCCCTTCCGACACCCCTGAAAAAAAAGTTCGTTCAGCCGAACGAAGATAGCACGACGTGTGTGCCTTCGCGATCGTCCTCCGTCAATTTTCCATCCCTTGGGCGTCCCCGTGCTTTGTCTCTGTTTAATTTAACGGGGTATCCCTCTCTGCAAGTCCAATTTGAGGGGTCATAATGATGCATTTTTTTCTAGTAACACATTGGTTGGAATAAATTAATTTTTTTTCCCAGCATGTTGTACTCATGTTTGTGGTTACAATGTAATTTTTTCGGAAGAAAATCTTTCAAAGTGTTCGTGGTGCTGCAGTTGGCGTTGCAGTCCTCCAGCGGCGAGGCCCGAAACGACGGAATCTCTACCAGGCTCAAATGTAATCTGAAACGAGCACGAAAAAAATTTCTTCAAATATATCCAACTGGCTATGGGTTCACGATCCACTTTTCGAAATTTCGAAAAAAAAAACGAAAAATGACAGCTTCGCCAAAAAAAAGCTCATTTTTTTCTTGAAAAACAGGATGCTGAAGTGATTGTTATTAACAAATGGTTAAGCCAATTAAAAAATGCGATCGTGAACCGAACATGACTACTGTTTGAATGTTAAGGCGTTACCCCCACTTGTAACGCAAAAAAAAGGCCTTTTTCATGAATTTTTTTTAAAGAAAACTACAAAACTTTTTTAATCGATCAATATACCATTTTAAAGAACACATCTTGAAGAACTTTCAGTAATTTTTTTATTGAAAAATATTACATTGTTTAGTGGCAAATGGCCGTCAATGAAATAATGTTTTTATATACACGGTTTGCGGTGACCAACATTGCGGCGAAGTGGATCATCTGAAGAAAAAATGCGGATGGATTTAGTCAAATATAAGTATAAACTAGTCTTTAATCGAAGGATTTTAAAAAATATTCATTTTTCACAAAATGGCGGACAGTCAAAGTTAATGGTTCGATTTTAACGAAAAAAAACGGTCGTTTTTTGGCTATAAAACGGCCATTTTTTTCGAAAAAAAAAAATCGAACGATTAAAGACTACATTTTTATGTATTAAATAAGCCTGCAAAATTTCAAGAAGATCGGTTCATTAGTGTTCGAGTAATCTTGGTCACCGACTTCAGAAATGTCATTTTGAGAAAAACGCGTTTAAAGTTTCAGTTTACACGAGGAAAATATTTTTTTTTGTAAACTTACATAGAGTCATCTATTCCGGGCCCGTTTTTATAAATTCCAGTCTATTATATGAACGTTGTGAATGCCAGGTATACGACCCTTTTCATCGAACAATGCATTGAAGGTCGGAGGGAGGGTCGAGCGCGCCAGACGGCAGACTAGCCGGTCGTTTACACAACGGATTCTTCTCTTTCAACGCTCATATCTCAGACAATTTTGTTCGGATCGACTTGAAATTTTCAGGACATGTTCTCAGATACTTGTACTTAAAAAAAATGCAATAAAAAAAATCGATTTTTTCAAAATCGCAAGTGGGGGTAACCCCTTAACTGTGCAAATTCAAGTCAATAGTCTGAAAGTTACTAAAGATATCAATCCCACCGTGTCAAGATATCTAGTTTCGATATAATCCCGTTCAAGCTCGAAGGATCGCGGTAAACCCAACGCACACTGTTCCACTAAAATACGTGTAACTTCGTAAATTTTTGGAATTTCAGGCTCCGGTTGGTCTTAAAATATTCTTGAAAGTTCGCACTATAACAATATGCAAAAAACGATGTTTTGAAGGTTCCAGAGAGGGATATCCCCTTAAACAAAAGCTCTTATTATTTTTCTGAACGAGATACAATTATCAGTGACGAAGATCAGTGAGAGCTGAAAATGGAAATGACTTCTGAAAATCTTTGCGGTCTCGCCGTATGCAGATGATCGAATTATCCCGTCTCATCTTATCTTATCTGAAGGAATATCGCGTAACGTCGCTTCTCGTGACGTCATAAGCTCTAAACTTTGGTCTCTTTGTCTTGATACCCCTCGTGTCGTTGACGGTTGAGAGCCAGCGCCAGAGAGAGATATCTCACACCACCACGGAATTTCGGGCGGAGCAGAAAGGCCGCTCTTTAGTGCTCGGGAAACTGAGGGGATCGCGCATGCGTGCTTCGATTAGCGCAAACGACGCGCAAGCTCTCGCGTGACCGCGACTATCAGAGAGAGAGAGAGAGAGAGAGAGAGAGAGAGAGAGAGAGAGAGAGAGAGAGAGAGAGAGAGAGAGAGAGAGAGAGGGAGCCCGGCAAGAACTCCGAAAATTAAACTCAACGTCCTCAACGGGACTACGTTTTTTTAAGATTTCCAATTCTTGAGTTACCTTGTCCAATATTTACAATAATTGTATACATTGCAGGCTTAAGGCGGGGTATACATTTGCAACGATCAAAAAATCGATTTCTTTTTTTTTTCTTTAACCGATCCAACTATACATGTGGAATATTTTCCCAAAGTTTCAATGCGAAATTCGAAAAACTTCAATCGTTACAGCCGGTCAACGCTGTGCCTCACCGCTCGGATTCGGACCGGGCGTGAACTTCAAACGCGTTTTTCTCAAAAGTGCATTATCGGAATTGGCATGCAGGGTTAGTGAAAAACTATTAAGCCGATTGAGTTGAAACTTGGTAGAAATATTGATAATATTGGTACCTTCTACTTGACGAAAATTGTTTTTGAAAAATGGACAAAAAACTACTTTTTTAATCCAAATTTTACAGAAATGTTGCGTGAAATGTTGATGTTTTTTGTAAATGCGTGCTATTTTCTCAAATTTGCATTTTCTTCATTTTAATTACCGTCACTAAGACATTATAAATGTTTTAATTAAAAAAATGTTTGAACTCTTTTGCAAATCGAAGTCTACGGGAAGCTAGACTGCACGCCGATTCGCAACTCCCACGGCGACCTTGCTGTAACACTCTGCCACAGCTCCGCCATTTTGATGATGAATTAATTTTCAAAAATTGTTTCGTATACTTAAATATGCTATTAAAGTATACCCAAACTTTGATAATTGGAAATAATTATTTCTTAGTTGTAAAAATCACCCAATATTCCTTATTTTTTCCTGTCTAAATGTATATCCCGCCTTAAGGCCTTACGCCACAGTAACGGGCATAAAATCATGTGCGCATTTAACAATTTTTTTTCGCATGAAAAAGCGATTCACTTATCAAATTAATTACACATCTATTTAGTATGAATATCAAGCTGTTAGAAAATATATATTTTTTTTTACGATATACAAAATGGTCGACTTTTTCTTTTCTTATTTTTTTTTACGATATACAAAATGGCCGATATTTTCTTTTCTTATTTTTTTTAGGCGCTTCGCTACGCGACATTTAGCATCCACAATTTTTTACCTAGAACAAAAAACAAAAATTCTCGTCAATCTACATTGGAATATCTAGAGAAGTACCTACGGAATTTAAAAAATATTGTTTTCTTCAAAAGTTGTAGGTATTTGAACTTAAGAAATAAATTTTCAGTGAAAAATTTCGTTATAACTACTCATCAACTGCTCATAAAATGAAAAGTTTTCGATTAAACAGAAATTCCGTACGTACTTCTATGTGAAATGCAATTAGGAACATAACTTTTAAATTTGAAGTAAATCGAGTGAAAATTGTTGAAGTTATTTGTCACGCCAATTGGAAAAAAGCTGTTTCGAGAAGTTTCGAGTAGTCGGCCATTTTTGTGGATCGAAAAAAAATATATATATATTTTCTAACAGCTTGATATTCATACTAAATAGATGTGTAATTAATTGTATGAGTGAATCACTTTTTCATGCGAAACCAAATTGTTAAATTCGCACATGATTTTATACCCGTTGCTGTGGCCTAAGGCCTTAAGGTACCATGAAAGATCTTAATTGGTAAAATTGGACGTGTGTAAATTAAATTAAGGGCTCACATCTACATGAAATTTTTTAAATATCGATTTTTGGTTTTTCGATGGATTCTCAAAATATATAATTTCAAAAAAATTCCCTGAAAATTTCAAGCCCATCCGCTCAAAATTGAGGGAGTTATGGACGTTTATAGGTCGGTTCTGCGAACCGGCCGAACTTTGAACGCTTTTTTCTCAAAATGACTTTTTAAGATCGGTGGCCAGAATATCTCAAAAATCACTACGGGGAGCAGCTTCAAATATTGCAAGCCTTTTCTACATCCCGAAAAGCAGTGCTGGAGCGGAAGATTTTTTTTTCCGACGCATAGTTTTTTTTATTTATCAACGAACATAGAGCGTTTTTTTTTCACCAAAAATAGATACTTTTACTTTAGACCGAGGCCATTTTTTTTCGTAAATCGATATTTTATTAAATCCGTCATCCAAGCACTGGATCATTTAATGCAAAAGCTGAATGGGTTTGATTTGTTATATTTCGGATGATTTGTTTCCGAGCAGCAGCGGCCACCGCGAAGGATGTTTTGCAAACAGCTGGCTGCACAAACCATTGTATATAACATATTTATAAATATTGTTAAAAACAAAAAATTGTAAAAGATATTTAAATCCACACGCATTGATGTAAAAAAAAATCGTAAACCTGCACACATTCTTCCAGAAAAAAATCACAATTTTTTTTTCCGGGCGCGAGCTAGGTGTAACTCGTTTACAAACATTTATTAGTCGTTGAGTTACTCAAGTTTAAACGTAAAGAGTGTATTCCCCGCGGCAATCAAATGGGGAAAAATATAAGCCGGACTCGAGCTCGATCTTAAATTTGATATGATTTTTTTCACACGCAATACCTTATCGTTCTAAGGAGTAAAAGACGATTTTTTACACGCCCTAATTCGTGTGTTTGTGAACTGACAAATGGAAATAGATTTATCATGTGTCACATTATTTATATTACCCCTCACAAATTAATTGGATTCGGAATGACTCGTCGAATAAAATGTGGAAAAATGTTTATCTTGCACTCAGAGAAATGTATAATGTTCTCAGCCATATTTTAACTATATTTTATATTTCCCTGAGGGGGAAAAATATTTTATAGCCATAGTTACTGCCAAAAGTATAGTACTGCTTATTGATATTTTAGCAGTTGCATGAATTATGCACATATGTTACCCGCAACGACCATTCTTACAAACATACGTTTATTCTTAAATGCTATATAATTCAGTAGGTTTTCATAAAATAACTATACGTTAAAATATATATACGTTGATTAAAAATGTTGCCTGTGATTTGCGACGATGTTTATAGTGATTTGTACCATATTATAAAATACGACCTGCTATCTGCGTATTTGGTGGATTATTCAAGTGTTGGTACAAGGCATCAATGCCCGTCTACCAAATGCATAGAATATTTCATAAATCCAAAATAAAATAAAATACGCAACTGAGAGTTCTACCTCGATGATTTTTTATTATACTTCGCCATTCCCTGACCTCCTCGAATGATTTATTTCGAAGAAAATATTTCGCCTAATCGGAATCGAACCAAGAACCTAACTGCTTACCTTCTGCCTATCCTACGCACGTTGCCACAACGCTACCGAGTACTTTTGGCATCTTGAGCACAGGTATGGCATGAGAGACCAAACTAATTCCGGCTGTACTTCCGAATAGCTGTTACCTGCGATTTAGGTGAAATATTGCTCAGATATTTTGTTTTATTATATAAGTCACTGCTTAAATGGATATTTGGTGCTTCGCAATAGTTTCGTACCATATAATAGTGATTAATACCATATTATATGATACGACCTGCTAAATGCATAGTAATGTGTGAACTACAAGAAGAAGTATTGGCTTCAAAAATTCAATTGAAGAAGAGGAACGATTATTGTATGGCCCGGGGATAGCTGATTAACATCTAATTAGTGTAAGTATACAAAAACTTATATTTTTTTGGACCGAAAACTTTAAAGCCCGTTTTCTCGAGTTTTCATTTTCACAAGTTTTAGAAAACGGTGCCGGCGATAGCAAAAACAATATATGTCCGATCGAAAAAAATCAAAGTGATCTAGCTTCAGTATTAAATTATCTTCTATTTGAACTTAAAAAGTTGGACAAAAGTACTATTTAAATTACTTGTTTTGCAACTTAAAGTGAATTTTTTTTTTCAAAAAAGTGAATTTTTTTTTCAAACTTCGAAAAATTTGGAATTTCATTATTTCTTCGGTATTTTTTTAGTTCATATAGAAAAGGAACTTATAAAAACTAAAAAAAAATTTGGTTCGACTGTTTCAGATGCATCGCACGACCTCCATCACCGGCACCGATTTACAAGTGCAGACTCCAGGCGCCCCAGAAAAATCGTTACAACTTTGAAAAATTTCAATATTTTTTTAAAGCTTGAATATAATACACTATCGTCTCAAAATTTCGTTTACCGCAATCATTTCCTTCCCTTTTAAAAAAATTGCTGAAAAAACGCTTTTTTTCGGCTTCTAAAGCAGACTACTGCCTTAAGGGGAGGGTAGGTGTTCCAGCGTGAAAAAAAACACTTTTTTGCGAATTCTTTTCATCTATATGGATAGAGTAAATTTATTGAAACCGTTTGTACATTGCTAAGTGTCATTTTAAGAACATTCCGTGAAATTTGTACGCGAAAATATCCAAAAACAAGCCGGTGCCGCATTTTTCTCGAAACCACTTTTTCAAAGTCCGTGTTCACTGCCATTTGAAAACTACATGACCGATTTATTTCAAACTTTGTACAAACTTTCTACATATAAAATACCTCCCCCCAACGGTTAGTTTGAGACTTTTTTTTACATTGAGGGGGTTTTCCACCCCCAAAATGGCGGAATTTTTCGTGAAAAATAGCACTTTTCACTTCACATGACCACCATAAATTTAGAAATGAAAAAAAAATTATCAAAGACCGTTGGGGGGAGGATTCGATGATACTTTGACTAAATTTTAATGATAAAAAGCTTTGTCACCGGCTTGTTTGTGGATATTTTCGCGTACAAATTTCACGGAATGTTCTTGAAATGACACTTAACAATGTACAAAAGGTTTCAATAAATTTATTCTATCCATATAGATGAAAAAAATCGCAAAACCGTGTTTTTTTTCTCACGTTGGAACCCCTACCCTCCCCTTAAAACTATAAAGCTGCGGTTGCTCGAACTGCAAATGATATACGTCTTCGCTAGAAATAAACTTTACTATAATTTTTTTCGAATAGTCACTTTTCCTAAGGTCTTCTAACAAATTATACTCGAAAAACGTTAATGTTAACCATATGAATTGTACAAACTTGAAAAGAATAGTAGAAGTTTGACTTAACAAAACCTAACGTACAGTATACAACATCAGTATTCGTACGCCGATTTTGTTATAGCACTGAATTAACCATATCTATATTGTCAAGCCTTTTACAATAGTGAATAATCATTTGTGGGATAATAGATAAAACTCGCCACCCAAATCGCATGTTTAGGTATACCTTTCGCTTATAGTCGTGTTAAGGGGCTATACCAGTATGAACGCTGAAAACTTGTGTCATTTTCCGGAATTTTTTGGAAGAAAAGTACCCAATCAAATTTTTCGGAAAATTAAGAACACATTTGGCTATATTTGACCTATATTACATAATTTTTTCATAGAAAAATATTAAGATCCAAGCGACTTATGCGCTGCCTTCGGAGGCGCAAAAAAAGAGTTCCTCCACTGCTGACATGATTCTGGTCGATTGAGTAGCTGAAACCGAAAAAGGAAAAAATGTCGTTAAACTTGAAGGTATTTCCTGTACAATGACGTAGGGTTTTCGAAAAATATCAAAATCTAACAAAATGGCGTAGTTATGAAAAAAAGTCTGTTTTCTTGCCTATAAAATGGTGGTTTTTTTCAATGCCAAATCGTCAATTTTCACCCAATCAAAAATATCCTACGTCATTGTAGAGTAAATATATTCAAGAGTACTCAGTTCAAATTTCAAGTCAATCGGAAAATTGCTCTTTGAGTTACAATGTCAGCAAATTTGAAAAATCTCATTTCGAGAAAAACGCATTTAAAGATTCAACTATCGATTTTTGCAAGATAAAATGATTAGAGATACGGTCTTGAACATTTTACAGGATATTCTTGAAAGTATAAACTGTCGACTGGCAAAAAAATCGATTTTTTTTAAGGCGTATACACACTGGTATAGCCCCTTAACCAAATTACGATTATGGTGTCAATAAACTATAATGAATTTCACTATCCCCTCTTTTACCATGGACCTTTAGCTCAGTGTGTTTGTGAAGAATTTTGGAAAATCGAGATGTACAAATATTTGTTGACCCTCTCTGAATCATTGAACGTAATGTTACCGGAGCAAAAATTACGCAATCGATTGTTTTCCGAAAAGGGGTTCGCAAGTACGATCAAAAAAATTCCGAGGAATCACCAGTTCAAATTCGGTTGTAATTCACGGGATTGGCGAAAAATCTGTCCCCACTGTCTGTGGGGGGTTGCATCGAGAAAAGCTCCTCAAGATAAATCGTTCTGGTTGTGTCCCTACCGCTGCAGTGTTTTATCGTCTGACCCTTTTTCCTCCCCCTTCGCCCACGGTCTTTTTCACCGTCCCACCGCCACGCGGAGTGCCACCACGATTGTTGCGGTGAATTTTCTCGACAACGCGAGGAGACCCTCTCGACGAAGAGTTGCGGAAGAAAGGAAACCAACAACGGAAAAAAAAATAAATAGAAGAGAGAAGAAAAAGAAAAAGCGGTGAAGAACTGTCCGACTCACCAGTGTTGCATTTACTGCGGCGTGAATTTCACGAGAATGTCTGTTTGCAAGGCAGAATTAGTTTAGTTGACTTTTTACACTGAAAAATCTCCGGGCAGAAAGCACGTCGCGCACTTTGCCATCTGCATGGATTGTGCCACTCGTTGGCAACGATTTTTTTGCAGAATTATTCCAGCCATCCATGTTTTTTTTCAACGGAACTCTGTTCGTTTTTAAATTCAATTTCAATGAAGTGCCAATCGAGATCAGTTAATTGATGTGTATTCAGCCCTTTTTTTATGCGTCATTGAATTCGTCTTGATTAATGCGTTATGCTTAGTTGTGATAGTCGAAAACAGCTCAGTTTTGAGTTTTTTTTTATAGAAAATCGTCACGATACCTTTGCACAAAAATTAAGTTATTGAAAAAGTATCATGTGAAAAACAGTTGGTAATTTTTTTGTGGAGAAATGTTTAATTATAATCGTTTTATTTTTAATTAAAATATAAAGCTGTTAATTTAATTATAAATTTACAGCCAATGTCCAAGAAGCACCTCTCGAAAACGTCTTTTGCGGTGAGCATTGACCTCCTGGACCAGGTTATCCAAACTCACAAAATCAAACAGATTTTATTAGTAAATTAGTTTACCGTATGATTTAAGGTGGGAAACCAGTTAAGGAGAACGTTTTTTAAAAGTGATTTTCATGGTTTTGTTTTACACGGAATGAATTAATAGAATTTAGTCAAACTTTGCGAATATTTTATACATATTTTCAAACAAATATTTTTATTTTTTCGAAGCATTTCCTCGAAAAATTCCCGAAAAACGCTTGTTTTGGGCTCCCGCCTTAAGGGGACATATACACCTAGGAGCCGGAAAAGTGGTCATTTTTGTGAATTTTTTCAAGGAAAACTATTTGAAATTTCGGATTGGGGTTTTAATTATCTAAAAGTATATACATTCAAAAATATGTTTAATTTTCTTTATTTACAAATATCAAAAATATACAAGGATATTGTATGATCCTTGGAGCGTCGTAAAAAAATCTGCGTATACGGTACCCACTGGCGTTTCTTCAAAAATCATCTGAAAAAAAAACCAAAAAGATTATTAAAGTGGATACTATAATCTAGTACTTGTCATAGCCGATTTTGAAAATATCGATTTATGACAAAATGGCGGACGTTTGAACATAAATAGTGATTTTTTGGCCAAAAATTAATTATTATTTTGCCTATAACACAAAAACTAGGTAACGGAAAAAAAAATTCTATGACAAGTACTAGATAATGATGTATAGAATAACCACAAAAAATCTCAAGGCAATCGGTTAATTGGTTTTCGAGAAATTTTGGGTACCGATTTGAAAAACGTGGTTTTGAGAAAAACGCGTTTGAAAATTTGGGAATGAATAAATCATGAAATTTGTCAACTTACATAGAATCATCGATACCAGGCCCATAGTGTAGGTTTTCTACGGTCGACGGAATGTTCATAGCTTCTGAATCGATTTTTTCGACCATCTAGGTGTATATCTCCCCTTAAGAGATGCTTTGAACCATCTAGAATAAGGGAAAAAAGTTTGGAATCTGTAAAACGAAGGTCCGCAGGCTCGGATATGTCTGCGGTGGCAGTGGCTGGCCCGTGTGCGAGACGTCGACCGTTTTTCTCGGAGCACAATTTTTCAAAACGGCATGCAGTATAACTCCTACAATTTTCCATCTTTTCACTCAAAATTTTGAGCATATCTTTAAAATCATACCCGAAAAGGAATACATGCGGGATTTTCCCATGAGTTAATTATAACATTAGTTATCAACAAATAATTTTCCTCTTTTCCTGTCGAAAATTGATTTTGTACTTCAAATGCTTGCCAACTACACAAAAATTTATATTTTTAAAATCCTATTTTTCTAGCCTAATAACTCATGTAAATTAATAGACATTTTTTTCTTTTTTTTTCCAATTTAAAATTCGCGTCGATTATTTTGCGTGCTGCAGAGCGTCTCAAATTCAACATGTTTCGCGAGAATGTTTCCAGCGTCACCATTATCTATAATTTTTAAATATACATTTTTTTTTGTTCACTTGGAGGTAGGACTAATATCCTTGAATATTAATATCCTCTTACTATTTCTTCCACCAAAAAAAAATCGCGAAAAATCACTTAATTTTGGACGTTTACAGTGGTGTAAGCCATTAAGGGGTTATGTACAATTAAAATTGTCGAAAGATCGATGAAAAAAAATTTCGTAATGTACACATATTTATGTACACACACAGAAAATTTCTTGACAATCCGGCGAATATTCTCGAAGTTACACGCACATTTCTAATGATGTGTCAGAGCGTTCGAAAGTGCTTTTGAAACTTTAAACGCGTTTATCTCAAAACTGTGCTTTTAAAGTCGGTGAGCAAGATTTCTCGGAAACGGCTGAACCGATCAGTCTCAAATTTTAACACAATATTTTCAAGTATATTTTTTTGTAATTAATCGAAGGTTTTCTCACCGATAAGTATTTTCTATTTTATAAACAATTTAAAGCCTAAATTTTTGTCAAAAATCGATTTTTTTTTGAGAAGCCGCTATTTTGTCAAAAATTATTATTTTGCTTATTCCTTCGATCAATTACAAGATAATCCATTATATTAACGAAGTATTTTTGGTTTTTTCATTTTAGATGATCCAGTCCAGAGATATCGTGTTCACCGCAAGACGCCTTTTTTTAGAGATGCTTCGGGAGATCAGCTACAGCAGCTTGCAAAATAATTATTTTTGCAAATAAAAAATGTTAAAATACAGTTAAATGTAACCATAATATGTTTACAAATTGTTATGTTCGTAGATTTAAAAGTCTTCTGAAGAAAAATTCTCGAAAAATCGATCTTCTTGGGCCTCCTGACTGTATGTAACCCCTTAAAAACATTTTCACCTATCCTCAAAGCCAAGGCAGCTATTGAGCTGCTCGTTTCAAAGTGGGCCCTGTACGTACGGACGAATCAAGAGCAATTCCTTGATCGCTGGGCACCTGGACAGAATCGTTGGGATGATTTAAAATCTGCTCTCCCGTTTGCTTTCGTTGTCCCCAGGGTATGAAGTTCAACAGGCTTGGCACCGCAATTTCTATTTTCACCGTTCCATTCTCTCCCTCTGTCCTCTCTCTCTCCTTTATTTCAGCCCTCCTCGCCCCTCCTCCATCAGCCGATGGACCGTCTACCTCTCACGTTTATTTCCGTTCATCGTGTTCGATTTTATTCCCATGGGAGGCAGGCCATTGGAGTACCAAAGGAATCCCAAATATGGCGAAGGAGAATTCAATTTCGGAACGATAAATTCTCCAAATTTATCCGAGCAAAAGCCTCGACTCTTCCGCACTTTCGATACTACCGAAAAATAAAAAGAAAACTTTTCCCTTCGCCCTTAAGGATATTCGTATCGTGCCAAATGAGGGACTGATCACGTCGGACGAAAACATTGAAAATGGACAACAGGCGAATTGATAGACCGAGCGTACCTACTCGTGACAAGACTCATCATCCCAGGAATTACAAAAAGAAACGCCACGCTCACGTCCCCGCGAACATCAATAATCGTCATTGACCGGAATCTCTCCGCTCGGCTACACGAAAAATCTCCGACAAATCGGCCGTGATACGAGCGCGAATCAGGGGTGGCGGATAATAAAGGGGAAAGATAAGCAAAGAGAAAGCGATGCGGAGCGGAAAAAGGGTCGACGGGGACGCTAAAAGCGTGGGGGTGTGTCGAGGCTCCTAATTGACCAAAAGTTTCCGGACCGGAAGTCTCTGGAGACCCTTCGGTTTGTGTCGGACCTACCGAACACCTCGACAACATATACGTGCGGAAATATCATGGTGAAAATATTGAACTTCAACAATTGTCATCATATTCACCACACCGGAAGCCTCAAAAACACGCCAGGACAAATGTAAGTCTCTTTACATAAAGTAAACACGAAATTTGCTCAAGGGGAGATATACACCTAGATGGTCGAAAAAATCGATTTAGAAGCTATGAACATTTCGTCGACCGTAAAAGACCTACACTATGGGCCTGGTATCGATGATTCCATGTAAGTTGACAAATTTCATGATTTATTCATTCCCAAATTTTCAAAAGCGTTTTTCTCAAAACCACGTTTTTCAAATCGGTACCCAACATTTCTCGAAAACCAATGAACCGATTGCCTTGAGGTTTTTCGTGGTTATTCTATATACCATTATCTAGTACTTGTCATAGGATTTTTTTTCCGCTACTTAGTTTTTGTTTTATGGGCAAAATAATAACTAATTGTTGGCCCAAAAATCACTATTTATGTTCAAACGTCCGTCATTTTGTCATAAATCGATATTTTCAAAATCGGCTGTGACAAGTACTAGATTATAGTATCTAATTTAATAATCTTTTTCGTTTTTTTTTTTTCAGATGATTTTCGAAGAAACGCCAGTGGGTACCGTATACGCAGATTTTTTACGACGTTCCAAGGATCATACAATATTCTTCTATATTTTTGATATTTTTAAATAAATAAAATTACACATATTTTTGAATGTATATACGTTTAGATAATTAAAACCCCAATACGAAATTTTAAATAGTGTTCCTTGAAAAAATACACAAAAATGACCTTTTTTCCGGCTCCTAAGTGTATATCTGGCCTTAAACATTTTTCCCTTTTGCGTTTGTCCTTTGCTCGCGATTTTTTTACTCGTGCTATCGTCTCAAAATGCACTGTGGAGCAATAAATAAATTATCAAGTGAATAACATAATAATCAAGTGAATAATAATCAAGTGAATAAATAAATAAATAATCAAGTGAACACTAGCGTAAATGTGGCAAGGGTTTTACAATATATATCGCGATCCCATATCGTGATATCGGTCTCAATATTTACCAACTTACACCTCATATTACACTGTCAATAAATATTGACTTCGACATCCTCAGTACAAGACGGTTCATCGTTCCAAGCAGACGTGCGCACACATCGTAATGGAGTACAAAACCGAAGCTTGTATCGCCATTATATCATGCCGAGTATTGATGGATCACAAAAAATCCAGACTTTTTGTCAATATAGTGGCCGACGCGTTTAGACATCAATTATTATTGAGTTCAAAAGATAGAATTGACATAATCAGTCACTAAAGTTAAGATGATAAAAAAATACCTATGCTAGTCTATCTAAACGTCGCCAAATTGCTTTAAGGGGTCTTCTCACTTTAGACGCAAAAAGGCTATTTTCGTGAATTGTTTTGATAGGTTTATATTACAGACATTGATATAAAAGTTGTTACACTCGATAAATACACTTTCGAAATACATTTTTTTTAATTTCATTTATTTCAGTCACTATTTATAGACGAAAATAGTGTAAGTCCGGGGCAGTTGGCCATAAGGGAGAGATGTCCAATTGAAATATTTCATACAGCCGCGCACTAGATTTCACCTGTTACTGCTTAAGGGGAGATATATACCTAGGAGCCGGAAAAAGATCATTTTTGTGAATTTTTTTAAGGAAAACTATTTGAAATTTCGGGTTGGGGTTTTAATTATCTAAAAGTATATACATTCAAAAATATGTTTAATTTTATTTATTTAAAAATATCAAAAATATACAAGGATATTGTATGATCCTTGGAGCGTCGTAGAAAAATCTGCGTATACGGTCGGCACTGGCGTTTCTTAAAAAATCATCTAAAAAAAAAACCAAAAAGATTATTAAATTAGATACTATAATCTAGTACTTGTCATAGCCGATTTTGAAAATATCGATTTCTGACAAAATGGCGGACGTTTGAACATAAATAATGATTTTTGGGCCAAAAATTAGTTACTATTTTGCCTATAAAACAAAAACTAAGTAACGGAAAAAAAAAATCCTGTGACAAGTACTAGATAATGGTGTATAGAATAACCACAAAAAACCTCAAGGCAATCGGTTCATTGGTTTTCGAGAAATTTTGGATACCGATTTGAAAAACGTGGTTTTGAGAAAAACGCGTTTGAAAATTTGGGAATGAATAAATCATGAAATTTGTCAACTTACATGGAATCATCGATACCAGGCCCCTAATGTAGGTATTCTACGGTCGACGGAATGTTCATAGCTTCTTAATAGATTTTTCGACCATCTAGGTGTATATCTCTCCTTAACTCGCTTTGCGTCGTGCGCAGATGTAAGTGTACGAGCAAAAGTTTGGCAAAAAAAATATTAAGTAAAATCCTTGTTAATTATTCTGCCTACAGCTAAATTTTTTTGAAGGTTTCATGTTTTACATTGTGGTGAAGTTATTTTGTGAAAGTAATGGTTACTTTTGTATTTCTTGAATAGTTCACGAACAGTGCTTTGTTTTAGCCTCAAGATTTCGCATGTATCGTTTCTATTTGTTGACATCTTAGATATGGCCATCTCTCCCGGGAGATTAGGAGAGATGGCCACGTACAGTCGGTGTGTGATGGTCATAGTATTGGTTGTGATATGTTCAAGTAATTAATTTTTTCTACATTTATTTTCGATGCCTAATAAGTACAAGAGAATAGTAATTGCTCTACGAGGGAACTGGACTCAAGAATCATTAAAAGCAGCTATTAGCGGTACAAAAAATGATGAATTGGCGGTTCGTGCGTCTGCTAGGACCTACGAAATTCCTAAGAAGACCTTAGAAAGACGATATAAGAACAATGACAAAAAAGCTGCGGAGAAAATTATTATGAAACTCGTCTTACCTAATACTGGCTTCAGTGGGTAGTATGCCAATTTTGGGTACACAAAAATTATACTAATTTCGATTATATGTGTTCTAAATGTGGCTGAACGAAAAAAAAACATTAAGAATCGATACAAAACCAACGATAAAACCGAGAGAATAATGCTGGGTAACTGGCCATCTCACCTCCACTCTTATGGCCATGACACCCGGATATTCCGGGAGAGATGGCCAATAGTGATTTCAAAAAAATAGTAATTTTAAGGTTGATCTGATATGAGTCAATTTTAATTTCGTAAATGATCTTAAAGTTAAAATGTTCAAGGTTTAATTACAAATGAAGATAGGTTAAGAAATGTTTGTACTTTTATTTTTACGAATCCTTGAAACATCTGAGGCCCACTACCCCGGACGTACCCTAGTTAAAAAAATGTCCTAAAAAATTGTAGGTCTGCGCTGTTGATGAAATCTTGAAGACAGATCATCCGAAACAAAAAATCAAACGGTTTTGGATTCAGTATGTTAATGGCTATAGCGCATAAGACACGATTTTTTATATATGCAAAAATGACAAAATGGCGGACATTTTTCGAAAACACAAACAAAACGTGTTTTTTCACCGTTTATTGCAAAAAAAACGCGTTTAAAGTTTGTCTGGGTTACATAAATCCATTAAAACAATGTTTTTAACGTATTTCGAAAGTGTATTTATTAAGTGTAACAACTTTGATATCAATATCTATAATATAAACCGATTTAAAATCACGAAAATAGCCTTTTTTGCGTCTAAAGTGAGAAGACCCCTTGAAAAACCCAAAGGAAAGTACACGCACAAAAAAGCAAAAAAACCACATCGCAGAAAAAGCTCGAAAAGAGCTTTTTTTTCTGAGACCTAAAAAAGATCATCGAACATGGGGGCTGATACGAATAGCTATTGATACGAGGCATCCAGATGTTCTTTTTCGCCGTCACTTTCCATGCCGCCCCGCGCATACCCACATCAACATCCGCATGATTATATCAGTAGAACGATGGAATATATTTCAGCCACGATAGCCCATACGGCCATCAGTCGACGTGTCCGGGGACTGTCAATTAATCAATACATGTCATCCATTCCTTTTTTTTTCCATCGCTCGCCCCACATCCGCGGTTATCACACCTTGTCGGAACGTTACAAGTCATCATAGGCAACATCGAAACGATTCCTCCGCAGCTCGCCAATCGAATAAATTCACGCAGTCCGAGTGTGTTCGCGGATGTTGTTCGCAGGCACCCCCTGGAAGGTGTATGGAATTGAATATTTTGGCGACTGGGCCAAAGGGGGGGGGGGGGGTTGGTTGACGGCGGTTTACGTAGGGAAGGTGGAAGCGAGGGTAGTTTTGGGTGGGCATGCAGGCGCGTATTACTGTGCGTGCAGCGCTGCAGTGCGACGCGGACCATCGCGTGACTCGGGTTTTCCATTCGACTCCCTCCCATTCTCGGTTGTATAAACCTACACCCTCCACCCCTATAACGTATCTGTACTAACGACCCTCTGTACCTTCTCGAGGCTTACACACTATCGCTCCCGTTATATGCATCACACGTTTATATGGTGTACCTGCATACGTGTGTTGATGTTCGTACGTAACTACCCTCTCGCGCCTCTTTTCATCCCCCTTGGTCCGCAGCGCGGAATACACACAGTTCGCAGCCCCCCCCCCTCTCTCTCTCTCTCTCTCTCTCTCTCTCTCTACAGCCCCGTTGATACGTCCTCTATCTGGTTCTCTGTGGCAGGTAGGCAGGGTGGTAATGGGGCGAAGGGAGCGGCGCAGAAGTGGCAAAGCCCCTCGTGTTATCCGTGTCGATCCTCTGTTCACCTAATAATAGTGTAGAGGTCACCGTTATTGTGCATGTGGTAAAGTCCGTCCAGGTTGACCCGATCGTCTCATTTTGGATGTATCATCCAAACATTCCCCCTGACCTCACCCTCCGGGTATAATGTCTCTCGCAAAGTGTCGGCGAACACAGGTATGGGGGGGGGGGGGGTGGACGTTTCCAAAGGGAGATACACGAAGCTAATATTTTGACAATGACGCGATGACGATGATCCTACACACTTGGGACATATATAATCTTGTCGCCCCTCTCTCTCTCTCTCTCTCTCTCTCTCTCTCTCTCTCTCTCTCTCTCTCTCTCTCCGCCCTCCCTCTCGCTCTCTTTCTATCGCTGGGTGAGATGTTTCCGATATTAGACAGGGTGGGGGGTACATGGGGCTCTCCTCTTTTCTATATTTGCTCGTCTCGGCCTCTCCTTCAGCCTCTCACTTTCGCTCTCTTTTTCTCCCTGTGTACATTCTCTTCCCGGGCCAATGGGCCGTGCATCTCTCTCCCGTACGTGTGGACAATGTGAGGACATTTATAACGATTAAAGGCTGACTGATGTGTGCACTCAAACTCCAACGTCAACGCGACTCGTTGACGTACACTGATGTACAACGGATAAGTGGTACACGCTCACGTCGGGCAGTCTAACATGCACGTCGATGACCATGAGACTCGACAGAGTCTACGTGCACAAGCAAAGAATAGACCGATGCTATAATAAAAGAGACAACTTTGCGCTTCGAGAGGGCAGAATATGGGTCATTTTTGAAAATATGTTACGCCTGGGAAAAGAGGCTTGCCTAAATTGCAACATCTGAGGAAGTTCAGTGTTTGTGGCTTTCTAATTGTGAAAAAATGATTAAGGAGGTCGTTAGCCATAATCGAAGATTAAGTGTATATATATATGCCGGGTGTCCCATTTTAATTGTACACCTGATTTATCTTGAAAAATACTGCTCCAGTGAAGTATTGAGTCGAATAAAACTTTTAGAGTTCAAAAGGGGAGGTTGAAAAAAATATTTTTTGGTCGAAAATTAAGAATGGCAATGTTAAGACGGTCGACATGTTTTTTTAAAACGGGATCATGAATTTTTTTCACCAAAAATTTGTGAGTCGAAAACTGAGAACTTTTGTAAGAGAAGTTTTTTGATAACGTTTATAATTTTTAGTTTAGAATAGCATTTTTTACTATTTCAGCGCTATCCAGAATGAACCACGCGGAGGTAAGGTCTCCAATATCCACAGTGCACCAACCCTAGTCTCCAACATCCCTGCAAACTCACACCCACCTACACGCGCATACTTGGCGTATAAGTGGTTGTGAGTTTGTTTCGGTTTGTTCGAAAGCTTAAAAAAGCCCAAACCAGGATTAGGTCACTGCGGCTCGTCATATCCGTTACCGAACAAACCCAAACAAACTCACACGCACTCTTAGGTTTGTCAATTGGAGCAGTATTTTTCGAGATAAATTAGGTGCAAGATTAAAATGGGACACCTAGTAAATATATATATATATATATATATATATATATATCTTACGCCTATATAAATCTTTACGAATTTTTTCACCACTAAACACCAAAGATAAAAAATAGTTTAATGTATGTAATATTTCGTGAGGTTAGATAGACACGACGTTCAGGCTACGGGTGATGTAATTTTTGTTGGCTATCATAGCACCAAGATAATCCATTTCTAACAACGGATTATCGCGAACTAGACCTTTTTAATCAATCAGAAAAAAATCCCATCTTCCCCATCGTAAACCAGATATATTCAATGTTGAACCATCATGGTTTGATGAAAGATTACGAATTTTGGCTGCCGAATCAAGAGCATTGCTGCCAACCTCAATGTCCGCGAAGTTTCCATATTTCCGCAACACTTAATAGTGATTAATAGTAATAATAAATAATCTCGTAACATAAATATAAATAGGCCTAATTACAAATGACTCAAAATGTCATTCTGAGTTGTATAAAACATTCACTGACGCAGTTTTTTATCATAATAATCATCGATAATATTTTACTTTTTCAAGTTGGTAGTACCACAAAAGTTTTTTTTTAAATTTACGTGACAAAAATCAATAAATACATATTTTTGACCCTTATCGATACAATATATGAAAAATAAGCACGTACAGAATAAATCTACGCCTCGTAGGCATTTTATCAAGGTTCATACATATAAACTGGAATATGGGGTACGTATCGAGGGGGAAGAACCCTGTACAGCTGGAAGTTAAAGAAATATATATTAAGGTTCACTGAAAATAAAATTCATAAACCGTCATTTGACTCAACTGGACCACTCCAACCTCCTCAATTTGACTAACTATGCTTTTATTCCAGTATGGCACGAGCTCGGAAGAATTTTCTACACACACACACTTATTGCATGCACTTTTGAAATGAATTTTTCAAAAATGTCCCGAAGCATTGTAAAAAATGACAGAGCATTCACTTTTCCAATATTTCACGAAGTCAGCGGTACTGTGAGAAATGCTACCCCGATGAAACAATTTTCGTACAGTAGATGAATAATTAATTGAATTATTTAATTACCGTCGATAGGAATATTACTGCCGATGATCATTCATACAATTCGACCACGAACAGGCCATTCTCGAGCTACGCCGTAGTCCAACGAGAAATCGAATAGGGATGAGAAATGACGAAAATAAAAGAGACGCTGTAGAATAAACGAATTCGAGAGGCTGTTGAACAGGAGAGCTGACTTTTCTCCCGGTTCGATCGGAAATAAGTGAGTCAACTCGTGAATTCGTTTCTTCGCGGTGACGTTTTTTTTCCCGGGCGATATGTATATCGAGGCATCCGTCCTGGATGAAGGAAGACGAGAACGACGACAACGACGACGATGGTAGAAAGATTTGCATTATTATCGAGTCCACGTGGGAGCCCAGAGGGCGTTCGATCCTTTGCGTTACCACCCAAAGCGAGGGAGCGAGTAGGAAAAAGGTCCTTGATCCTTCTCTCTCTATCTCTGTATCTGATTTCTTGGCAACGTCTTGGAGACTGGAGAAAAAAAAACAGCTCCGTGGAAGAAGAGCTATCTACATACACGATAAGCCATAAGTGCTATCGAGAAATCGTACAAGTTTGATACCGCGTCGTTCGGGCGATTTGCTATTCCAAAACGTATTTCTACGCCATCGGATAAGAGGGAAGTTTCGTTAAGTTCCGCATTAACATGAATAACGGCTCTTCCATCCGGATATAAAGCGTTCGCTACGTGCCCCTCCCGCGGGCAACCGGAAAATATTGCGATGGAACATATTGCTGTTCTCAATGAACGAGTGTATCCATTGATGCCTGAAACGTCATGCCCTTATCGAGTGGCCGGAAGTGCCATTATCCTCCGTGCCGTTTTTCGCGAGGTTTATCATCACGGCCGCGAGCCGGTGCATCACGTACGAGACCTTCGGCGATAATGCAACATTAACCCACGTAGGGTTACGCGAGAAAGTGGCGCGGTAAATTTGTCATGAATTTTAGGGTTGAGGGCCGAGGGTTGATGGAGGCACCGGAGGATGGAGGAGAGAGAGAGAGAAAGGGAGAGCGAGAGAGAGTAAGAGAGAGAGAATAGCATAGAGGTTAACGTTAGAAGCTTCGATGAGCCTGGGGGATGCTCTCAGCGCTACTCGAGTTACAGCAACGGGCTTAAAACACGGTTTTCGCGTTTCATGAGGTAGATCGTGTTTCAGGTGAAAGCTTGAAGCTATCGTGTGTGGTCGAACAAGCAACTGGAATAGCGGTGGTGCACTGGACGATGCAGAATCGTAGAGAGGGTTGCGAATTATCATACATTTCTTTATGTACATTCCTATGGTTAAGCGCCAAATGTACGTTGGCCATCAGTACATCCGGACGTTCTGAGTACGCTCCGTGGGGGAGACTACACTGAGAGAAATGTATGGTGTTCTCAACCGTATTTTAACTATATTTTACATTTCCCTGAGGGGACAATAATATTTTTTAGCCGTAGTTACTGCCCAAAAGTATAGTACTGCTTATTGATATTTCAGCAGTTGCATGGATTATGCACATATGTTAATGGCAACCACCAATCTTACAAACATACATTTATTCTTTGATTCTATATAATAGAGTAGGTTTTCATAAGATTCTACCCGTGTAGAGGTTGCCATGAGTTGCCCAATGTTACGATCAGGCCAACATTGGGACCATCGTATAAGCCAACAAAAGAGAAATAATATTGGCCCATTACTGTTCCACTCTAAACTGAAAACTGGCATAATATCGGCCCATCCCTTAAGCCTGTCCTGGCCCATCTTTAAATACTAATAAACAGCCGTGATAGCTAAACTAAATTTGCCAATTTAAAAACTGGGGATACTAAAATACGGACAATTCCATTGGCTCAATATTGTTTCGTTATAAATTGAAAACCGGCACAATATCGGTCCATCGTTTAAAACCCATAAATAGCAGTGATGGTTGAACTATATTTGCCAATTAAAAAACTGGTAATGCTAAAATACAAGCAATTACAGTGGCCCATTATTGTCCCGTTACAAATTGAGAACCGGCACAATATCGGCCCATTACTAAAGATTATCCTGGCCCATCTTTTAAAACCAATAAACAGCAGTGATAGTTAAAGTAAATTTGCCAATCCTAAAGCTGGCAATCCTAAAATACTGGCTATTACATTGGCTTATTATTGTCTCGCTCTAAATTGAAAACCGACATAATATCGGCCCATAGTTAAAACCTATCATGGCCCATCTTTCAAATTCATTCAACAGTTATGATAGGTAAATAATATTTGCCAATTTTTAAACTGGTGATGCTGAAGTACTGCCAATTACATTGGCCCATTATTGTTCCGTTATAAATTGAGAACTGGAACAATATCAGCCCATTACTAAAACCTATCCGGGCCTATCCGTTAAAACCAATAAACAGCCGCGATAGTTCATCGAAATTTGCCAATTTTAAAACTGGCAATGCTAAAATACTGGAAATTACATTTGGTTAATCTAAGCCCTTTATTGGCTAAGTGGGTCAGACCATACCTGCTTTTATTTTATTTAAGCCTTGGGTTATTCATTATCTGTATATTGTGCCAGAATAGGCAAATAACTGACACGTCATATATTAATCGTCTATATTTTGTAGTTCAGTTTTTGTAATCAAGTCTTGGCCTATTATTGGCATTTGTAAATAACCAACATATGTAAGTAAAATATGCCAATTTTGAAACCTGTCATATACGTACATCACATTTTAATTCAAGGTTATTCCATGAAATATGTATCCATAAGGACCAATCTCGGGCCAATCTTGGCCCGATATAGGTTGAATATTTATCACGCACCCAAACAAACCCAAACAAACTCACGGCCCAATATTCTCGATAGACTAACTTCTAGATAGACCAACTGTGAAGGCCCATCATAGAGCCAGTGATCAATTTCTACATAGGCCCTTTAAGAGGGCCCACATAGGGCCAAGTGCAATCACCAACATTGGCGCTACAATGAATCAAATCATTGGCCCAATAATTGTTGGCTCTGTTGGCCGATATCGGGCCGTTCTTATCATTTCTACAAAGGCATCTCATTGGTAAATACTCACGGCCCAATATTCTAGAAAGGCTAACTGTGAAGGCCCATCCCAGGCCCAACGGTCAATCTCTACATGGGTAATAGTGAACTGAAAAAAAACAGTAGCGTGCAAAAGTTTCGGGCCACCCTATTTCTCGTGGATATCGCATAGAAATACGATGTAATGGGAAATACAAATGAGTGGTGACACTTATAATTGACATCGAGATGCTTGATATTAAAAAAACATGTGGTATAAACCGTAGTATCACTCTTCAACAATTAATTATCCAACCATTTTTATTTAATGACTGCAAAAGTATTGGGTCATATACTATTGCGTATGAAAACAAAAAACAAAACATTATAACAATAACAAAACATGGATTAGTTTTTTCTCTAGAGTCAATACATCGTTGGCATGCCCTTAGCAGCGATTACAGCAGCACATCGTCGGGGTATAGACGCAATTAATTGCGAGATGCGATCTTGTGGCATCTTTTCCCACTCATATTGCAAACGGTCCCACAATTCCGTCTTGATGGAGTGATTCTTCGTTCCAACGCGAACCTTGAGCTCTTGCCACAAATGTTCAATCGGATTTAAATCCGGTGACTGCGAGGGCCAGTCGAGAAGGCGCACTTTTCGGCTTTCAAGGGAATTCTTCACAAGACGCGAAGCATGTTTGGGATCATTGTCGTGTTGAAATATCCAGCCATTCGGCATGTTTTTCTTTGCAAATGGGAGCATATGGTCTTGCAATATATTTCGATACATTATAGCGTCCATATTGCCTTGGATTTCTATTAGCGAACCAATACCGTTGTGAGAAAATGCTCCCCAAACTTTAACATTTCCGCCACCGTGTTTTACAGTTGGAATGTGATATCGTACAGCGTATCTGGTACCTGCTGGACGTCTTACGTACCTGCGACCATCACTTCCGAACAATTGAAATTTGGATTCGTCGGGAAAAAGAACTTTCCGCCAATTCGATAGTGTCCAATGTTGATATTTTTTGGCAAAACTCAATCTAGCCTTCTTATTCTTTGTGCCAATAAGTGGTTTCTTTACACCGACGCGCCCAATCAATCCCACAGCCTTCAGACGTCGGGATACCGTACTTCGACTGATATCAACAACATTTTCACTGCGCAATTCTCGCGAAATTATTACTGCAGTTTTTCGCGGATCTATGACGCACTTTTTTTAAATGATTTTGTCCACGCGTTTTAAAGTTACTGGTCTACCGCTTCGACTTTTATCACGCAACGAATTTGTTGATTTATATTTCGCAATAATACGGTTTACTGTGCTTTTCCTAATAGAGTATTTGCAATATCACGAGAACTCTTTCCTTTTTCAAATAGTTTTAACACAACTTCGCGGACCTCAATTTTTGTGTGTTTCGCCATTGCGGCAGAAATAGAACTGATTTTTTCACGGTTCTTCATGTTTCGAACTAACGCGAAAGAAAGCGCGAAAGGAAGCGCGGAAGAAAACGTAAACAAACCGCGCGGCTGGAGAAGGTGAGACAGCGGCCCAATATTTTTGCACACTGACCGAACGCGTTCGACGCCGTACACAAACCATACACTGTACAAACAAAATAATATACCACGCTGTTATGCATATCGTAGCTCCCTCAAATATTTGAAATAATGGAGAGGTTCAGGCATTAAATATTTTATCGAATAACTGAGAAAAAAAGGGTGGCCCGAAACGTTTGCACGCCACTGCATGTTGATTGAAAATGTTGCCTGTAATTTGCGACGATGTTTATAGTGATTTGTAGTATATTATAAGATACGACCTGCTATATGCGTATTCAAGTGTTGGTGCAAGGCATCATGTCCGTCTACTAAATGCATAGAATATTTCATAAATCCAAAATAAAATAAAATATGCAACTGAGAGTTCTACCTTCCCAGGTAGGAATTGACGATGAAAAAAGGGCTCGCCAAGCTCTTAAACAAGGTTCACATTTTTTAATTCAGGTTGAGCACCAGCCTCATTTCAGGCCTCGCTGAACCTCTGAATGATAACGCGGTTTCAGGCTCTTGCACACAGGCTTGACCAAAGGCTGGTAGAAAAGCCTGTACTAAGCCTGAAACGACGAAACAAAACGGTTCAAAGCGAGCCTTAAGGCGTTACCCCCACTTGTAGCGCAAAAAAGGCCTTTTTCATGAATTTTCTTGAAGAAAACTACAAAACTTTTTTAATCGATCAATATACCATCTTAAAGAACACATATTGAAGAACTTTCAGTAATTTTTTTATTGAAAAACATTACATTGTTTAGTGGCAAATGGCCGTCAATGAAATAATGTTTTTATATACACGGTTTGCGGTGACCAACATTGCGGCGAAGTGGATCATCTGAAAAAAAAATGCGGATGGATTTAGTCAAATATAAGTATAAACTAGTCTTTAATCGAAGGATTTTAAAAAATATTCATTTTTCACAAAATGGCGGACAGTCAAAGTTAATGGTTCGATTTTAACGAAAAAAAACGGCCGTTTTTTGGCTATAAAACGGCCATTCTTTTTTCGAAAAAAAAAATCGAAGGATTAAAGACTACATTTTTATGTATTAAATAAGCCTGCAAAATTTCAAGAACATCGGTTCATTAGTGTTCGAGTAATCTTGGTCACCGACTTCAGAAATGCCATTTTGAGAAAAACGCGTTTCAAGTTTCTCTTTCAACGCTCTTTTAACGCGGATTCTTCTCTTTCAACGCTCATATCTCAGTCAATTTTGTTCGGATCGACTTGAAATTTTCAGGACATATTCTCAGATACTTATACTTCAAAAAAATGCAATAAAACAAAAATCGATTTTTTCAGAATCGCAAGTGGGGTTAACCCCTTAATGAAGTCTTCACGAGCATTTATGACCAGGCTTATCCCAAACTCTTCTCGAGGCTATATGAGGCCTGTTTTTAGTTTTCTATATTCTACATTGGGGTAAATTTAATAAGTTTGTAAAGAAATCATTTTATTTGTTATATATATTTATTATTCATTATATTATTTGTTATAAAATATATATAAAAAATATTTTAAACACAATACTTTATTTTATTTATTGTTTATGGGAGACATAATACACAGAGTGTACGCAAACTCCAGAGAGTGAGTATATACAAAATCTGTGTGTGACGAGAAAAAAACTTTTTTGTGTACCTCATAAATATCGATAAGAGAATATGTTTAAATGTTCTGAGCTGCCTCCTTCGCTTTCGTTTTTCGTGCCTTCGCACCCGACAAATTTATTTCTACTTTTTTTTCATAAAAGTACAGAAAAAATATTATTTAAAATTTATTTTATTTTATCACAACCTGAAACAAGCCTGCATCCAGCCTTGATTTTTTAGCCTTAAAATTCACCGGCTGAATAAAGCTTGAAATAACCCTGAGTTTAGGCTAAGCAGCCAGTCTTGGTTCCAGGCTGCTCCAAACGATGCAATGAAACCTGGCCCAGGTCTGTCTCAGTCAGGCTCGGTGAAACAAGGCTCGCACAAGTTTGTTTCCATCGTCAGCCTTTTGATTCCCTACCTGAGTTGATGATTTTTTAAATTATAATTCGCCATTTTCTGACCTCCTGTAATGATTTATTTCGAAGAAAATATTTCGCCATTTTCTGACCTCCTGTAATGATTTATTTCGAAGAAAATATTTCGCCTAATCGAAATCGAACCTAGAACCTAACTGCCTACCTTCTGCCTATCCTACGCACGCTGCCACTACGCTGCCAAGTATTTTTGGCATCTTGAGCACGGATATGGCATGAGAGATAAAAGTAATTCTGGCTGTACTTCCGCATAGCTGTTACCTGCGATTTAGGTGAAATGTTGCTCAGATATTTTGTTTTATAATATAAGTCACTGTTTAAACGGATTTTTGGCGCTTCGCAATAGTTTTGTACCATATAATAGTGATTTATACCATATTATATGATACGACCTGCTAAATGCATAGTCATGTGTGTTCTACAAGAACAGAAGGTGAACTACAAGAATAAGTGTTGAACTGATATCCTATTTTTGCAATGCAACATACATACTATGTAACAGTTTGTGAGACATGCGTAGTTCTTAAAACTATTGAGCTGCGGTTGCTCGGACTGCAAATGATTTACGTCTTCGCTATAAGTAAACTTATAATTTATTATATATTTTATATAATAAATTATATATTTATACTATAATTTTTTTCGAATAGTCACTTTTCATAAGGTCTTCTAACAAATTATACTCGAAAAACGTTTATGTTAACCATATGAATTGTACAAACTTGAAAAGAATAGTAGAAGTTTGACTGAACAAAATCCAACGTACAGTATACAACATTAATATTCGCACGCCGATTTTTTTATAGCACTGAATCAACCACATCTATATTGTCAAGCCTTTCACAATAGTGAATAATCATTTCGGAGATAATAGATAAAACACGCCACCCAAATCGCATGTTTAGGTATACCTTTCGCTTATAGTCGTGTTAAGGGGCTATACCATTGCGACACTTTCAAAAAATCGATTTTTTTTGCCTTTTTCAACAGTTTATACTTTCAAGAATATCCTGTAAAAATTTCAAAGCCGTATCTCTAATCATTTTATATTGAAAAAATCGATAGTTACATCGAAATCGAAATTCGATAGTTAAATTAAAATGAGATTGTTCAAATTTGCCGACATTGTAACTCAAAGAGCAATTATCCGATTGACTTGAAATTTGAACTGAGTACACTTGAATATATTTACTCTGCACCGACGTAGGATATTTTTGATTGGATGAAAATTGACGATTTGGCATTGAAAAAAACGACAATTTTATAGGCAAGAAAACAGACTTTTTTTTCATAACTACGCCATTTTGGTATATTTTGATATTTTTCGAAAATCCTACGTCATTGTACAGGAAATACCTTCCAGTTTAACGACATTTTTACCTCTTTCGGTTTCAGCTACTCAATCAGCCGAAATCATGTCAGCAGTGGAGGAACTTTTTTTTTTGGCGCCTCCGAAGGCAGCGCTTAAGTCGCTTGGATCTCAATATTTTTCTATGACAAAAATTATGTAATATAGGTCAAATATAGCTAAATATATTCTTAATTTTCCGAACCATTTGAGTACTTTTCTTCCAAAAAAATCCCGAAAATGACCCAAATTTTCAGCGTCCACACTGGTATAGCCCCTTAATTATGTCGTGATTGCGGTGTCAATAAACTATAACGAATTTAACTAGCCCCTCCTTTACCATGGGCGTTTGTTATAAATACCATGAACTTTTCTCTCAGTGTACCAGAGTCCGAAAAAACGGTGAATTTCGACGTTTTTTATGGACACCCAGTTAATGGAATGAAAATTTCGTCAGGTGGCTTTCATTCTACGTACGTCCGAGTATCTTTACACACTTTTTCACGAGATCCTGTAACAAAATGACGGCGCTGGAGCTGGATGTAGCGAGTCACCTCCATCTGATAGTCTACTGCGGCCGCCAAGAGTTCTTCAATTTTTACCCGAAACGATAATTCGATACAATTCGAGTTCTAGATTCACCTCCGAAGTAAACAGGAAAATTGATAAACATCGATTTTTTATAAAACGGGTTTTGTTTGAAAACAAAATACGGTGGTCGGCGAAAAAAAATCGCCGCCAATAATGATTTCCGTGACAGTTTCCAACGTATCAAAGTTGCTAGGTGCTTTGACGTAAAAAGTTGTTACAAGTTTCCGAAAAAGAGTTCAAGTCGATCGATGAAGAAATGGCGATGTAATGTTGCCGCAGGGCACTATGGAGACATGACTCGCTTCATCCACCTTCAGTGTCGCCATTCTGTTACCAAATCTTGTGAAAAAATTGTAAATGTACTCGAAGATATGTAGAACCAAGGCCACCGAATGGAACGTTCATTCTATCAACTGGGCGTCCACGAAAAATTCTCGAATTTCACCTTCTCTTCCGGGCTCTACACTGGTAGTCTCCTTTAAGATTTTCTCATTGAATCTTTGATTTTGAAACAGGACGAGTGGCCTTTATGCACAAATGCTTGCATGTGTCTAATGCTGAAGTTATTGCGGCTCGCTTAACGTTCAGCTACCGGACAGAGCGTTACTATGAGGACGGACCTTGAAGTGGCCAGTCTTTAAAATGCCATTGCCTTCACATATATATATATGTATGTATGTATGTGTATATATATATATATATATATATATATATATATACGTGTTTGAAAAGCCGGAGCCTCGTAGCAGCATCTCCTGAATAATGAATCTCGGGCAGCGGGTACGACGATGCCGGCGGGCAATGCGACCAGGTGGACACAGATGCGACGTTGCAACGAGTATGCACTTTGCTGCAGTGCTCGAGCGCTCTTCGCAATGCTGATACCGCGGCGTACATGTGTCCACGATGACTATATCGTACATTCGGTTGCCGGTTTTCTCGCCATCTCGACCCTATATAGGCCTTATTATCCTTCGGTGCTTACCCACGCCATAAGCTGTGGCCGTGCAGAGCCTCGAACTCACGGCACTTCCCCATCTTCATCCGTTCTCACGCCTTTGGAACACCTCACCTGGTGCTTACGTGTGTATCTTTGCACCAGCGTGTAATCGCGTCTTCAGCATCCGCAAAATTCACCTAGCCTGGCACCAGCGGTCAGTTTCACCGTGATCGTCATCGAAAAAGGTACTTTCGTACAGTCGTCGATAGGTGGAGCACCGTTGAGCCGGTTCAGTACTCGGATAGGTGACCGCTTACGTCTGGCGGATGGCGATGCACTCGAAACTTCGCCAACAATGGACACCTGTCTGAGAGATTTTTGCAGTTTCCCTGTGCCCTTCTGTACGATACGATAGTGCATCAGGAAAGATGGACTGCCTTTCCTACACTCAAGGGGGAAGGCACTCGTGTCCAAGTGTCGATACGTGGGCACCGTTGAGCCGGTTCAGTACCCGGATGGGTGACCGCTTACGTCGGCTTAGTTGTAGACTGCTGAGCCGGAAGTAGTCATGTTTTGGATGGCGATGCACTCGAAATTTCGCCAACTATGGACACATGTCTGACAGATTTTTGCAGTTTCCCTGTGCCCTTCTGTACGATACGATAGTGCATCAGGAAAGATGGAGTGCTATTCCTACACTTAAGGGGGAAGACACTCGTGTCCAAGTGTCGATACGTGGAGCACCGTTGAGCCGGTGCAGTACTCGGATGGGTGACCGCTTACGGCCGCTTAGTCGTCGAATGCCGAGCCGAAAGTAGTCATGCTTCGGATGGCGATGCACTTGAAACTTCGTCAACTATGGACACCTGTCTAGCAGATTTTTGCAGTTTCCCTGTGCCCTTCTGCGCGAAACGATAGTGCATTAAAAAAAATGGAGTGCCTTCCCTACCCTTGAGGGGAAAGGCACTCGTGTCCAAGTGTCGATACGTGGGCACCGTTGAGCCGGCCCAGTACTCGGATGGGTGACCGCTTACGTTGGCTTACTCGTCGACTGCTGAGCCGGAAGTAGTCATGCTTTGGATAGCAATGCACTCGAAACTTCGCCAACTATGGACACCTGTCTGACAGATTTTTCCAGTTTCCCTGTGCCCTTCTGTACGGTACGATAGTGCATCGGGAAAGATGGAGTGCCTTTTCTACACTTAAGGGGGAAGGCACTTGTGTCCAAGTGTCGATACGTGGAGCACCGTTGAGCCGGTTCAGTACTTGGATGGGTGACCGCTTACGTCGGCTTAGTCGTCGAATGCCGAGCTGAAAGTAGTCATGCTTCGGATGGCGATGCACTCGAAACTTCGTCAACTATGGACACCTGTCTGGCAGATTTTTGCAGTTTCCCTGTGCCCTCCTGCACGATAGTGCATCAGAAAAAATGGACTGCGGGCGACTGGAGGGGTCTCTCGGAAACTGGAGAAGCGAGGAAACAAGTGGTGGGGAAAAGGGAAAGGGTTTTTTGGATAGACCACGAAAGGGCCATACCAAGGGACATAGGAATATATATGTGTACGCAAGTGTTATTTAAAATGCTATGTATACATGCATGTATTGTGAATATTCACGAGATACAAGACGGTATTAAAGTATACCTGGGCTCTCGGTCGCGATCGATATTCTATAATTACCTTCACACCGAGCAAAGGACGAAACGTTGGGATGCTCAGGGTGCATGCACATCGGGGATGTCAGGCGTACCGAGACAATATCCCGCCACTTTGCGCGAAATCCTCCAGGTCGTGGTACTCGTCGATCAGGGAAATTAAGGCGGGTCACCACGGTGACGGGTAAAAAATATCGATTTTTTTGTATTTTCTCAAATTACACATAGCCAAGATAATGCGAAAAATGTCAAGATAACATATTGTTACCGACGATTTAGTAAGAGCAGGTAGCGCAATGATTTACGTATACTCACATTTTCAATCGTATTTTTCTTAAAACGACTTTTCTCGACGTAGCCGGAATCATAACTCTAGCTATAATTGTCCGATTTTCAATTTTGAAAAACCAAAATTTTCGTATTTGAAGTAGCTATCTTACGTGGCCTTTTTTTTATATTATTTTTTGAGCCCCGGAACATACGTAAAAATTTCACTTTTTTCTTGAACACCCGTCATGGGGTGAATTTTTTTCTTCGATAAACGGCTACGAACAACGAGACCTACCTTTATAGGAAATAGTGAACTTTTTTATTTTTATTTTTCAGACTGGCCATTGTCGAGTTATCTGGCAGTTGGACCACATTTGTTAACTTGTTTAATTTTTAAACATTGATAGTATTTATTTTTTCTTCATAAAAATTTACACGAAATAACTCCAAAGTGTGCTTAATAACATACCTTCTTTGCGAATCCCAAAAAAATAATCTAGTAGATGAAAAAAAATCGGAATAAACGATCTTTTTTCGCCCTGTCATAGTGATGCCCTTCCTCAACAAAATATTCGTCGCACTTGTCATTGAGGCATCAAATGTTACCTATAATCCTGTCTGAATAAAATTTAAAAAAGTTCTACGTCATTGAGAAATATATTTACATTTTTATAAATGTTTATTTAAAATAATCTTACGTATGCACTTGCGGGCTTTTACGTCCCAACCTCCTTCCTGGACAATTGTCATACCGTTTAAATTGAGCGTCGAAAATAGCTGAGTTTCGCGATTTTTCTTCAATTGTTAAAACACGCTAATCAGTCTGATTTTTTTATGTCAAATCAAAGTACTCATGAAGAACAGAAAATAATTTTTTTATTGTTTATTTTTTATTTATTTTTTACCTTTTTTTCACGGTTGAAAATGACTTCGAAAAAAAGGGGTCCTCACGGTGTACACGGTTGTGACCGTGAATATTATCCGAAACTATTTTTTTTTAAAGCTTATTCATCCGTATGAAAGCCGCTATCTTGCTATGGAGGTTTTTTTAAATAAAAATTGACAAAATGGCGGCGGTTTGAAAAAAAATTATCGAATGTAGCAAATTTTTCGCCAGTTTTTCGTTAAAATAATATGAAGATAAAAAAAGGTTCCACAGCAACATAAAGAATGGCGTGACGAATGTTGTGTAAAAATTTGAAAAGGATAGCTTGATAAATCTTCCTTTGAGGGTGTAAACCGTTATAAAAAATGACATTTCGAGAAAAACCGCGTCTAAAATTTCGAGTGCGGAATTTTCATATAAATCGTCCACTCACGATTAATCAGCGATGCCAGGTTCGTGCATGCCTATACTATCAGATAATGCAAAACAATCGATTTTGTCGAAATTTCACACCGTCATGATCCCTCAAACTCCCTCAAAGACTCGAAAAAATTGGCCACCACGAGAGGAAAGTTTCCAGATGGAAAAAATCACAGAAATGATTTCTCCGTCGTAAATACACTTTCCAGGAGGTTCTTCGAAAGGAACACGAATCCACCCTAAGGGTCCATTTCTCACCGTTGGTGCATAGAGCCGCAGCTTTCCTCGTGCGACAGCCGCGAGGGCACGAACGGTAACGTATACACATGTAACGAGAGTAACCGCGTACACACCGAGGATAATCGTGGGGTGAGCACGCGGCGAAGGGCGTGCGCGCGATGGGATAAACTTTTAATTAAGACGCCCCCGGTAGTTAGCGACACACAATAGTTGAGCCGGTAGCTTCGCTGCGGTGCGAACGAGTTGGCAGCGCGACGAGTTTTGTGATTACTTCGCCCCCTTGTGTGTGTGTGTGTGTGTGTGTGTGTGTGTGTGTGTGTGTGTGTTCACGTGTGTGTGTGTGTGTGTGTGTGTGTGTGTGTGTGTGTGTGTGTGTGTGTGTGTGTGTGTGTGTGTGTGTGTGTGTGTGTGTGTGTGTGTGTGTGTGTGTGTGTGTGTGTGTGTGTGTGTGTGTGTGTGTGTGTGTGTGTGTGTGCATGTGTGTGTGTGTGTGCGCGCATGTGTGTGTGTGTGTGTGTGTGGGTGTGTGCGTGTGAGCACTTGAGTGCCGCTACCGCTACCGGGAATGACACGTTAACGCGATAATGGTACCGCTGACACTTTGTGAACGCACAAGTCGGCGGTTGCATAGTCGAGTTAGGATATTTCAACCGTGAGCAATGTCTTCATTCTATGCAGAAATGGCGATGACTGTATAATTTGCGAAATCATATATGTAGATAAATATATATATTATATATGTATGCGTGTGTGTGTATATATATATATATATAAAGTCCCACGGTTCGAGATGAAAATCATCTGCTTTTGGTTTTTCGCATGCCATTTCTACAAATGAAAACTTTTTTTACAAGGTTTTTTTAAAAAATACTCTTGGTTATTTGTTTTATCTAGAAAAGTCTTCTTTTTTACCTCAAATGTTAAGGAAACTTTATGAAAAAAGATCTTATGCAGAATTTTCATACAAATCAATTCGAACATCTAACTTTGATAGCCTGCGGTGTAAAAAATTGCACCACGCATATCGTGCCCATTATTAGAGAAGTTGCTTAAGGGGTTAGGCCACTCTAGAGGCCGAAAAAAGGCTTTTTGCGATTTTTTTTCAGAAAAACTACAAAATAAATCGAGATTACAAAAAAGGATGTTTATCATGCATATCAGTGACTGTATACAATAATTTTTTTTAAGCGATAAATTTCAAAATGATGGCTATGCAGCGTTTATCTCAAAACTGCCTTTTTTTAATATATATATATACGAAAAAAACGCGTTTTCAAAGACTTTTTTCGTTTTTCATCTGGCATTTTTTTATTTTTTGATAACACTTTATATCCGAGGGTCATTTTGTAGCTGGTGGTATACTGAATCTAAGGGATCTTGATTTTTTTGTTTCAGACAAGCCGTTGCCGAGTTGTGATGGTGCTACCTAGCCCACCTATTTTTGAGGCGTTACGTTAAACTATAGTTTTTGTACTTAAAAATGAATAAAAATGAATGACATTTTTTAAAAATGTATTTCAATACTTTATTTATCAAGCCCAACAACTTTTATATTCATATCTTTTATAAAATCCTCAAGAAGAAAAAATCGCGAAAATAGCCTTTTTCGTGGCTCCAAATTGGACTGGCCCCTTAAAACACACTATCTTTGAATTTTTACCACACATTTATTAACTTTTTTACAATCCCGCAGAATTTTATCAAACAAAAATAACGAGTTGAATCGATTTTACACCGTTCGGAAGACACTCATGTGTAAAAAAAGTTGGTTGACGGCTGCCATGGTTCCGGAGGTTTTGCTCATCTGGAATAAAAAAAACAAACGGCATTTTAATTTGTAGACCTGAGGCTGTCGCCGGAACTGGAGTAAAGTAAAAATATCGAAAATTGACTTTTTGGCACGGTTTCAAAAGTTAGATTCCAAGATTGGTAATTTTTTTCGACTTTTTCAGTTGAAAAAAAACTATGGCAGATATCAGAAATATTCTAGTTCGAGTGAGAATTATAGATGTGCTGACTATACCATAAAAATTTGAGCGGAATTCGTTCAATCGTTTTTGAGATATCATCGAAGCCAATTTGAAAAATGCAGTTTTCGGAAAAACGCGTTTAAAAGTTCAAGTTTGATTTTCGTCTATAATCAAGTGCAAATACATCCCAGTATACTGATAAAATTTCAATCCAACTGATCGGACTTTCAACGAAAAAATATGACTAAAAATCGTCTCATTTATACGGCACTTTTCAGAGAAAATGTAAAAGTGAAAGTCTAATAAATTTGCGCGTAATTTTTTATTCCAGTTTTTCGTTGGGTGTAATAATTGAATCCGACTTATTTTTATTAAACGCCACTGTAATTTACCAATGGGTCAGAAGGGGCCTTCTTATGCCCCGACAAAATACGGCCCTTCGGCTGTGGACGCAACAGAAGTTAGCTTCGATTAGCGGAGTGCTGGTAGGGAGTGATGGGAAAGGGTTCAACTTGGAAGGGTCATACGTAAATACCCACTCCTTTTCGGACATTTTTCAAGTGCACTTTCCGGGAAAATTGACATGTCGGGAAGAATCAAGCAACATTCTCTAAGTCTATCAACATCCTCTTCAAAGCCTCCCCGTTAAATTGATGTCATCCTAATATAACCGACGCTACAGCTGTTTGGAATTTTGCGATTTTGGCAATTCTGGTAAAATGGCCCAAAGAATCGAAAAATTTTGTTTCAACATTTAAACCGTTTAAAGGGTCCGATCGGAAATTCTCTGCCGATTACGAATATGCAAAAGTTTTCGCCGAGAGCTCAAAATTACACCAGCTGAACCGGAAAAACGTGTTTTTACACATTTTTGACGATTTTTAAAAATTCAAGGTGTTAGGGAAAATCAATGGTGGATTCGATTTCAGTGGATAAAAATACACCAACGAGGACTTAAAAAAAAATCAGAATCCAAATTTGTTTCGCACTTCGGACAAAAAGTGCCTCTACTGAATAGCCGCTTATTTATTTTCCATTTCGATTTGAAACTTCCGTCGGGGGTAATTTTTATCTTGTTTGAAAGCAATTAGGGGCCTTCCATTTTTTCGTTGCCTCAGGGCCACCAAGACCTCCAAATTCAGACCTGCCGTTTCCCATAAAATTTATAATGTATATGCATATAAAACTGCATATGGTCCACGTATGTGTACAGCGCTTCCTTCTTATCTCTGCCACCCGAAATAACTCGGTAATTGTCGACGTCACAAAAAAATGTTCTATACAAAAGTTATACGGTGTGAAGGGGGCCATCAAATGCGACCAATTTTTTTACATTTGGTTGGAGGCGCTGACGCACAGTAAAGATTACCTCCACTTTTTTTAATGGAATGGTACATTTTTTTCAACTATCCTGTGGAACACCTCAAGCCGCAAAAAAAAACATTAGGGGTCAAAGCCGTTCAAGGTCATTCAAAGTCAGGATCGATGATACAAATCTAAATATCTCGGATCACTACCAAATATTTGGTAGTGATCCGAGATATTTAGATTTGTGTTTTAATTTCATAGGTGACCTTAAATGACCTTGAACGACTTTGTCCCCTAATGGTTTTATGCGGCGTGAGGTGCTCCGCAAGGTGGTGGAAAAAAATGTACCATTCCATTAAAAAAAGTAGAGGTGCCCTTCACTGAGCGTCAGCGACTCCACCGAAGAACAAACATTGGTTGCCTTTGTCCAAATTTGCCCAAATTTGCCCAAATTTCAAGAGAATCGGTTTATTAGTTTTAGAGATACGATGAAGCTAGATTTTGAAAACGTTGTTTCGAGAAAAACGCGTCTGAAGTTTATTCTATGAAAAACTCTTACGTAAACTCAATCGGCAATTCCTGCACCGTACAAAATCCCTTCTGATTGCTAATCATCGTCGATTTCTTCAAGTCTTGCTTGCTTTCGATTTTTTGAAATTTTCAAAGTGGATTGTCCCCTTAAAAAAGGCAGTTTCGAGATAAACGCTGCACAGCCATCATTGTAAAATTTATCGCTTAAAAAATTATTGTATACAGTCACTGATATGCATGATAAACATCCTTTTTCGTAATCTCGATTTATTTCGTAGTTTTTCTGAAAAAAAAATCGCAAAAAGTCTTTTTTCGGCCTCTAGAGTGGCCTAACCCCTTAAGCAATTTCTCTAGTAATGGCCACGATATGCGTGGTGCAATTTTTTACACCGCAGGCTATCAAAGTTAGATGTTGGAATTGATTTGTATGAAAATTCTGCATAAGATCTTTTTTCATAAAGTTTCCTTAACATTTGAGGTAAAAAAGAAGACTTTTCTAGATAAAACAAATAACCAAGAGTATTTTTTAAAAAACCTTGTAGAAAAAGTTTTCATTTGTAGAAATGGCATGCGAAAAACCAAAAGCAGATGATTTTCATCTCGAAGACCGTGGGACTTTTACTAAACTGAAATCCCAGCATATAGTAGGACATGATCTGACCTATCGACAGTTGCATGATTATCCATTCATAACAGGACACCCTGTATACCTATAGAAAGACGGCTCATGAGATTTTCGGTCAATAATTTGATCAAGTCAAATCGGCTGGTGGCCGAAGTGCCGGTGTGGATTGTTTGCGGGCAATGAGGGGTTGATGAGAGGACTAACGAACGCGTGCTAAAATTTTGTCGGACACTCACACACACATACACACACATACGCGAGCGTGCGACGAGCTTCCGCGCTTCCAATAGTTTACCAGGGCAGAGTAAAGGAGAAGCACCAATCTCACAACGGTAGAGAGTGCAATCAATTGAACGCGCTCGCTGTTCCTCACTCTGCATATCTCTCTCTCTCTCTCTCTCTCTCTCTCTCTCTCTCTCTCCCTCCCCCCCCTCTCTCTCTCTCTCTCTCTCTCTCTCTCTCTCTCTCTCTCTCTCTCTCTCTCTCTCTCTCTCTCTCTCTCTCTCTCTCTCTCTCTCTCTCTCTCTCTCTCTCTCTCTCTCTCTCTCTCTCTCTCTCTCTCTCTCTCTCCTCTCTCTCTCTAAGTGTGTGCGTCTGTGTGTGTGTGTGTACGCGTGTGTGTATGTCTGGCTTTTTGCTGTTCCCGCGCTACCTGAATTACGCAGTATTTTATCCCTCTTTTCCCGACTCATCTGGTGCAGGACGTTATTATTGGTAAACGCTCGGCCGAACGTAACGGACGAACGCGTCATGGAGGCTGCAATGTCCGAAATTGAGTAACACGTGTTTCCGAGGCGAACTGTCAGAGGCGCACCTGCGACACTGAGCCGCGATCCTGGAAATATCGCGAGAAAATTATTGGCGAGAGAGGGAACGAGAGTGCAGAAATGGTCATAGGGATCCAATTGGATTTCCATACTTGTCCTCCCTGCCTGATGAAGATCCAATGGATATGTCATTGGATCCCTATACGAAAACGTCACGCTCGTATATTGGATTCTAATCGGTATTCCCCATTGGGATCCAATGTACGAATCCAATTTGAATCCTAAAGGATTTCCACGCTATAGACCACAATCCGATAGAATTGTTGATGAATCCCATCGCATTCTGTTTGTTGAATTTTCTAACCAAAATATATGAAGGGTGTCTAAAAATGACCTGACATTTCAATTTGTGAATAAAACGTATTATTTATGTGAATGGTCCGAATATTTTTGTTTTGATGTAAGAAACAAACATTGAGGTTATGGTTGGAACACAATATCCGATAAATGGCATAAACGGCATGGACTTGGATGACATATTCTTTCAACAAGATGGCACAATCTGCCACACTGCGGGCGAAACGATGCAGTTATTGCAGACGAAGTTTCGAGGTTATGTTATCTTGCGTCGTGGCGATGTGAATTGGCCACCAAGATCGTGCGATTTGACGCCATTGGACTTCTGTCTTTGGGGGTTTCTGAAAAGAAAAGCGTATGCTATTGATCCACAAATCGTTTCGAAGCTCAAGGAAGCAATTGGACGCACCATCAATGAAATTAGTGCGCAATTATGCCAAAATGTTATTGAAAATTTCATCATAAGAGTGAACGTTTGCAATCAAGGATGAAGCGGCCATTTATCGAATATTGTGTTCCACACATAACCTCCATGTATGTACCTTATATTGAAATAATAATATTCGTACTTTTCAAATAAATAATACGTTTTATTAATAAATTGAAATGACAGTCCATTTTGAGACACTCTATGGATATAAATATAATGAGTGGATGTAAAAAAAGGATAAATTTGTCTTGAAAAAGTATAAATCGCTTAACAAATGATGGTTCAAAAATCGATTCTAATCACATAACTGAAAATCCACTGTAGTTACAGTTTGTTGTTTATTTCACTGGACTTTGATATAATATCACCACACGTGTACGCTCACGAAGCGTGCAGGTTATAATACAACACACCGAGTTTTTTTTCTCGTGACTTCTCACATATTTGCCATTCGAACGTGGTAAGAATTCTCAAACGACGTTCAATCGGGAAACAGGGCAGAATCCAATTGGATCCCAATGAGGACTCCCTATGTGCGGTGTCCCTATCAAATGACTGCAGAGATATGGGTTCATCTTGGGACTGCGCAACAAATTTGTGCAAGGGACCACGGAAGGATATTTTCTTGTTGGGAGATCCAACAAATTGCAGTTGAGAATTTCAAATAAAAATTCTCAAACGACGTGAATCGGGAATTAGCGCGGAATCCACTTGGATTCCAATGTGCAGCGTCTACATCAAATCCCCATCGGCGATGGGGTAGACCGTGCCTACATCCGCCATTGTTGAAGATTAACACAATAAAAAATACCATGTAACAGCCTGATAAAACTCAGCAATTTGTTCCTCCCCCCTTAAGCAAGACGGGAGAGATTCCTCCTCGGATGACAAGTCAGTGAGCAATGGGATCGTGTGGGATCAGTCAAATACGGTAAACAGAATCAAGATTCAGCGTCAAATGAGTTCATTTTTTTAAATGCAAATGTGCCCCGACGTAGCGAGGTACGATGATGAGACAAGACTATTTTATAATGACGCGACTGTAGCTTCCGCCGTTAGTATCGTGCCGGAGAAAAAAAGATTTTTCCGGAATGGGAAACAAGCCACCAAGCTTTGACGTCGTATTCTTCCCTAATGTGTGACGGGCCACGAAAGATTTCCATTCGTGCGTCCATTTGCGTACGTGAATATACGACCTTCCCTTTGGCTTCCTTCGCACCCGATTCGCCGGGGCTGAAAAAACGCAACGGTTGCCCGGACAGTTCTCGATATGAATCTGCTCGGAGGAGAGACACGGAACACGACGCCGTTGGTAGCCTCGCCCTTCGTCCTATGCGCGTCCTTTATGGGTTTCCCTCGCGCGTTGCATTTGGATGCATTGCTGCGAAGCCTGCCTCGCCCGTCACCCGTTTCTCTTCGTTACCGAGAGGCCCGGATCAACGTCCG
The DNA here is from genome assembly GCA_963210295.1 of Ophion ellenae. Taxonomy (NCBI): domain Eukaryota; kingdom Metazoa; phylum Arthropoda; class Insecta; order Hymenoptera; family Ichneumonidae; genus Ophion; species Ophion ellenae. Next base: position 28,102,118 of record OY723395.1, read on the forward strand.
GGCGGTGTAATAGCAGAGCGGCGTGCAAGCGCCCCTGCTGGTACTCTCACTATCGGAGGAGTGCTCTGCACTAGTTATACGACAAACCTCTTTTGCTAGAGAGAGCGTGTGTGTGTGTGTGTGAGAGAGAGAGAGAGAGAGAGAGAGAGAGAGAGAGAGAGAGAAGGGTTGGCCTCCGTACAACGGCCATACGAACTAAATCCCATCAAACAACGACATTTTGAAATAACCATGCTCTCTCATGCAATACATGCTCTCGGGACTGACGAGCGATCTCTCGACGACTTTTCTGATACGACGAGAAACGTGGGAATTTCGTGCAGGACGAGAAAATCCTTTCGTGAGTTGGATGACAGAGATATATATATATAGAACGAGGGAGAGAGGGAGCGAGAGAGAGAGAGAGGGAGCGAGAGAGAGAGAGAGAGAGAGAGAGAGAGAGAGAGAGAGAGAGAGAGAGAGAGAGAAAGGGCGCGAGATGAGAAAACGCGAGAAGCATAAAGGTCATCCGTAGGAATGAGAAGAGTAATTTACGTCGATTATAATGAGCTCGTCAACCTCACGGGCCATGTCACTGCAAGCTTCAAAATACGGAACGTAAAGGTATCCGTTTTTACGGGAACGTGGCTTTGCTCTTACGGGTCATGTCTAGTTGTGACCGTCGAGAACAGCTTATTTTAGGGATTTTTTAAAAGAAAATCGTAATGGTAAACTTCTACAAAAATGAGGTTTTTGCAAAAGTGTCATCTGAAAAATACTCTGTAATTTTTTCGTGTAACAATATTTAATTATAATCGATTTACTGCCGAGGCCCGGGAAGTACTTTTCGAAATGGTCTTTTGCGGCGAGACCTTCTGAAGCGGGCTGTCTAAACTCAAAAAATCAAACAGGTTTTGTTACTATATTCGTTTATCCTATAATTAATCGAAGGAATTTTCGAAATATCAAATTAAACAAAATGGTGCATGTTCAAAACGAGTCCTGATTTTTGCGAAAAAAGGGACATTTTTCGTTCACTAAATTAGCACATGATAACTTCTTATGAGTTCACCAAATTAGTATATGATGAAAATAAACTGGGTCAAATGAAAGTATACTTCGCCGAAAAATCCCTCGATCAAATAAATACTATATTTGTGCATCTAGAAAAAGCCCTGAACATTTCAAAAAGGTCGATGCAAGTAGTTTTTTAGATGTTTTGCTCACCGACTGTGAAAACGGACTTTTGGGAAAAGAGCGTTTGAAGGTTCGAACAACGCTCCGAGCGTTCCTACCGGCGTCAATATAACAGCCTATAAATTTGTCAATTTGAATCCGATAACCTTGAAATTTTCAAGGAACCTTGAAATAACCTTGACATTTTCAGGGATAAGATGATATACTGTCATAATATATTGGTTTTGAAAAAAGTGATTTTTCTACTTTTACAACTAGACCCTTACGGGGTCGTCTCATGTGAATGCTTTTTTTTTTCGCTTTTGTTGGGATTTTTTTTATGGACCATTTAAAGCACACTATCTTTGAATTTTTACCACACATTTATTAACATTTTTACAGTGGCTCAGAATTTCATGAAGCAAAAATAACGAGTTGAATCGACTTTACACCGTTCGAAAAACAGTCATGTGTAAAAAAAGTTGGTCAACGGCTGCCCTGATGCCGGAGACTTTGCTCATCTGAAATTAAAAAATTAAACGGCATTTTAATTTGTAGACCTGCGGCTATCGGCAAAACTAGAGTAAAGTTTTGCAATTTGTGCAAACCATTTTTTTGTCGCTTTTTTGTACCTGTCACTTGGGATGACCGGCTGAATGATTCCTCGTCCTCTCAGTGTCAATCCACTCAATTTTTCTCGACTACAGTATTTTTCAGAACACTTTTGGCCAGGATTCCTCTCAACATTTCAATACGAAGCCAACACCGACAGGATCAAAACGAGACGATCCCCAAGATCTACGAAAAAGCTCATTTTTGCACTAACATCTGTTTTTGTTTGTTATCCAACGTGAGCGAATTACAGTCGGCTCGATTTAAGTACACCTTCGTGGTCATTTTTCGGCCATGTGCAGAAGGCGCAAAAACGATTTGCAGGTGGCTGCTATTTACTGTAATGGGAAAATAGTTCCTCGTGTGAATACACGTGTGTGTGTTGCTGAGGGTGCTGTGACACGTGACAAAATATAGCTCGGGTTATATCACGAAGTGATATAGGCGTATAGTCGTTAGATGCGATTAGGCGACAGGGCTAGACGAGCCAGAGAGGGAGAGGATCACCGAGTATCACTAATGAGACATTACGGATATTAGATAATCCAAATTTCCGATACGAGCCTACAGCAGAAACCACATCAGCCTGTACGAGCTTCCCTCTCGTAGCGTACCGCGGCCGATCTATAAATTTCTATCTCCGTTCCATGGGCCCTCATTCCGCTTCGAACTACTTGAGTTTCGCAATTTTTTAATCTCTGTCTGGAAATTGGAAAAGTGGATTATTTCGTAGCCTTTACCCGTGGTGTCTTTCGCGTGGGTGGTAAATTATTTCTTTTCGTTGTAGAAGTTGGGAATGGATGGTGATGTCGTATTTAGGGCTGGGTACCAATACAATTAGGAAAAAAATGTTTTTCTTTGGATAGTTTAAGGCCTTATATACCGGTGAAAAAAAAATTGTTTTTTACTTAAATTGGCTCGAATTGTTTCTTGAAGGTCCCCAGTATGATATGGTTGATTTGTATAAACATCCCAAAAATCATAGGGCCTGAAAAAAAAATGTTTTTGAAACTCTAAACGCGTTATTCTTGAAATCACGTTTTCAAAATTGCGCGGACTCGTAGCTCCTACAATTTTCGACCGATTGTCTTCAAATTTTAATTGTGGCTTTTCAAAAAGATTTTCTATCGAAGTAAACACGATTTTTACGATGGATTAACAATTATGATTTTTATAAGAAAAATGAAGCCGTTTTTTTAGCCGAAAATGCGACGTTTTTTTTCCAAATTGTGCCAAATTTGCAAAAATCAAATTCTTCCAATAGCGAAACTCATGTTGATTACGAAAAAGTATTATTTTTTGTTCTACGTGCTCATGTGCGTCTCCAACGAGTCCGCTGGTGGAGGGCATAAAGAAAATACTTTCTACTGGCCACTTGGTCGCCATTTTGTATTTTTTGGAAGATAAAAAAATGATTTGAGTACCTACAAATGTGTGAAATAAACCCTCATTTTGATTGCTTTATTAGTATTTGCAATTTAAAAAATCCCAATAAGCCTTGATTCCCGACCATCCAAAGGTATATAAAATTATATAGGGCTTGAGAGGGGGGATACCTGTCGGCAAAAAAAAGTTTGCTGATTTTATGACTTTTTTTTAAAGAAAATATTCCTTCAACATTTTTGAGACTTAAGACATGTTTTATTACTAATTTTGGCTGTAACATGATTTTTTTTTTATTAATCTTCAAAAATGGCGGACGTATGGCACGTACTTCTAAACTGCATTTTCAAACCTGGCATGACGCATAGCTAAAACCTAATCGACCGATTCTGATGAAATGTTTTATGAATCTTTATTACCTTTTTGTCTAAAAGACGATCCTAAATTTTTTCGGAAATAAAAATATTTTTTTTTTGCTAAATGTTGTCATTTTTCGGATCATTCAATCTTTAGTTTCAAAGCGTACCATTTCATCGATTTTAAACATTTATCACTTTTTCTTGGTTCATATTCTACATATGAGTGTCAACGAAAAAAAATCGTCGTTGGCTTTTTTTCAGATTACTCCCGCCGACGCTAGGTGTCACGAGGTCTGATAACATCCGCCATTTTTAAAGATAAATAAAAAAATACTATGTAACATCAAAAAGTAGCGATAAAACATCCCCTAAGTCTCCGAAATGGTGAATAAATCTCTCCTTTAAACCAAACCCATGAAAAGCAATTTTTTTCTCGCCTAAATCTCCCCCCTCAATGCATACCGACGACCACATCACCAGAAAATGAAGAATGGAGTCACTTTCAAATGACAATGACCAAATATGGTCGCGAAATTGAGGAAGACTTTGCTCATAGATGTTGAAGGCTGTGCTTTCCCTTTAAGGCGAAGTAGAAGATGTACCACGTGACATATGAGTGCGAGAGAGATAGCTGAAATTTTCGAACAGAGATTTCTCAGAGACGAATAATATTTAGGGCAAAAAGAATTCATCAAGCTCTGCGTCAGGGAATTCTCCAGAGCCTAATGTTTTGTTTTTCCGAAAAAAATCAACCATCTATAAGAAAATAGGGTTGAAAAATTTGTGAAGTTATGTTGACCTTGTACATGCCCTTAAAAGGGAAAACCGCATCTTCTCCGATTCTACTCTTTTGCAGAAATTCCGAAAGCACTTATTCTCACATACCAAAGGATCATAAAAAAAGCCTCCACCGTTTTCACGCCATCTTCGCCAAACCAGCCAGAGAGCCAGAGCATCCAAGCCAACATTGGAAGCGCCGACCAAATCCACGCGAATTGTAAAAGGCCGTACGAAATGACGACCGAAAAGGTTGCTCGAGCTGACAAAGCCAGCGAGTACTTTCGATCGGCCGAACGAGTCAATTCGCATGCAAACGCGTATAGCGTCGCAATGTGCATTTTTAACGCCACGTGTCAAACGGCACGAGTTTGCCGCTCTTTTCGACCAACAACTCGCGCGTACGAGCCCGGAACAATTTTGCTGCCGCGGAAATGCGGAGAGGAAGGAGGAGAATGCTTCATAAATTGTGGAGGTGGCCAACTGGGTCAATCGACGAATGTATCAAAGGGAATATGGTATAGCGAAGTAGGAATGCGAGAGAAGTTTGAAAAGGGCTGGCTCACGTGACCGTATGCGACGTCGAGCCCGCGGACTTATGCTGTGCGAAATATGGTTAGCGTACAGCCAACACGCATGATGTCCATTTTTGCGAACTCTTCCTTTTTCTTCCGGAACGAAATTTGTGTATTGATAACCTTACAGGTCCATTATCACTGACAAGGCACATCGCTTAAAGCGGTCCTCTAGTTTCTCGGCTGTTTTTTTACGGCTTTTTCAATAATTTTTTACGGGCAAAGCATCGAAATAATCAATCTCATTGTTTTTGCATAATCTTTATTAACATTTAAATGAGCTTTACAAATTTTTTGAAGTCAAAATATATAATAGAATAACAGTTATAGTGGCCGACAGGAAGACATCAAGTAAAAGAGGTGCTTGACGGTGACCAAGATTGCGGCTGTTCTGCTTATCTGAAATCAAAAAACCAAACGGCATTTTAATCTTCATATTTAAGACTAGCGATTGAACTGGAGTGAATTCTAAATTACAAAAATTGACTTTTTTATACACTTTTGAAAATTACATTATATTTTTTACTCATTTTTTCTTAAGTTTTTCGCTCGTACAAAAAAAAACTATCGAAGCAATCATGATAATCCTAGTTCAATCGCTGGCTTATAACATATTAAAGATGCTGTATGAATTTGAACAAGATCGGTGCAGTAGTTGCTGAAATATCGTGGTCACCGTTTCGAAAAATGGTGTTTCGAGAAAAACGCGTTCGAAAGTATACCTGCTCCGTATACCTGCTCCGTATACCTGCTCCGTTCCAGGACCGTAACTTGTGAACCACTTCGAATATCGAAAAATCCTTTGGCACACATTTTCTACACATGTTGATGTGATTTATGGAAAAAAAATCGATTTTTTCGACCCGAGAAACTAGAGGACCGTCTTAAGGCCGCAACCTGAATTAGAAGGTCCGAATCGTTTTTTTGTATTGCTTAAGGGGCTATACCAGTGTGAACGATACAAATTTGGGTTATTTTCGGGAATTTTTTGGCAGAAAAGTACTCAATTAAATGTTTCGGAAAATTAAGAATATATTGACCTATAGTGGACCTATATTACATAATTTTTTCATAGAAAAATATTGAGATGCAAGGGAAAATATTATTATTTTCGCTTTTCTTTATTTTATTTAGGGTTATTTTCGGGAATTTTTTGGAAGAAAAGTACTCAATTAAATGTTTCGGAAAATTAAGAATATATTGACCTATATTGGACCTATATTACATAATTTTTTCATAGAAAAATATTGAGATGCAAGCGAAAAATATTGAGTGCGCTGCCTTCGGAGGCGCCAAAAAAAGTTCCTCCACTGCTGACATGATTCCGGCTGATTGAGTAGCTGAAACCGAAAAAGGAAAAAATGTCGTTAAACTGGAAGGTATTTCCTGTACAATGACGTAGGATTTTCGAAAAATATCAAAATCTAACAAAATGGCGTAGTTATGAAAAAAGGTCTGTTTTCTTGCCGATAAAATGGTCGTCTTCTTTCAATGCCAAATGGTCTATTTTCATCCAATCAACAATATCCTACCTCATTGTAGAGCAAATATATTCAAGAGTACTCAGTTCAAATTTCAAGTCAATCGGACAATCGCTCTTTGAGTTACAATGTCAGCAAATTTGAAAAATCTCATTTCGAGAAAAACGCGTTGAAAGATTTAACTATCGATTTTTGCAAGATAAAATGGTTAGAGACAAGGTCTTGAATTTTTTACAGGACATTCTTGAAAGTATAAACTGTCGAAACAGGCACAAAAAAATCGATTTTTGAGTGTCACACTGGTATAGCCCCTTAAATCGATAGATAAACTATCCAAGTATAAATTTCCAGAGTTACGGAGGCCAATTGTAATTTTTGAAGATACAAGGCCAAGGCAGAGAAGCGATTGAGGTTTTATATTGATATTTCCTCCTATTGAAAACTTTGAAGCGCGTTTTCTCCAGTTTTCATTTTCACGAATTTTCCAAATTGGCGGGCGTGATAGCAAAAAAACTAAACGACCTATTGAATCAAACCAAAGTTTATTTTCTTTAGTATGAAAATCTCTTCTAAGTGGATTAAAAAAGTCATTGAAAAATTATTTTTAAATTGATTTTATAGCACGTTAAAGTTTTTTTTAAATACATTTTTCGTTCAAACCTGAGAAAAGTTAGAATTTCACGATTTTTTCAGCTTTTTCTTAATTCACCCAGAACAAAAATACACGACAATTGAAAATTTTATTGGTTTTTGTTTTGTTTTAGTCAACAATTACGAGCTGCATATTTCCCGCCGATTGGGGACCGCAGTGGCAAGACGCACATGGAATAGGCTGATAAATCTGCAGTCATTTATTGTTTCATGTTGAAACATTTTTTTTGTACATTTCAAATATACATGAAAAGATACCTCAATGTTTACTGGGCTTACTTGTTTTTTTCCCTTGTTAAACAATTCCCGAAAAAAAAAACACTTTTTTGGACCTTCCAAGTCAGGCTCCCACCTTCGATTTTGTTGAAACTCATATTTGTGATGAAGCATTGAAAACTATCAGACTCGAATTTTTTATCTGCGGAGAAACGTTTTTAAGAGTGGAAACGAGCCCTCAAAGAAAGGCATATCACCTCTTAATTGATTTTTTTTCAATTATTTAATAGTGGATTTATCATCGCTTTACCTTAGAAGAATTTTGGTTTTCGCATCAATTAGAACGGGTGCATCAATTAGGACTGCTTGTGGGTGAACCTGCGAAACCACCCCTCGACATGCCTTTCTTTGAGGGGTGGTTTCCCCCTTAAAACTGTTTTTCTGTTACTGAAGTTACTGAACGTAAATTTCTCACGATGTAAATTGGGGAATAGTTGACTTGGCTCCCCTGTCTCCAATCTTACTAAATCATCGATGCCGGTTTTCGATGACATCGAAAAACCGGAACATCGGACCACAAATCCGATATCGAAAAACTGATAGTGTACTCGAATAATACCGATATTTCGAAGTGGGAGTTGACAACATTAAAATACCATGATAATTGTTATCATTTCCATTTAAGGGGCTACACCTGGAGGACCGAAAAAATGACCAAATTCCGATTTTTTCCTAGGAAACGGTTGGTGAAAAAAAAGCATTATTTTTTACCACAAAGGTCCGTATATTGAGAGCCTTAAAAAAATCACAAAAAAAAACAGCAAAGACATGGTCGCCGGCAGATGATGACATTTTTCTCGCGATGTTTGGCGGTGGACACTCTCCAGTTTAAACAGTCCATCTGAAATCTAAACACCAAATGGTTTATTCAATTTAACAATAAATACGAGTATTTGACGATCGTCGATTTAAAAAATTAATTTCTTTAACACCGTGACGATGAAAAAGCTTTAAAAATCGTGAAATTATAACTTTTCTCAGGTTGAAATAAAAAATGTGTTAAAAAAACCATTTAACGTGCTATAAAAATTACTTGAAAATACTTTTTCAACGACTTTTTTAATTCACTCAAAAGAGATTTTCAACCGGAATAAAACAAACTTTGCTTTTATTCAATCGGTCGTTTATTTTTTTGCCATCACGTCCACCAATTTGGAAAAAAACGTGAAAATAAAAACTGGTGAAAACGCGTTTCAAAGTTTTCAATGGAGGAAATATCAATGTCAAATATCAATCGCTTCTCTACTTTTAGCCGTGTATCTTCGAAAATATTTATAATTGGCCTCTGCAACTTTTTAAATATATTCTTGGATAGTTTATCTTTCAATTTAAGCAATAAAAAAGAGATTTTTCGGCCCTTCTAATTTAGGCTCCGGCCTTAATTTTGCTTGTCAACTATTCACTTGCTTTGCATAAAAGTTCCTTGTTTTGTTTATTTATTTTATGTCAAGTTGCATGTTAGACTAGCCGAAAAAAAATGAATTTTTAAATTTTTGTTGGAAATGTTGTTGGGAATGACAAAAAATGAGTGCTGACCAAATTTTAGCCCTTTATATTAATATGTAGAGGTCCCTCGACGCGATTTTCTATTTCCCATTAATTTAAAATGGTGAAAGTTTTGTTTGTTGCTTCTCAGCTTTATAACTCGTCCATGGGTGAGCCCACGCAAACGCCCAAAAACTTTTTTTATAGAACATTTAACGCTCTACAAAAAAGGTTCTCAGCCTTCATACGATAAATTCATTCGTTCAAATTTTATTCACCATAAAAGTTGAATGGATGATAAATTTCATGATTTTGTGAGACTTTTGGACTTTTGTGACAAAATTATTGATTCTTTGTTGTTGTTTTTTTCTGATTCATCTTGAAAGGTATTCTACCCTTTTAAAATTATTACCTAGATATTTATTCATCATGCTATGGGCAATTGAATTTTGTTTAAGAATAGCTTTTTGTACTAATGTACTTTTAAATAACAATGGTTTTAAATCTATTCGAAATTTTAGAAACTATCTAGGGAATAATTTGAGAAGGATACAATACTTTTCAAGATGAATAAAGAAAAGAATTTAAAAAATCAATAATTTCGTCGTAAAAGTCCAAAAATCTCACAAAATCGTGAAATTTATCATAAATTGAACTTTGACGTTGAATGAAATTCGAACGAGTGAATTTATCGTATGAAGGCTAAGGGCCTTTTTTGTAGAGCGTTAAATTTCCCGTGAAAAATATTTTTGGCATTTCCGTGTGCTTACCCGTAGGCGAGTTATAAAGCTGCGAAGCGGCAAAGCTTTTACCATGTTAAATGAATGTGAAATAGTAAATCGCGACGAGGGACCTCTAAATATTAATATAAAGGGCTAAAATTTGGTCAGCACTCATTTTTTGTCATTCTCAACAACATTTTCGACAAAAAATTCAATTAAAAAGAAAATTGGGCCAGTCAATTGTATATATATAAGAACATAGCAGAGTATGTTTAGAAATGTATGAAAAATGAAGACGTCAATAAAAGACTGTGACTTTTAATAAACAATGTGGTTTCCCTAGCTATACAATATTATTTCTACAACTTCCATCTTCACTTTCAAGCTTCTAACGTTTTTACGCGGCTATACCAGCGTGACACTAAAAAAAAACGATTTTTTTTGCCTTTTTCGACAGTTTATACTTTCAAGAATATCCTGTAAAAATTTCAAGGTCGTATGTCCATCATTTTATCTCGCAAAAATCGATAGTTGAATCTTTAAACGCGTTTTTCTCGAAATGAGATTTTTCAAATTTGCTGACATTGTAACTCAAAGAGCAATTGTCCGATTGACTTGAAATTTGAACTGAGTACTCTTGAATATATTTACTCTACAATGACGTAGGATATTTATGATAGGATGAATATTGACGATTTGGCATTGAAAAAAACGACCATTTTATATGCAAGAAAACAGACTTTTTTACATAACTACGCAATTCTGTTAGATTTTGATATTTTTCGAAAATCCTACGTCAGTGTACAGGAAATACCTTCCAGTTTAACGACATTTTTTCCTTTTTCGGTTTCAGCTACTCAATCGGCCGGAATCATGTCAGCAGTGGAGGAACTTTTTTTTGGCGCCTCCGAAGGCAACGCATAAGTCGCTTGGATCTCAATATTTTTCTATGAAAAAATTATGTAATATAGGTCAAATATAGCCAAATATATTCTTAATTTTCCGAAAAATTTAATTGAGTAATTTTCCTCCAAAAAGTTCTCGAAAATCACCCAAATTTTCAGGGTTCACATTGTCATAGCCCCATCACGGTTTCACACGAATATCGGAAAATATCGAAATAATACCGTCCATAGAAAAAGCTTCGATAGTCCAAGTTTAAGTCTCACAGTCGAAATCCACCCTAGCCGTAACTCGCATCAGACGGTGACTGGAATCTCGGTGCCCGTGCCGTTTTTTCCGCTGTACACGTCTCGAGGGCTGTTTTCCCAGTCCTCGGATTGTACCTCGACTCCAATTACCGTCACGCTAAAAGATATAGTAGCCGTTGCTTCGCCTCGTCCGCAGACAGAAAGATCTGCTGGTACCTGTTCCTTTATTCCTTTTTTTCCCCCCTTTTCGTTGCTTCTCATTCCTCCTTTTTCGCCCAGTTTCCATTCCCATGTGACTTGCTGGCATATTGAAGCGGCCAGGTTCAAACTGAGTTCCACAGTGTATTGAGGAAAATGGAGAAAGCGACAGGGTGAAGGGGAGAGCAAGGGAAGAGAAGGGACAATTATTATGATTACTCATTTACGCTGTAGTTCTCGCCTAATGGCAAATCGTGGACGTGGAAAAGTGAAGAAGATTGGCAAGGAAGAACATTTGTCGGGATAATTGAGATGAGAAAACGTAGTCCTTGAAGGCAAATTAGGGGAATACGACGTATGGAGAGAAAATGAACAATTAAAGAATCCGAACTTCATCCAGTCCCCTACATTTCATTGTTCATTGTAACGAATGTCCTGGTATGCCTTCGAGGGCTTTCGCGATCCCAACCCTGTCACATTTTACCCTACACTTGTTAGTTTATCGGGGCCAGGTTGAAATTCTGAACTTTGAATGATCAGAATGCTCGACACTCCGAAATAATACTGCCCCGAAAGATCAAAACTCCGAAAATCTGAACACCGTCAAAATAATTCGGCTATGGAAGTTTTAAGAGTTTCAAAATTCTTCTCAATAAAAATTCTCAATAGAAACTTCTCAATAAAAAATAAATTCTTGAAATAAATAGACGAATTATTTCAAGAATTTATTTTTTATTGAGAAGTGATTTTTCGTAGGTTTTGAAATTTGTCTCGACAATGTTATACGTTCTACATAGTTTACAGTTAAATGTATAGACTTTCGCTGGCGCGATCTTGACGAACCTTGTAATTTCGGGGCCGGGTTGATATTTCGAATTTTGAATGCTCTGACGGTTTAAGGCGTTACCCCCACTTGTAGCGCAAAAAAGGCCTTTTTCATGATTTTTTTAAAAGAAAACTACAAGACTTTTTTAATCGATCAATATACCATCTTAAAGAACACATCTTGAAGAACTTTCAGTAATTTTTTTATTGAAAAATATTACATTGTTTAGTGGCAAATGGCCGTCAATGAAATAATGTTTTTATATACACGGTTTGCGGTGACCAACATTGCGGCGAAGTGGATCATCTGAAGAAAAAAATGCGGATGGATTTAGTCAAATATAAGTATAAACTAGTCTTTAATCGAAGGATTTTAAAAAATATTCATTTTTCACAAAATGGCGGACAGTCAAAGTTAATGGTTCGATTTTAACGAAACGAACGGCCGTTTTTTGGCTATAAAACGGCCATTTTTTTTCGAAAAAACATCGAACGATTAAATACTACATTTTTATGTATTAAATAAGCCTGCAAAATTTCAAGAAGATCGGTTTATTAGTGTTCGAGTAATCTTGGTCACCGACTTCGGAAATGCCATTTTGAGAAAAACGCGTTTAAAGTTTCTCTTTCAACGCTCTTTCAACGCGGATTCTTCTCTTTCAACGCTCATATCTCAGTCACTTTTGTGCGGATCGACTTGAAATTTTCAGGACATATTCTCAGATACTTATACTTCAAAAAAATGCAATAAAAAAAAATCGATTTTTTCAAAATCGCAGGTGGGGGTAACCCCTTGAAATTCCGAATTTTAATGTTCCGAAATTCAAGATGGGGCCGGGTTGAAATTTCGAACTTTGAATGGTCAGAACGCTCAAAACTCCGAAAAAAATAATACCCCGAAAGATCAAAACTCCGAAAATCTTGACACCGTCAAAATAAATCGGCTATGGAAGTTCTGAAAGTTTCAAAATTTTCAATAAGCCGACGAATTATTTCAAGAATTTTTTTTTTATCGAGCTATCGTTCTATCTTGCGTCAACTAAAGTTGACGCAAGATAGAATTTAGAAAGTTTCAAAAGTTTCTAAATTCTTCTCAATAAAAATTCTCAACAAAGACTTCTCAATGAAAAATAAATTCTTGAAATAAATAGACGAATTATTTCAAGAATTTATTTTTTATTGAGAAGTGATTTTACGTAGATTTTGAAATTTGTCTCGACAATGTTATACGTTCTACATCATTTACAGCCAACTGTGTAGACTTTCGCTGGCATGATCTTGACACGAGGGCCGGGTTGATGTTCTGAATTTTAAATGCGCCGATGGTTTCAAATTCCTAATTTTGATATTCCGAAATTACAAGGTTCGTCAAGATTATGCCAGTGAAAGTTTACATACTTGACTGTAAATGATGTAGAACGTATAACATTGTCCAGACAAATTTCAAAATTGACGCAAAATGACTTCTTAAGGGGTTAGGCTACAGTAACGGGTATAAAATCATGTGCGAATTTAACAATTTGTTTTCGTATGAAAAAGTGATTCACTCATAAAATTAATTACACATCTATTTAGTATGAATATCAAGCTGTTAGAAAATATATATTTTTTTCGATGTACAAAATGGCCGACCACTAATATTTTCTTTTATCCTTTTTTTTAGGCGCTCCGCGGCGTGACATTTAGCATCTCCAATTTTTGACCTAGAACAAAAGACAAAAATTCTCGTCAATCTACATTAGAATACCTAAAGAACTACGTAAGGAATTTAAAAAATATTGTTTTATTCAAAAGTTGTAGGTGTTTGAACCTAAGAAATGAATTTTCAGTGAAAAATTTCGTTATAACTGCTCATAAACTGCTCATAAAATGAAAAGTTTTCGATTCATCAGAAATTCCGTACGTACTTCTCTGCGAAATGCAATTAGGAACAGAACTTTTAAATTTGAAGTAAATCGAGTGAGATTTGTTGAAGTTATTTGTCACGCCAATTGGAAAAAAGCTGTTTCGAGAAGTTTCGAGTAGTCGGCCATTTTGTACATCGAGAAAAAAGAAAAAATATCTTCTAACAGCTTGATATTCATACTAAAAAGATGTGTACTTAATTTTATGAGTGAATCACTCAATAAAAAAAAATTCTTTAAATAATTCGTGGATTTATTGAAAATTTTGAAACTTTCAAAACTACCATAGCCGAATTATTTTGACGGTGTTTAGATTTCCGGAGTTTTGGTCTTTCGCGTAAAATTCTTTCGGAGTACTATTCTCTCGGACTTTTGAGCGTCCTGATAATTCAAAGTTCGGAATTTCAACCCGGCCCCATCTTGAATGTCGGAACATTGAAATTCGGAATTTTAAACCGTCGAAGCATTCAAAGTTCGGAATTTCAACCCGGTCCCAGTTTATCATTTCCGCTACCGCTAGTTCTTAGCTACCCGGAGAGTTGCGCACAGCCATTTTTTTTCTAAAGGGCTTGGGATTCGCACGAGGGCACAGGGAAACTGCGGAAAACCGATTGTGGCGGCTATATTTTTACTTGCCGTTGTGTTCACCTTAAGAAACTTGATGAACTGTGGGAAAGTTATCGCGTGGGGGTCACCCATCCAAGTACTGGCTTCTGATTGTCTTCGTCTCCCCCGTTCATTATTTGCACCCTCCTTTTTGCTCCTCAAAGTTAATATCATCCGCATTTCTCACTCTGCATTCCGCTTTGGGTTGTATTCTTTCCGCGATCTTTGTCGTCGTATCTCCACGCGTACAAACGGGACTCCAGGGAGAAGGAGATAGGACAAAGGCGCGGGCGAGGGGACAGGAAGGAGCATCTCCTGATGTGGAGAGAAGAGAACGACACACACATAAGCAGACGAGGCTAAAATAATGGCGCAGAGAGGGCAAAGTTAATCCCGAAGGTAGCTACTTTCCACCTTTCTCAGTCTCTCTTCCCCAACTCCCCGCAATTCTTCCACCTCTTGCCTCAGTCCTCGTCACTCCGCTTCGGCGTGTTACTATTTTTCTTTATTTTTTTTCGAATAATAACGCCACTTGCGAATGAGCCGAAGAAAAAACAAGAAAGTATTTTTTCTACTCGTAGACGAAGCTTCCCTGAGGGCACTCGAAAGAAGTTGGAACGCTGGCTGCCCTCGCGAGAGCAATTCCAGGGTAGAATTTTTACTTCGCCCGCAACAGAAGAAAAAGCATCCACGCCCGATCTCGAGATTAAATATTTCTTATTAGCAACGGATTCGTCGAACAGCAGACGAAAGTACTCCAGTGCCTCTGAGTATGGGCTTGCGAGCTTTCACGATTCCGTCGCTTTCATCTTTGTCCCGCAATTGTCAGTGCACTATTTTCAATTTTGCCAGATTGCCGGGAGTGCCCACAATCCCCTTTTTCCAATTTATTGCCGTATTTTATTCGCAAGAGGGCAGAGGGAAACTGCGAAAAACCTGTGTCGATAAAGACGCCTGTTTTACCCACTTTTAGTCTGTTAGTCTTTGAAGAAAAAAATATTTCTTTTCGCCTTTTTTTCTCACGATTTCGATCACATTCTTTCGGACGTTAGTTGTAAGAGATTGTTCTTGATGGAACAATCAGGATCAATCATTAAGAGGCTATACCAGTGTGACAATTTAAAAAAATCGATTTTTTTGGCCTTCTTCGACAGTTTATACTTTCAAGAATATGAGATGAGATTTTTATACTTTTAAGAATATGAAATGAGATTTTTCAAATTTGCTGACATTGTAACTCAAAGAGCAATTATTCGATTGACTTGAAATTTGAACTGAGTACTCTTGAATATATTTACTCTACAATGAAGTAGGATATTTTTGATTGGATGAAAATTGACGATTTGGCGTTGAAAAAGACCATTTTATAGGCAAGAAAACAGACTTTTTGTTCATACGTACGCCATTTTGTTAGATTTTGATATTTTTTCGAAAATCCTACGTCATTGTACAAGAAATGCCTTCAAGTTTAACGACATTTTTCCTTTTTCGGTTTCAGCTACTCAATCGGCCGGAATCATGTCAGCAGTGGAGGAACTTTTTTATTGGCGCCTCCGAAGGCAGCGCATAAACTTGGATCTCAATATTTTTCTATGAAAAAATCATGTAACATAGGTCAAATATAGCCAAATATATTCTTAATTTTCCGAAACATTTCATTGATTACTTTGCTTCCAAAAAATTCCCGAGTATCACCCAAATGTTCAGCGTTCACACTGGTACAGCCCCTTAAAATTGCGGTCGATTGTTCCGCGATGTTCAGTCGTTAGAATATGAATCAACGCGAGTGCAAAAATCATTTGGGTTCCTCGTGCTCGCAGGATCGTTCGTTGCCAACGGCAAAAGCGTGTATCCAGTATTCGCAGGGGTGTGGGTCTACGTGCGGGCAGACTGGGCTATCTGTGGTTCGTGTGCGCTATACTGTCGTCAACCCTGATGCTGGGAAGGGAGGAGGCGCCGAGCAAGATGCAAATAGGCCAACGCTATAATTTATAACCGTCGCGGAACGAGCGGGCTCCCTGGTATCCTTTCTCTCTCTCCCTCTCCTCGTTCTCGCAATCCCTTCGAGTCCTGAGAAAAGCTCTGTGAATCCTGAGCAGGAAGTGCACCCCGAAAAACCCCCGAACGTACGGAGGTACTGCGAATTGTTTCAGCCTCAACTATCCAAGTGTCACGAAAATCAGTCGACTCGTAGAACACTATCGAAGATCCCGTCTATAGATGGCGTGTCTATTCCAAAGTCATTTGACGTCTGTCAGTCTGCCTGACACTCCAGAGCTAACGTAACGAATATTTCTCATCTAAATTGGAACCGCTGCGAGTCTTCATCGCCCCTCCATTTCCTGCCTCTATGAAGACCAACGTCCTTACCCCCAGAAACATGGAGACCACTTTCCATTCCGTTTACAAGTACCTCCATCATCCTGCTGCTCGCTGAGTAAAGTATTGCCCCATAGCCATTGACGAACTCGGTCGCAATTATGTGAATCCACAGACTGGAGGTATGTTTGCACATCATTGTTACAGCCCCATCATATATGCGAACCTTCATTCATTCCAAATTAGTTCATCAACGCCCTCAATTAATTCAACTACCACGATATCCCCTCCACTTTGCGAAACAACGGTTTTCCCCTCCCAACCCAAACAACGAAGACCACCAAAGCCTCGGGTCGAAGAAAAAAACCTTCAAGGTAACCCTTGAAGGCTCAGGAAATGACGTTCGTCTGATATCCGTTTCCTCGTGGGTAATTATTTGATGAAGCTGGCTTTCCGTGTGGCTTCGGGAAACGAATACGACACTGGAGTCCAGTACGGACGGGGATGAAGATTGTCATTTGAAGGACTCGTAATGAATAAAATAACGAATCGCTGCGGGGCTTAACGGTTCTCCAGGGTTTCCGTAGGAGCTTTCGGGTAAGTCAGCAGAACGGGAATATTGGAGGATCATAGGGATCGAACAAGGTATTCGAATGGAAATGGAAGGCGTCCTCGGTGTGAACCGGTTGTCTTTCATGGTGTCGAGGTTGGCTGGTGGCGGGGATATTGCCCTGTATTGGAAACGCAACGTTGAAGTTCGGTATGACTGGAGCTTTCTGGTGAATAGGGGGCAGAGGGCGCCATGAGACGCGCGCGCTTCGGGTCAGGCTATGACGTCACTGGGCGCGTCACCGACGCCAACCCTTCTCGATCAATGACGCGACCTTGCCGCCCGCGACACCGCCCCGCCGGTGGGTGCGCACACACACACACACACACCCACACCCTCCCGAGTGTCCGCGCATAAACACACAGGCGTTTGTCCGAGGCAGCGTGCTCAAAGGGGCGGCGGCTCTGTTTCTGCAACCTGGCAACCCTGTCTATATTTAAAATCATTTTTCCCCTCTCTGCTATATACATACAGCGCTCGGTACATGACGGAGCGTCACAAGGGAGATCCTCTCTCTCATCTCTCTGCCTCGATATATTTATCCCTATTTTTTTTACTTCCCTCTGCTTCTTCCATTCCGTCCTCGTCGCTCCCTCCCTCAACCTCTCCATCCCGCTATCTTCTGTTTCTTAGATCCCTATGGCGTTCATCCATTCGTCATCAATGTCCAGCTTTCCTCATCCGCGTCACCTGCTTCTCCAGGCCGTTCAAGGTCGGGGTTTGATGTTTCGGAGATGACTACGATTGAATGAGGAGGCCAAGATTGACAGGCTAGAAGGGAGGCACAGGGGGGGGGGGGGTGGAAAATGGTGAACTATGGGAATGATGACGTCGCTGGAGAACTGTCCAGGCTTTTGAGCTTTTCAGCTGTCATAGTCATCTGCGTTTGAAGGCAATGATCAAAGACGACCCTGGCTTGTAGGATGCTGCGATTGACTAACCGATTGTGCTCGAGCAGCCGGAACGTTTCATATCTCACTATTTTGTAAATGATTAGGTATTTGGTGTCTACTGTGTTCGCTCTCAGCGGCTGTTCAACCCACTTTCCCGGCTTCGACGAAGCTCTCTCGTGGTCCACCCCCCCCCCCCCCCCCCCACCCCCAGGGGGTGAATCCAGTCTGCTCGAGCCCCGCGTGTAGCAACCCCAACCCCTCGGCCCTCAGGGTGGAATCTGCACTGGAGCTCCTTTCACGCTTCTCCCTTTCTCCATCCCGCGGGACGCGATATAAACAAGCTTGGTACGCCTGCGCCCACCGAGGACACGGGCAAAACGACGATATAAACGGAATAACAGCGCAGAGCGAGGGACGTAGAGAGAGAGAGAGAGAGAAGCAGAGAGAAGTAGGCCGGTGGTGTGGATGTAGAGACTGCGTGGTATTACAGGATAAAAGGTGAAGGGACGGCAAGGGGGTGAGTGATGTTTCAGCCCCCGACACGATGGGGGATCGTAATTTCGTTATTGTTTTGCAATGTACGCGCAGATCCCGGCGCAATGTCCTCTCTCTGTCTCTCCCTGCTGTGCCCCCGCTCACCCCATGCTCTCGACGCATTGCCCTCCCGCGAGGCTGAGCCACCCTCTTGTCGTATACACCTGGGCAAAAAGTGGAGCGAAAATAAACTGTGCACGTAAAAAAAAGACCACAAACAACCGGCTCGTCATTTGATCCCCAGCTGGTGCGCGTTCGACAATAAAACCGAAAGGTCCACCACATTCTTTATACCCGAAGAACCTCGTGCTTTGGAGCTATGAGGGGCTTTTTGTTCGTCACGTCTGAAGTCGAATTGCGGCTTTGGCAATCAAGGTCGATTTGAAGACAGGTGCGTCGCTTTGGTCCTTTTGGGCAAATTCGCAAAAGTCATCGTTATTATTCACTGGGGTGAAAAATCACGAATCCAAACGGATTCGGTTGGGGTCGTCGCCCAGGGAGAGGCTGGGGCAATATTTGCCCCCGGGGGGCAAAGACTGGGGATGAGATAATGAAGACAGGAAAATCCTCAGTGCTCGACGAATGCAGGGTACTCTTCTGTATCTCTCTGTTTCCTTTGCAGCTCTGCATATCATTCACTTTAGTTTACAAAGGCATCTTCGAGACATTTCTTTTGAAATGACGGCATTAATTAACGTGGAGTTTATGCTAATGGATAGTTTCTCTCTCTCTCTATCTCCCGGGCGTTTCGCCTCATTTCCACCCAGGCTCGAGATGCTGCACGTCCTCAACGCATCCCGACGTGATGTCGATAATCTTCAAAGGAGGATCGTCCCCAATAAAGAACTTCGCTCGATTGTTAAAATGGATTCGCGAGACACCAGCATAAATATTCCTAATACAAGACAATGCTTAATCTTGCTTCTGGACAAATTTTTCTTTTTCAAGTGATAATTAGTCACTCTCGATCGACGATTTCCCAAACTCCTCATTTTCCCCTCGGTGCGCTCAAAGTGCACTACGGACGTTGGATAAATTTTTACACGGGGGGAGTCGCGGCACCTGATGCACTCGAATTTTCAATTAGGGACGTGATCGTTCGGCTAGTGATTAGGGATGCAGGATAGGGTCAACGCAAATGAAGGGGCTATCTCGGTAAACTTATCCGGGACTCGAGTGTATGGGTGGGTAACGATCGAGTGGTAAAGGCAGTATGCATAGCCAGCCAGCGGAGCCCTCGATTCCGTCGTTCGGTGATTAATGAACTTTACATCCGTTTCCTATCGAAGCCGAATCGAATGGCTTATCCCTGCTATTCTCATGCTAATTACCTGAACCAGCGGTGGATCGATACCCTTCGTTCTATATAGACGATAACTGTGTGCATGTATAAGAGTATAGATACACACCTGCACCATAGCCAGCATTTATAAATATACGTTTATCTAGATGTTAATATTGTACTAGGTATATTTATATATGGAGGTAGGGTATTTAGTATCTGTTATATCTATTTGATGGTAATAATCGTCCTTGAAATGATCATCATATGAAAATGCTGGCATTTATACAAAAATCATTTTTAGACGTTCAGGTATACGTTCCATTGTCCAAAAGTCGTCACATTAATCAGAATCTGATTTTGGAAGTATTGCGTTTACATAACGTCATCCAAAAATAATTACATTTAGCCAAAATGGATTTGAAAGACATTGAGTTTACGTAATGGTATCCAAAAGTCACTAGATTAATCCAAAAGTGATTTATGAGATATTGACGTTACGAAACGATATTCAAGTCATTATATTCATCTATAAGTGGTTTTTGAGACATTAATGTTTATGGAGCGTTATCCAAAAGTGAATACATTCAGCCGATAGTGATGTTTGAGACAATGAACTTAGGTAACGTTATCCGAAAGTGAATACATTTATCCGAAAGTGATTTTTGAGAAATTGAGGTCTACGTAACGTTATCCAAAAGTCGTTATATTTATCCAAAAGTGATTTTGGAGTTATTGAGATTTACGTAACGTGATCCAAAAGTGATTAAATGTATCCAAAAGCGACTTTTGACACATTGAGGTTTACGTAACGTTATTCAAAAATCATTACATTTATTCAAAGGTGATTTTCGAGTTACCCAAAGTCATTACATTAATCTAATAGTGATTTTTGATACATTGAGTATACGTGCCATTATCCAAAAATGATGACATTCACTCACGAGTGATTTTAGAGACAATGCATTTAAGTAACTTACAAGGAACACCACTTTGGTGTCCTCCTCCGATTTTGTTGAAACTTTTCTATGTGGAAGAGTATCAAAATCTAAGAAACACGTATTTTTTTTATCGGCGGAAAAAAGGTTTTAATGGGTGAAACGCACCCTCAAAAATGGGGATGTTTTTCGTTTTTCTTCGATAACGTTTTCGTTCTCATCTCCAATGCATAGTACGCGAGAAAATAAAGGTTGTTGCAATTTGAAATTGTTTTATATCTCGTACCGTTATAACGTCATCGACGAAAAACGAAAACATCCCTATTTTTGAGGGTGCGTTTCACTCCTCAAAACCGTTTTTTTCGCCGATAAAAAAATACGTGTCTTTTAGTTTTTGATACTCTTCCACATAGAAAAGTTTCAACCAAATCGAATGAGGACAGCAAAGTGATGATCGTTGTTGGAATATCCACTACCCATCATCTCTATGTAATGTTCAAAATCGTCCATCAAGCGACCATCGTATAAAAATGCTTACATTCAACCAACAGTTATTTTTAAGGGGTTACCCCCACTTGCGATTTTGAAAAAAAAGATTTTTTTTATTGCATTTTTTTGAAGTATGAGTATCTGAGAATATGTCCTGAAAATTTCAAGTCGATCCGAACAAAATTGACTGAGATAGGAGCGTTGAAAGAGAAGGATCCGCGTTGAAAGGGCGTTGAAAGAGAAACTTTAAACGCGTTTTTCTCAAAATGGCATTTCTGAAGTCGGTGACCAAGATTACTCGAACACTAATGAACCGATCTTCTTGAAATTTTGCAGGCTTATTTAATACATAAAAATGTAGTATTTAATAGTTCGATTTTTTTTTTCGAAAAAAAAACGGCCGTTTTTTTCGTTAAAATCGAACCATTAACTTTGACTGTCCGCCATTTTGTGAAAAATGAATATTTTTTAAAATCCTTCGATTAAAGACTAGTTTATACTTATATTTGACTAAATCCATCCGCATTTTTTTTTCAGATGATCCATTTGCCACTAAACAACGGCCATTTGCCACTAAACAAATGTAATATTTTTCAATATAAAAATTACTGAAAGTTCTTCAAGATGTGTTCTTTAAGATGGTGTTCTTTAAGATTGATCGATTAAAAAAGTTTTGTAGTTTTCTTTTAAAAAATTCATGAAAAAGGCCTTTTTCTTGCGCTACAAGTGGAGGTAACGCCTTAAGACACCGAGCCGTACGTAACGTCGAAAGAGGCTACAATTGTCTACTACGAGGACATTTTTCGAGATCCAATGTCCCGAAAATCACACATCCCTTAAAGTGCCTATAAATATCGACCTTTCCTTCCTTTTCATTACACCCGCACGTAGCTGTGATTCTTTTGCTCTCGCTTGTACTCGTGGTGCTATCGTCATATTATCTCCTCTCCCTTTTTCAACCCTCTTCAGCTCGCCCGGTGTCTATCATTCTCTTACAGTTGGTACGTACTTCCGTGTACGTGCACTTTCACAAATGTGTGAGTGTGTGTATGTCCGGGAACGGGTAAGGCTACCAAAGAGCTCATCTGTATTAGGGGCTTCGGGTGCGAGTATGTACCTGATTATCTTCCACACTTATCTGCGCCCGAGCACCAGGGAAATCCCTCGCAAGCCTCGCGAGCGCTCATACAGCCCTCTCCTCTCTCTCTCTCACACACGCTCTCTCTCTGTCTCTCTTTACGTATCTCAGCACTCTCGTACTTCGCTGACCCTTTTATTTTCTTTTTCTGCTGCTTCACCGACCGAACTTTTCCACTGTACATCCTGTCCCATTATAGGGTCTGATGCCTCAGTCCTCCCACCCCTCCCCTCCCCCCTCTCTCTCTCTCTCGCGTTTATCGTACGAAAACGACACTCGTTTCGTTGTTTCTCCAATGTTCTTCATGCTTTTCTTTACCGTCGTCCTTCCCGTCAGCTTGATATAAAAAATGATGGTAGCAGGGGGTTGGACTTTTGGAAATTCCTCTTTTTTTCCGGCGTGGAAAGCGAATATCGGTGCGGGATAGATCGTCGCGGTCGTTACTCGTTGTTACGCATGGAATCTCGTTCGCTGGCGATTGTTCGGTGCCCGCGAATGCCTCGAGAATACAAATCGCGAGGGCGGTAAAATCGGAAGGGGTAGAAGGGCTTAGGGGCGGGAGGAAGAGGATGAAAGTTCGACAATCGGATACAAACGATGAGCCCTTGGGGTCGAAGAAAACGTGGACGCGGGTACGGAGAGGCTCCTCAAGGAGGTGTGGCAAAAGTTGGGCGAGCGGAAGGGGTTGGAGGATATATGCGGGCTTATAGCCGCGATTTCGCGAGAACCAAGACGTCTTGGATCTACGGTGTAGACGCCCAGGGAGGGGGAGGGAGGGAGGGGAGAGAGAGAGAGAGATCGGACGAGCTGAGAATGGAGAATACAAAGTGCAAGAATCCGTACGGGTGTACGCTTAATCATGCTGGGCACGTTCAACCCTTCCTCAACCTCTTTCTTCGCATCCTCCGCCCTTCACGTCCCTCTACCGAGTGTACGGGCTTTTAAAGCCTCGATGTTTGCATTTTTAGTTACGGGACTACCGACGTCATGAATCCCGATGTTTACACATAAATCAAAGAGGATTTCCTCCGGAGTTCGAACCTCCTCAGCCCTCACCCACCACCCAACCACCCTTTTTCTTTTCTTGCCCTCCTTGGCCTCATCTCCGGTCGATTGTCTTGAATTTCCTCGTCGATCTACTCGTGCGAGATATCCAATTTACGATGAGCCTGCTTTTCCGCCTGGATTTTTTTCCCTCGCCATTCAGAATTTATGGGAGTCTTATCGAACTGCCACAATGGCGATTCGAGTTGGATGGATTGTCAGGTCGTTTGCTCCAAGCCTGCGCCGCGAAGGTTCCACTGACCCGGTGAAAAATTGTAACACTCTTCATTAGCCGTTGTCACTTTTTTTGGTCTCAGGTGAGAATGAGCATAGTGGGAAAAATGGTAACGAATATTTTCGATTTTTCGCGCGGGTGATTTGGAAAATGTTGCATTTGTGACTACTTGTTTTACGGTAAGTACGTAATTGTTACGGACTGAAATTCTTGTTTTTGGCTTGGAGCCTCTGGCTGATGATAACGTATTTCTAGGATGTATATTTGAGAATATGTGCCCCATAAGTCAAGTGAGTTTTCAGACGGAGCACAAGTGCTTGAAGAAGAAAAAATTATGGCGGGAAAACACGTGGCTCGATTTTTAACGAGATGCCACTAATTACTCTACGGTGCCTTCAAGACGTCACAAGAAAACTTTTTGCCTAGGATTATAATTGTAAAAAAATAGACGAGCGAGTCTCAAGTCTTCGAACTTCAGACTCAATCAAAATGTCAAATCAATATCTTAAATCTTATACCTAGGCGAATTGTTTTTTAACATTTTTTAGTATTGTTTTTGTCGCCGGATTCTGAACATATAACGTTTCAAGAGTATTCTCTGAAAATTGCGAGTCGATTCGTTCAAAATTGGGGAAGTTATGAGCGTTTATAGGTGGGTTTCGTGAACCGGCGAACTTTAGGGGGCGAGATACCTCTAGGCTAGGAAATATTGTTGATTTTAATGATTTTTTTTTAAAGAAAATATTTTATGTCCACATATTAAATAAATATTTAATTTGTATTTTATTTCAGAACAGTCGGCTGTCTAGATTGGGAGATAATGGGTTGTAAAATTGCAACTTTTAACACTGCAGGATCTGCATTGAAATTTGGACAGAATAATTTTCAGTAAAAAATATTTGTCCCTTATAATAAGAAGACATATGGCAACACCGCATCATTCACGTATTCAATGACGTGAGTTGCGTGGCATATTTAAAATAATACTGCAACACAAATTTTTATTTGAAAGTAATTTTCAATTGGACAAAGTTTTTAATTAGTTATGAAGGAACCAACACTTTTATTTGTTGATGAAGATGTCATAAACAATATAAAATATTAATATTTATAATGGAAATATTTTTTTATGACAAAATTTTTAACTTTGGGAACACGATAATTATTTTTTTTCTCAAAATATTGAACAATACTGTTCTGCGGTGTTGCCATATGTCTTCTTATTATTGGGGACAAATATCTTTTACGGAAAATTATTCTGTCTAAATTTCAATCCAGACCCTGCAGTGTTACAAGTTGCAATTTTAAAACCCATTATCTCCCAATCTAAATAGTCGACTATTCTGAAATTTCACTGAAACATGCATAATGATATGAACAATGTCTGGTTAAAAATTGAACAAAATCTATAGAAATCAAGATTGCGCGCTCGTACTACCTTAAGGTTTGTTTTATTACTACTTTTGGCCGTTACATGGTATTTTCTTTTTATTCGTCTTTAAAAATGCCGGAGGTATGGCACGGTCTTCTAAACTGCATTTTCGAAACTGCCGTGACGTGTAGTTAAAAAACTAATCAACCGATGCTTGTGAAATTTGGTATAAATCTTTGCAACCTTATTGTCTATTTTTGAAAATTAAACAAAAGTCTTCTTTATTGCCTAATGTAACCATTTTTTGGAAAATTAAATCCTTTTGTTTCAAAGCACACCGTTTCATTGATTTTCAACATTTTTGACTTTTTCTTGGTTCATATTCTCAGTATGAGTTTGTTAATTTTCAAAAAATCGATTTTTCGCATTATCGGATAGTATAGACGGTTATAAACCTGCTGTTCAATTTTTGTGGCGAAATTCGAATTATTGCCGTTGCTACAGCCTTTCTCAGAAAAAGGACGTCGACCAGCTGTGTGAGACCTGTCGCGGACGAACGCGTTTTTTTTTTCGAAATGTCGTTTTTCAAAACGGTGTACACTCTCAAAGGAAGAGTTTTCAAGCCTCCGTCTCAAATTTTGACACAACATTCTTCACGCCATTCTTTATCTCGCTATGGAAGGTTTTTTCAAATCTTAATATTTTTTGAACGAAAAACTGTCAAAATAGGCTAAATTTGATGTATTTTTGTCAAACGGACGCCATTTTGTAAATTTTTATTCAAAACAACCTACATAGCAAGATGGCGGCTATCATACTGATTAATGATCTTTCTACAAATTTTGTTTCAGATAATATTCACGGCCACAACCGTGTACATCGTCAGGACTCCTTTTTTAAATATAATGTAAAAATTAATTTAAAAATGAATGTAAAGAATTAATGTAATGTATTTAAAATAATGTAAAAATAAAATAAAATGAAATATTTAAAAATTCATTTTCTATTCTTCATAAGTGCTCTCGTTTGACGTAAAAAATCAGACCGTCTAGCATATTTTAACCATCGAAAAAAAATCGCGAAAATCAGGTATTTTTCGACTCGTTACACTGTGATGATCCCTTAATGAAAGAAAATTCTTCGTTGGTTTTTTTTTCTCAGATTAATCCCGCCGACGCTACGGGTCACGCAGTCGAACGACATCCGCCGGAACTCGTTTGGAAAACCGTGCCATAACTCCGCCATATTTTAATATTAATTAAAAAAATACCATACAACAGCCAAAAGTAGTAATAAAAAATAGCCCAAGTGTCAAAAACTTGAAGAAATCTTTCCTTTTAAAAAAAAATCATGAAAATCAGCAATTTTTTCCTCGCCTAAAGTTACCCCCCCCCCCCCCCACCCCTTCTTGAAAACATACTTCCAGCTTTATGCGAATTGATCTTCTTAGTGCTCGGAATTCTCTCTTTTTCGATCTTCTCACGCCGATCCTAAGACTTCGCCTCGCGAAACTTTTCCTCGTGCAAGTATCAGAAAGCCGACACCTGCTTCCTGTGAGAAATAGTGCCCCACACTTTCACCCACAATGTGCATATATAAATATACACGTGTATACAAAAGTCGATTTCATGCGCCATTATCGTCGTATATCCGTGTGAAAATGAAGGATACCGAAAGATGGTGTGAGGAAGAAGCGCGCAAAATTTCGCCCGTCGAATATCGAAGGTCTTGGCGGAGCATATACGTACCAAGGGATGTATATGGTGGGGTAATGCACGGCTCCATTGCACGTAAGGGCGGCGAAGAGGTGAGCAGTTAGGGAGGAACATCGACGAGGGGCGGCGACGGGGGGGGGGGGGGGGTAGCATAATATCGGAAGGGTCTATACGCAGAGGTTTCGCCTATCTCACAAAATTGGTGCACCCCCACCCCCCGCTCCGTCAACTCGTGCGGAAAGTTTTAATGGAGCCTAATCGCGGGTGACTCGTGCACGGACTTCGGTTTTATAATAATTCCCATATCGTCCTTCGTACGAGCGGCGAGAAAAGGACGAGGGTAGAGGAAAACCGAGGCGCGAATATTGCGGATATTGTCGAGGAAGGCGTGGCTTTTTTTTGGGGGTTGGAAAAAAAATTCGAGTCGAGAATTTGGAAAAAATCGTAGGTTTTTGGATTCGGGAGTGATTTTGGTAGAATCGGCGGTCTCCTTTTATGTAAATGTTTAACGATGCTCGGAAATTCATTTTTCGGTTGTAGGGGGTTGGAGGAATTTTTTGAAAAAATTAAGTTTTACGGAAAAAAAAATAAAAAGAGAGGAGAGTCACCGCTTTAAGGGGCTATAACAGTGTGACACTTTCAAAAAATCGATTTTTTGCCTTTCTCGACAGTTTATACTTTATACTTTACGTTTATACTTAGCAGTTTTCATGGTAAATATCATTTTATCTTGCAAAAATCGATAGTTAAATCTTTAAACGCGTTTTTCTCGAAATTAGATTTTTCAAATTTGCTGACATTGTAACTCAAAGAGCAATTATCTGATTGTCTTGAAATTTGTACTGAGTACTCTTGAATATATTTACTCTACAATGACGTAGGATATTTTTGATTGGATGAAAATTGACGATTTGGCATTGAAAAAAAAGACCATTTTATAGGCAAGAAAAAATACTTTTTTTCATAACTACGCCATTTTGTCAGATTTTGATATTTTTCGAAAATCCTACGTCATTGTATAGAAAATACCTTCCAGTTTGACGACATTTTTTCCTTTTCCGGTTTCAGCTACTCAATCGGCCGGAATCATGTCAGCAGTGGAGGAAATTTTTTTTTTTGGCGCCTCGGAAGGCAGCGTATAAGGCGCTTGGATCTCAATATTTTTCTATGAAAAAATTATGTAATATAGGTCAAATATAGCCAAATATGTTCTTAATTTTCCGAAACATTTAATTGGGTACTTTTCTTCCAAAAAATTCCCGAAAATCGCCCAAATTTTCAGCGTTCACCCTGGTATAGCCCCTTAAAATACATCGCCCTTTCTCTCTCTCTCTCTCTTTCTCTCTCCCTCTCTCTCCATGTGTGTGTGTCCTTATTCACTTTTAAACTCTCCCTCCGCCCTCTTCCCTTCATCCCTTTCCGTCGGTCCCTCCATGTTATACGAGGCTTTTATTCGTGATAAGAATTTTATTAAACGTGGGGTGTCTCCCCCACGACAGCCCGCTGCTTTTACCTGGCTGCGAGGAGAGAACGTACGTGAGTATTGCGGAGACGAGGGTTTGGCAGAGCTACCCTCTTCTGAGGGTAGTACGTACGTATCGTGAGTGGGTATCAATGACGTTACGGGATGCGCATGAAATAATACATGGCGATATAAATATGTACCCCTATATAGATTTAGGGGTGTATATTTACATCGAGGTGGATGAACGTCTAAATGATCCAGTTTTTTTTATTCACGATTTCCTAATATCACCTCCATTGCCAATATTTTCTCATTCATTTAAATATTTCACTGCGAATAATACAATCTTTCACTCTTCGCACTCAGAGACATTTCGCCATCGCACCGAACTTCAAGACGTTTCTCCTCGTTCTTTGGCTTCATTGACTTTCAATTTTTAACATTCCTACCTCGCCCATGGGGTTGTTGATCCCTTTGAGGGGCTATACCAGTGTGAAGGCTGAAAATTTGAGTGAGTTTCGGAAATTTTTTGGAATCAAAGTACGCAATTAAATGTTTCGGAAAATCAAGAATATATTTGGCTATATTTGACCTATATTACATAATTTTTTCATAGAAAAATATTGAAATCCAAGCGACTTGTGCGCTGCCTTCGCAGGCGCCAAAAAAAAGTTCCCCCACTGCTGACACGATTCCTGCCGATTGAGTAGCTGAAACCGAAAAAGAAAAATATGTCGTTAAACTGGAAGGTATTTCCAGTACAATGACGTAGGATTTTCGAAAAATACCAAAATCTAACAAAATGGCGTAGTTAAGCAAAAAAGTCTGTTTCCTTGCCTATAAAATGGTCGTTTTTTTCAATGCCAAATCGTCAATGTTCATCCAATCAAAAATATCCTACGTCATTGTAGAGTAAATATATTCAAGAGTACTCAGTTCAAATTTCAAGTCAATCGGATAATCGCTCTTTGAGTTACAATGTCAGCAAATTTGAAAAATCTCATTTCGAGAAAAACGCGTTTAAAGATTTAACTATCGATTTTTGCAAGATAAAATGATCAGAGATACGGCCTTGAAAATTTTACAGGATGTTCTTGAAAGTATAAATTGTCTAAACAGGCAAAAACAAATCGATTTTTCGAAAATGCCACACTGGTATAGCCCTTTAACTTCTACCCGGTCACTTCACTCCGGATCCCAAAGGATGAAATTCACTCTCAGAGTTTTCCAAACACTCTGAAGGTGTTGTCGGTAGGGGTGAATTTCACCCCTCAAGACCGATGATGAAAAAAGTGTCTCCGATTTCGATCAAGAATTACATATTACAATGGAAACGGAATCGCAGGGGCACTGCCTCTTTCTAAGACCCTCACCAGTCACCCCCCCCCCCCCCCCAGATTGCCCCAGCTGTACGCCGACCGCGTGTCCGCCACCGTTCACGAGACTTGGTACATACAAGTGCATAGTTAAGGCATACATGCCAGTCGTGTACAAGGAGGCCAAAACCGACTGCAGTTGGTCCGAGCAGTCCACAGAATCAGTGATAGTCTGGGCTTCGTGCAGTACCCCCCCCCCCCCCTTCCTAGAACGTGTTCAACCCCGTAAACCCTCTTGAAATGCTCCACACACACCCCTTGCAGGATGTACGTCGACGAGTTATCGCGCATTGGCTTATTGGCTGTTTCGCAGTCTGGCGCTTCCGCCCCTCTGGCAGCGCGTGGTCGTCGTATTGCGTATTCAGCGTCGGGTCCATATACAGCCCCGGTGGCTTTGCCCCATCGCCAATATCTGCGGCCGTAGAGAACGCGAGCCCGGCGAAAATGCATTGGGATTTCTAGCTCTTGCATAAACCATTAAACGCTCGCCGGGCCGCAATGCGGTCTTCTCTACTTCGCTTCTTGAATACTCTCGGCGTATAGAGAGACCGAGAGAGAAGGAGAGGGGGGGGGGGGGGTAGAGGGAGGGTCAGAATAAGCCATTGCGGTGTTGAAAATCATGGGGCTGTATGAAAGTAAAAAAAAGAATGATACTTATGCACCGAGGGATGGAAAGATGATGGAAGGATTTGAGGCTGCCACTCACTCCATCATGGGATCATTGAAAAAGGACTTTCCGTCCTACCTCGTCCTCTGTCAACATATGCACACACAACCCGATGGATATTCGACTGCAGTGGACGGGCGATTACTGTGCGGCTTCGGCGATCTCTCGTGGTAAACAGCGTTGACCTGGGTCGATACTCGGATCGGTGACCGCTTGAGCCTGGCTTGCGCGTGGAATACTGAGCAGCTTCTGACGATGGCGATAGATTTTCGACTCGGAATTCGTAAATTGTAGGTGCCTGTAGCGGTTTTCGGCAGTTTCCCTGTGCCCTCCTGCGGGCACGATAACGCACTGGGAGAGAGCGACGAAAGCGGAGAGTTCGGCGCCATATTCAGGCAGGAAATACGTGCTTGTACGTTTTCCTGCGGTATCGACGAGTCGATGGAGCTTAAGGGGTTAGGCCACAGTAACAGGTATAAAATCATGTGCGAATTTAACAATTTTTTTTCGTATGAAAAAGTGATTTACTCATAAAATTAATTACACGTCTATTTAGTATGAATATCAAGCTGTTAGAAAAAATATATATATATTTTTTTCGATGTACAAAATGGCCGACTACTAATGTTTTCTTTTGTTATTTATTTTTCGGCACCCCGCGGCGTGACATTTAGCATCCACAATTTTTGACCCAGAACAAAAAACAAAAATTCTCGTCAATCTACATTAGAATACCCAGAGAAGTACGTACGGAATTAAAAAAATATCGTTTTATTCCAAAGTTGTAGGTATTTGAATTGAGTTGTGGATAATTGAATGAATTTTCAGTGAAAAATTTCGTGTAAAACTGCTCATAAAATCAAAAGTTTTCGATTAATCAGGAATTCCGTACGTACTTCTCTGCGAAATGCAATGAGGAACATAACTTTTTAATTTGAAGTAAATCGAGTGAAAATTGTTGAGGTTATTTGTCACGCCAATTGGAAGAAGCTGTTTCGAGAAAAACGCGTTTAAGGGAGACTTTGTCCTTGAAATCGGCGGGAGATGTTAGCGGCTCAACATGAGCAGCTAGAAGAAGAGGAGGGATGCCTCTATGGACCAGGCATTGCCGATTAGCGGTAATTATAAACACATTTGTGTAAACACATTACAAAACTTTAAACGCGTTTTTCTCGAAAATACGTTTTTAAAAATGGCTGACATTCTCCTGACCGCTGTAATTAACATATCGACCTGACATTTGGAGAGCATACTCAGAAAATATGTCTTCACGGAATGACGGATCGTTTTTTCGATAGATACATTTTTGCATTTATTATTTATCTTTTTATGCGAAAAAAAACGCGAAAATTCGATTTTTTTTAAATTGCCGCTATTTTCCGAAATTTGTACTAAACGAAAAACCCATCCGTCATTCCATGACCAAAGGGTCACAGATTAATAATATGCTTTGAATTTGTGTTTCAGATCAACAAAGAGGGGACAGTGATGTCAGCCGTTTACCTCCCGCGATTTGAGGACCTGTTTTCGCGGAGCTGCAACGGCCGCCATTTTGTTTTTTTTTTCAATATATTTTTTTTAACGTTCTGTATATCATGAATAAAAGCAAGAAAAAAACCGCACTCAAAAAGCTTCACTCGTTTCCTTTAAAAAAAATAAAATGTAAACACCTGAAATATGGCACTCCAAGGACAAAGTCTCCGTTAAAGTTTTAGGTACTCTATGTCCGTGCCAGAAATGGGCTTACGTTATACGCTCAAAGTCGGTGAAAAAAATGTTCCTGCTATAAATCGAATAGTAACTTATTCTTATGATGACAAAGCACCGTTTTAGCGGAAAAAATCGATTTTTTGAAAATTCTACTGTGGCCTTACCCCTTAATGCGAGATGAAATGTCCGGGAAAGCTTCAATAAGTTGATGCACCAATCGTGATTCGATCGTAACGGTATTATAAAGTACGGATGATTTATTCATACAGTATATCAATGTACACTCTTTAATGTAAATAAACGATCGTGTATTTTATGCAAATTTGATTGGTTTTACAACAGTTTTACAATCTAGTCATTCGTTTTCGTCGTGTTCTCGTTATCGCGGAATAACATATCGTACTGAGAGTCGAGAGGGGAGGGGGTCTGTGAATTTTGGAAACTAAGGGTGTCTCCCACTTCAGGCGAGGGAAAAAATTTGATGATTATCGAGATTTTTTATTTAAAGGAAATATTTCTTCACCGTTTTTGAGACTGAGGGTACGTTTCATTGCTACTATTGGCTGTTACATGCTATTTTTTTTGTCTTATTAATCTTTAAAAATGGCGGAGGTATCGCACGGTCTGTTAAACTACATTTTCAAAACTGACGAGACGTTGGCTAAAAACCTGATCGACCAATTCTGTTCAAACTTGGTTTAAATCTTTTTGACCTTACTGTTTAAAATATGACCCCAAATGTTTTTGAAAACTAAAATAAGAATTTTTTTATGACAAAATGTAGCCATTTTTTTGGGAAAATTCAATATTTTTGTTTGGAAGCGTACCATTTCATCGATTTTCAAGATTTCTCACTTTTTCTTGGTTCATATTCTGCATATGAGTGTTGATGAAAGAAACATTTTCGTTGGTTATTTTTCAGATTCATCCGGACGACGCTACGTGTCACGCCGTCTGACAATGTCCACGGCAACCCGTTTAGAAGACCGTGCTATACCTCCGCCATTTTTGAAGATAGATAAAAAATAAAATTTAAGAGTCAAAAGTAGTAATAAAACATAGCCTAAGTCTCAAAAATGATGAAATATTTTTTTTAAGTCATGAAAATCAGCAATTTTTTCCTCCCCTTAAGGGACGGCTCCAGCTTTGCGTAAGCTTCGACTGGACAAAAACGAAAAAAATGTGTTTCGAGCGAACGGTGTTTTTTTTTTCTTTTTAAGCAAATGCTTTTAATTATTCGAGTCTGTCGAGCGTGAAGACCTCCCTCGATTGTTTACATATAAAGTTTATGATTCACCATTTTTTAATCGCTCTCTCTCTCTCTCTCTCTCTGTCTTTCTCATTGTTGCAGTTTTTTAATCCTCCGTTATCGTTTTCGCTGCATTATATTCCACAATCCTCGTTCCATTTGGAAAAGAAAAGAAAAAAAAATTCACTGGTAGGTAAAAAATCAATTTCGATAACTTTTTTTATTGGCCACGTTATTATTATTTTTTGGCGTAGTGAAAATTCAATGCGCCAATGATCGTCAGCTTTCGGGGAAGACCCGATAGTCTCAGTTGTTCGGATGTTTCTCCTTCGTTTTTTCCCGTGCGGACGACGACGAGGTTTTCATGCTCATTGATCCAGTTTTATTATTCTGCTATCGGAGAAATTTCATTTCATTAAAGAGGCGCTCCGAGCGAGTCTGGAATAACGATAAAATTGTATTCTTTCGTCGTGACCCGCCAAATGAATGAGAAGAAATGGAAAATTTATATTCGAGCATATTCGAGACCTGCAAAAGGTAGAGATAGCCGGTGGAAATGTTACTGGGACGATTGAATCGTTGAAAATAACAAATTTCCATTTGTGAAATAACTTATACGCGAAAATAGAAAAATTATGTTGCGTGAGTTGAAAAAATAAATTTTAAACGGACAAAAAATTATAGAAAATTGCTAATTTAAATTATTGAAATTTGGGATTTGAAAAAATGCGTTTTGAGATCGCGTCGTATCGATTTTATCCCTTACGTTTTTATATTCGAAACGAACATTTCTCTCTCTCTCTCTCCCTTTCTTATCTATACGTGTAATAATATGCGAATAATAGATTAATCACACTGGGTTCAACATCTCATTATCAAGGTAATATTAATCCTTGGATGGGTAGTCTCGCCTCTTCAACGATTTGTTTCGTATCTAT
This sequence comes from Ophion ellenae, assembly GCA_963210295.1. NCBI lineage: Eukaryota > Metazoa > Arthropoda > Insecta > Hymenoptera > Ichneumonidae > Ophion > Ophion ellenae. The sequence continues at coordinate 28,136,252 of OY723395.1, forward strand.
ACACACTTCGGTGGTTGAAAAGCTCATGATTTTGGAATTTACAATCCCGAATTCCAAAATCATATTTTTTTGGAACCACTCTAGTATGGACCATATTCAATTATTCGTCCCGACGATTTATTTTATTATTTTTTATACATATACTTTTTTAATTATTCTTTTTTATTCATTTAGTTCTTAATTATTCCGTTTATCGGTAGTATTCATTATTTCCCCTTTCATTTAACCGATCGCATTATAAGAAAAGATTTAACGATATGATAGATCGGTCTTTTTACACCGCCGCGTATAAAATTGTCCTGCTGCTGTCTCCGTTCGTTTATTTCTTCATCTCACTTACACTATGTCTTGTCCAATTGTTCAAATACTTAAAATCAGCAGATGGAGAGAGATCCACGACTTTCTGGCACATGCATACGTTCATACATACATACCCGACGTACGCACACACACATATGTGTGTATTTTGTTATCGTCACAAATTTCGTAGCTTCCATTCGATTCAGAATGATCGCAATGTTTCTTCTCGTTCGATTTTCAGTCCTGTGTATTCTGGAAATTTAACATTTTCCTGTTTGCATTCAACTTTCGTATAAGTTTGGCACTGAAAGTTTGTGAAAAAAAACATCATACAATTATTAATGAGCTGTTGAACTTCCAGCTTGGGGAAAAAAACATTTAACATTGGCAAAGAGAATTCGTGATGGATTTGATTAAAGCGACAGAGGGTTTCGCACACAATCGTTGGCCATTTTCCCATCGTTGGGAATTGTAGATAAGGAAAAATGCTAGTTAACATATTGGTCGCAGTCTCGGAAGGGACAGAACACTTTTCTTGTTTAGTCTGACACGAATCATCGATTGATCTTATCGTATAACTTATATATGTATGCACATTGCGTAAAACGAGGTTCGGGCGTAATTCCGAATAGGACATACTTCCGATTAGTTTGGAATTTCGTGTACCCATGTATCTTGACCCGCTGATTACGAATGTGAAAGACAAAATATGCGAAAATTCGATTTTCAAGGTCAAAACTCACAAAAACTGATTTTTAAAGAGTGTTTCTACTTTATTTTAATTAATGTTGATCTTAGAGGAAAATGTTTCGAACAAAAGTTGTAGCCTATAAAACGATTGATCTTTTATGTTTTATACATTTTTCGTCTAAATCCATTCTGCTTCGAGAAAAATGGGATAATGCACCAATACACACAATTTGCTAAATTCCATTAGTGTCGATATTATCTACTGACGCACTTTACCGCGGGAAGGTTGGAGTTTGTTTGGGTTCGTTTGTTGTGATGCATGTTATTTGGGTTTGTTTGTTGTGATGTGTATTGTGTGTTATTTGGGCTCGTTTGTTGTGATGTGTGTTGTGTGTTATTTGGGTTCGTTTGTTGTGTTGTGTGTTGTTGTTTGTTATTTAGGTATGCATATAGTGTTAAGGGGGGATTGTCTTGTTTTTTCGCAAAATTTACCGCTTTTTGGGAATTTTTTTGTGAAGAAAGTATACAACGGAAAACTTGTGAAACTTGGCATATAGTTTTATTGATCTGTTTACTACATACAAAAATTTTTTTAAACAATTTCATAAAAAAATCCCCCCTTAAACGCGTTTTTCTCGAAACAGCTTTTTCACAACTGGTGTGCACGATATCTCAAAAACTATTCAACCGATTGCCTTCAAATTTGGACAGAATGCTCAGCTGACATCCTTTTATCGTTTGATGAAGCAAAACAGCAATACGTTTAATAGTTTTTTATTTATAACAAAAAATCGATCAATTTTTTTCGAAAAATCGATACTTCAAGTTCAAAACGTCACCAAATCGTCAATTATTTTTTTTTCCCTTCATCGAACGATAGCTATATGTGTCTAAAGTAAAATGCTTTATGGGTTTTTGTTGCAGGATGAACGTGAAGGCTGTAATCGTGCACACCATCAAAAAAGGACCATCGCGCGTCGAGGGGGGTGGGAGGCGGATTTTTTGATGAAATTGTTAAAAAAAATTTTTTGTATGTAGTAAACAGATCAATAAAACTATATGCCAAGTTTCACAAGTTTTCCGTTGTATACTTTCTTCACAAAAAAATTCCCAAAAAGCGGTAAATTTTGCGAAAAAAAAGACAATCTCCCCTTAACGATCAAACTGCAACCTTCCCGCGAAAACGTGCGTGAGTAGATAACATCGAAACTAAGGTAGTCGGCCCAGTGGCCGTCAGCGTCCCAGTGATCGTCATGTTTGCACATTAAATAAGTATTTTAAGATAACAATCAGTCCTTCGTGCAGATCTGTGGTATATTGGCTTCCAGGAGGTATTTACTATGTTGTATTACATGTTCCCACCCGTAAGTATACGTATAAAAGAGTAATCAAATTAAATATACCCCGCTACGACGTCTAGCTGTCATTTCGGCCGAATCCTTCATTAGGAGGTTAACGTGAACCATGTCACATTTCGGGTGATTTGCGAATGCCTGTGGACTTGCGTGAAATAAGGTTTTCTTCACGTGATAAACAAGGATTTTAGTTTTGCGTTCAGCATAAAAAATTATAGTTTTATGTTAATTTCAACGAATTTTCATATATGACGATTACCAGTTCAGCATCATAAACACTCCGCCGATTAATCGCCACGGCTGTCGATAACTGGGACAATGTTAGCAAAAAAGAGTCTTACGAGTCGAATATTAGTTTATAGAAAATCAGAAAAGAAATATTGGGTCCGTAATTAGCAATGTCTGAAGGATCCATGGACCAGTAATCGTCATACACATATTCGCTATAGTAAAAAGATATGCATATAAATAAATGTCGTCGATTACCGGGTCGTGACCATGTCGATAACTGGGTATGTCTTGAACACAGGTGAACAGCACTCGATCGAAATAATATTAAAAGTTATTTCATGAAAAAAATAGTTGTTTATAATGACGACAAATGAATAAAAATTACAATTCTGACGTAATAGGCAATAATTTGTTTTATTTTTCAAATTGATAAAGTTCCATGCAAGAGAAATTTATTTTTCGAACTCTTTATCAAATGTTTTAATAAAAATCATAAAGTTTGTGACAGAGTGCGTAAAAATTATTCTGCCGTTCTATATGCAGACATAATCGAGTCAACAAAGTCCTACGAACCTTTGCATAATTAGTTAAGGCCTTATATACCTTTGGATGGTCGGAAAACAAGGCTTTTTAGGATTAAAAAAAAAATACTTATAAAGCAATCAAAACGAGGTTTAGAGGGTTTGTTTCACATATCTGTAGATACCTCCAACGAGCGGACTCGTTCCAGTCGCACATGTGCACTCAGAAGAATTTTCTTTTCCCCGTAATCTACATGAGTTTTGCTACCAAAGTACACACGATTATTGTAAAATATTTATTTTTGTACATCTAGCCCGATTTTTAAGAAAGTCGCATTTTCGACTGAAACAACGGCCTTTGTTCGTTTCCAAAAATCGCAATTGTCAAACGATAGTAAAAATCGTGTGTACTTCGCTAAAAAAGGTATCTAAGAAGTTATAGTTGAAATTTGAAGTCAATCGGTCGAAAAATGCAGGACCTACGAGTCCGCCCGATTTTGAAAACATTTCTTCATGAAAAACGCGTTTAAAGTTTTAAAACCATTTTTTTACATGTCTTAAAAAATGACTACCTAAAATAACTTTTGCATATTATTTTCGACATGTTTATACATAATTGAAATCAATTAAAAAAAAAACATTTCTTTTTTCAAAGGTATCTAAGGCCTCAAAGCAGTTTGAACGCATGTGACGATTAGTGGGACGTTGCCACGGCGATTACCAGACCGACCGTCAGGGTGGCATGGCGATGACTCGTACAATAGCATCTTATAACTTTTACGAAATATTTTTTCGAAAACTCAACCAGGCACGGGAATTTCACAACGACCTTCTTCCTCGTAATAAAAAACTGATAAAGAACGACGTAAAATAACTTTTGCTCACTTTCCTAGTTGAGCTATATAAATTTGCAAAGTCAAGCGATCTGCTCAAGGTGACGATTACTGGGCCATTTACCTCAATGGAGTTTAGGAAAATGTTTTTTTTTCGAGCATTATCCCATTTTTCTCGAAACAGATTAGTTTTAGACAAAACTTGTATAGAACATAAAAGATCAATCTTTTTATAGGCTACCGCTTTTGTGGTGAACATATTTCTCTAAGATCAACATATATTGCGACAAAATAGAAAAAGTATTTGAAAAACAGTTCTTTGTGAGTTTTGACCTTGAAAATCAATTTTGCGGGGATTTTCACTGTTTTATTCGTGATCTGTGTGTAAAAATACATGGGTACACAAAATTCTAAATTAATCGGAGGTATGTCCTTTCCAGAGCCTTATCCCGAGTTTCTTTTCGAGAAAGCACACTTTAAGGGGCTATGCCTAGTTGTGAAAGTCGAAAAATCACTTTTTACAAACCGATATATTTTGAGAGTGTATCATGTTATACATGTTCTCTGAAATTTTCAAGGTGATCGGATCAAAATTGACATATTTATAGGCTGTTATGTTAACGCCCGTCGGAACACTCGGAGCGTTGTTCGAAACTTAAAACGTTTTTTTCTCGAAAATACGTTTTCAAAGTCAGCGAGCAAATTATCTAAAAAATGAGTGCATCGGTCTTTCTGGAATTCTTAGGGCTTTTTCTACATGTCAAAATATAGTATTTGATCGAAGGATTTTTTTTCCGATGTATACTTTCGATTTGATAAACGAAAAATGCTCGTCTTTTGCAAGAATCAAGACTCTCACTTTGAACACGTGCCATTTATTTTGAATTTGGTATTTCGGAAATTCCTTCGATTAATCGTAGGACCAACTAATATACTCACTGTAAATCGATTATAATGGAATATTTTTTCACAACAAAAATTACAGATTGTTTTTCATATGATACTTTTTCAAATACCGAATTTTTGTAGAAATTGGTAATCACGATTTTCCAAACAAAAATCCCTAAAATGAGGTGTTTTTGGCTCTTACAACTAGGTATAACCCGTTAAGGCTTCACTTACGCGATTTCGTCGATTTTCGCAAGTACCTCCACAAAAGCCGTGACAAATGAGTGAAGCATAAATCGCCAAATTGTTTTTAATACAATATTTATTCAATCCCTTAATTGCATGACAAAAAACTATTGCAGAAATATATAGAAACTGCGGCGCTATTAACCGGTAAATAAATACTTTTTCTTGACTCTCGGATTCATGGTGTAAGTCAAAATTCCCAAACCGAGGTTTCGATCGCTGTCAAATTTTGACAACACATCGTCCTTATCAACCCCTATCGCGTGAACCTCAAAAAGTAAAAACACTAATTACCCAATTTCTTTGAATAAAAAATTGATGAGTAGAAAATTGGGTCAAAAAGATTAAGGCTCCCATTTTAAGATGCTTTTTATTTGTGTTCGTTCACGCTGAAGCGACATCGATTAGGTAATTATAAAGATATCCATTTTTTTCGACACTCAGTTCAACAGGTTACCGTAAAACGGGGTTAAATTAACATTTAGGGTAACTGACAGTTTTTGGGGCTACTTTAACAGAGCGCCCAAATACGGTTTAAATGTGTGCACATTTAAACGTGATTAAATTTGTTGTTCAGGTTTATCATAATGTTGCTAAAGTTGATTGTAATGTTGCTCGAGTTGATTTTGATCTCAATGATAATTATAAGACTGATTAAGTGCCTATAATAGTACCCTAGGTACTTGATATTTTTATGTAAAATGTTTCCTTAATAAAAATGACAATTTGATTGTAAAAAAATCTTTTTTTTTTTCAATTTAATTCCATGTATAATTAATAAAATATTAATCTTTTTTTTATCAAAATGATGTCAAAGTAACCCTCAATCATTTACGTAAGTTGCATTTCAATGTATTATGAAAGAAACCCCACACACCAGGGTATTTTCACACTTAAAAAAAAATGATTAAATTGTGTGGGGGGGTTGGTGGCGCTCGACTTTCTCATACATTTGATAGCCAAAGGATGCATTGTTCTATTGACGCAAAAAAGGTTGGAATTTAGGATGCTAAAAAATAGTTACCCACAAAAAACTTCCAGAACCTGTTCAAAGTAACCCCATTTTACGGTACACCGTAAAAAAAACCCTATATTCACCGCCTAGTAACTCCGCCATTTTTAAATATTTCTGCAATCGTTTTTTTTGTTATGCAGGTAAGACATTAAATAAATATTGTATAAACCAAACTTGGCGATTTATGTCTCACTTTTTTCGCGGCTTTTGTCAATGTACTTACGAAAATCGACGAAATCGCCCATAAGGTCTTGATATCTTAAGAATGATGTCTTCGTGAACGAATTTGTTGTCGAGTAGCGTCACGGCAGTTGACGTTGAACCATAATTAAGGGAACAAAAATATGTATATCAATTTACTATTAATTGTGTTCAGCGTATTTCTTTCTCTCTCTCTCTATCTGTCACTGTCAAACTTCCACTGCGCGTGATTTATTTTGTACCAATCATCCGTCACTCTCGCACTTAACATTTATTAGTATTTCTTTGTTACTTAGTATAATTAAAATTACTTACAACTACGCGGTGTTACGAGCGCAAATTCGCGAGTCGTCGTAAAATCACTGCACAGTTTTTTTCGTCTTGTATTCACCAAACATGTACCCTCGAATATATATATATATATATAGTAAGCCATAAATTTGCGCGGACAGGTGGCGAGTCCCTGTCTCGATCGACGCGACTTACCGGCTTGAGTTTTCGTTTTTTCCCCCATACTTTTTTACCAGTACGCTCTTTTATTTTTGCTCGTCGTTTAATGCAGTTCTCGGACTATTTTTGTTTTTTTTTTTTTTTTGGCAGTTGAATTATCCGAAGTTTGCTGGTTGCGCATGCACCTCATTCCAGGACCTTCAACAACGGGCTTAATCCTCACACGTACTCTTCTCGTCCTTCCCCTTATTATCGTTCAAAATTACTTTTGATTCTCGTTTGATCTGCGTACAATTATTTACATCGTGTATAAACATAAATTTATTTAATTCACTCTTGTCAATTTTTTTTTGGTTTTTTTTTTCATTCTCCACCGTTCTTCGGACTCTCGTGCCGGTGTTGCTTTCACGTATGTGGACAGGTTTGCCCAAGCCGCGCAAGGGAGTGTGCGACAAAGAGGATGAGATTCGTGAACGCGAGGATTTCGAGTATTGCGTTTTATCTTTTTTTGGTCAAGCAATCAAAAGCTGGTTGGCACAAATTCCATGGACAAATTCGTAAGGCTCGGAGGGCACGAATTATTATCAACAATTGTGACGAATTTGATACGCACGGTGAGGAGAGATGAGAGGCAATGATTTCCTTTAGGGGTCTTCTCACTTTAGACGCTAAAAAAGGCTTTTTTTCGTGAATTTTTTGATAGGTTTACATTATAGATATTGATGTAAAAGTTGTTACACTTAATAAATACACTTTCGAAATACATTAAATTTTTTTTTTAGGTATTCATGTAACCCAAACGAACTTTAAACGCGTTTTTCTCGAAACAACGTTTTTCGACGGCTTGTTCGATTTCTTTTTTATTTCTTTAAACGATAGAACTATATATGAGGGATTCTCCGTCAATTCAGCCACTTTTTTTTCGACCATCCCAGATCTGCCCCATAATTGGTTCTATCAAGGTACTACCAAAAGGCATTCTATGTGAATTTTTTCCGATTTTTTAATTCGACATTTTAGAAAATGCCGTTTTTTTTCCAAATGAATATATCTCGGAAACTAGAAGTAACTGAAAAAAAAGGTCTGTACATAAAAGTTGTAGTTTTGTGTTAGCTTTCGAGCGGACGAATTGAAATAATTTTTACGTTCCGGTAACGCTGATTTTTTCACTAAAAAGGGGGAAATTAATTTTTTATTAAAAAAACGGCCGGTTTTTTTGGCTGAAAAAATTAGAGAGTCTTCCAGTATAACTGACGATATCGCAAAAAAATCGCCAGAGTGGCACGGAGCGAGGTTCTGGTATGAAAAAATTAATTTGCGTGGTTTCATTTTTTTTACCCTAGAACCTCGATCCGTGCCACTCTGGCGATTTTTTTGCGATATCGTCAGACATACTGGAAGACACTGTAATTTTTTCAGCCGAAAAAAAAATGCCGTTTTTTTATTGAAAAATAATTTCCCCCTTTTTTGGTAAAAAATCAGCGTTACCGGAAGGTAAAAATTATTTCAAGTCGTTCGCTCGAAAGTTAATACGAAACTACAACTTTGATGTATAGACATTTTTTTTTAGCTACTTCTAGTTTCCGAGATATATTCATTTGGAAAAAAACGGCATTTCCTAAAATGTTGAATTAAAAATCTAAAAAAATTCACATAGAATGCGTTTTAGTAGAACTTTGATATAACCAATTATGGGGCAGATCTGAGATGGTCGAAAAAAAAGTGGCTGAATTGACGGAGAAGTCCTCATATGTAGAATATTTGCCTAGAGTTTCGAAGCGAAATTCGAAAAACTTCAAACGTTACAGCCCGTCAACGCTGTGCCTCGCCGCTCGGATTCGGAGCGGGAGTGAACTTCAAACGCATTTTTTCTCAAAACTGAATTATCGAAATTGGCGTGCAGAATTACTCAAAAACTATTAAGCCGATTGGGTTGAATCTTGTCAGAAATATTGATAATGTTGGTACCTTCTACTTGACGAGAATTGTTTTTGAAAAATTGAAAAAAAAACGACTTTTCAAATCCACATTTTACAGAAATGTTGCGTGAAATGTTGATTTTTTTTGTAAATGCGTGCGATTTTCTTAAATTTGCATTTTCTTCATTTTAATTACCGTCACATAGAAACTATACATGTGCTAACTAAAAAAATGATTGAACCTTTTTGCAAATAAAAGTCTACGGGAAGTCATTTTAATGATGAATTAATTTTTGAAAAAATGTTTTTCATACTTAAATATTTTATTGAAGTATACCTGAAGTTTGATAATTGTAGAATAATTATTTCTCAGTTTAAAAAACCCCTGACTATTGCTTATTTTTTTCCTGTCTAAATGTATATCCCGCCTTAATAAAATCTTCGAAACTACTGAGCCGATCCTTATGAAATTTTAACCACACATTCTTCACAACTATAGCTATAGCGCATATCAAGGATTTTTTAAATTTCAATATTTATTATTTTTTTTGCCCAAAACGGTGAAAAACCACATTTTTTATACTCAATCTAAAACCGTTTGATTTTTTTGTTTCGGATGATCCATCTCCGAGCTTTCATCAACAGAGCAGACCTGCAATTTTTTAGAGATTTTTTTCAACTACCATTTTCGTCTATAAATAGTGACCTGAATAAATTGAAAAAAAAATTTTAACGTATTTCGAAAGTGTATTTATTAAGTGTAAAAACTTTTATATCAATATCTATAATATGAACCCATCAAAAAAATTCATGAAAATAGTCTTTTTCAGCATCTAAAGTGAGAAGACCCCTAAATTCTTTTTTTGCGAAAATCTGGGGGTGAAAGCTGCACGCAGGTACGATTGTCCTCGTAGTGTTGATTTTTTTTCCGACGCCGCATCACGGCAAGAGTTTTTCTAAATATTAATGTTTTTTTTTTTTTTTCAAGTGCAACACTCATCACGATTTTTTTTTGTCTCTCGTTACACTTTCGAGGATCCGACAACCGAGTAACCTAAACAAATATGGCTGCATCGACTGCAGTATCACGTGGATCAATGGGCTCCCAGATGACTTCCTCCTGGCCCTCGCCGTCGACGAAATCCTCCCCCCAGCCCTCCTCGCCCTCGGCCTCGGCCCGCTCGTCGTCGTCGTTCACTTCCGGTATGGACGCTAGGCTCGACGTGATAACGTCGAGCTCCTGACGTTACGTGATGTACTCGGCCTTTGTGCGATTCGGCCAGTGGCCAGGGGTCGCCGGCGTCCAGGGCACGGCGACGTCGAGGGTCGTCGACGTCGTCGTCGACGAACGCCGCCTGCCGGCCTGCTGATTGTTACGCGGCGGCGTCTTCAGCGGCGAATCGGCGAATGTGACGCTGCGACGAGGCGGCCTCGGGGGCGGCGGCGGTGGCGCCGATTTTGGCGGCGGCGGTGGCGTCGGCAACGAAAACGACGGCGATGCCCCAGGCGTCTCGTCCTGACCCGCCCACAGCCATGGATTTACACCTGAGTGTGAGTATTGCTGTGGACTTGGTCGCCCTCGGCATTGCCAATCGCGTTCGCCGGAGCGTAATACTGCAATGCGAAATAACGATAATCGTCGTCATCAAAGTTGATATCGCCAGGGGGGGGGGGGGGGGAACGTTAAGGGGTTAGGCCACAGTAAAGAGTATAAAATCATGTGCGAAGGTGACCATTTTTTTTTTCGTATGAAAAAGTGATTCACTCGTAAAATTAATTACACATCTATTTAGTATGAATATCAAGCTGTTAGAAAAAATATTTTTTTTCATGTACAGAATGGCCGACTACTTCTCGAAACAGCTTTTTTCCAATTTGCGTGACAAATAACTTCAACAATTTTCACTCGATTTACTTCAAATTTGAAGGTTATGTTCGTAATTGCATTTCGCAGAGAAGAACGTACGGAATTTTCAATGAATCGAAAACTTTTCATTTTATCAGCAGTTTATGAGCAGTTATAACGGAGTTTTTCACTGAAAATTCATTTCTTAAGGGGAGATATACACCTAGATGGTCGAGGTCGAGGATTTAGAAGCTATGAACATTCCGTCGACCGTGGAAGACCTATACTATGGGCTCGGTATCGATGGTTCCATGTAAGTTGACAAATTTCATGATTTATTCATTCCCAAATTTTCAAACGCGTTTTTCTCAAAACCACGTTTTTCAAATCGGTACCCAAAATTTCTCGAAAACCAATGAACCGATTGCTTTGAGGTTTTTTTGTAGTTATTCTATCACCGTTATCTAGTACTTGTCATAGGATTTTTTTTTGTTACTTAGTTTTTATTTTATAGGCAAAATAATAACTAATTTTTGGCCCAAAAATCACTATTTATTTTCAAACGTCCGCCATTTTGTCATAAATCGATATTTTCGAAATCGGCTATCACAAGTACTAGATTATAGTATCTAATTTAATAATCTTTTTGGTTTTGGTTTCCGATGATTTTTTAAGAAACGCCAGTGGGTACCGTGTACGCAGATTTTTTTACGACGCTCCAAGGATCACACAATATCCTTGTATATTTTTGATATTTTTAAATAAAGAAAATTAAACATGTTTTTGAATGTATATACTTTTAGATAATT